>VZTN01019874.1:151172-326787 GCA_013400515.1 Erpornis zantholeuca | reverse complement strand
ATTCACATCCTACATTGCATTGTATGTAAGTCAGTAGTAATAATAAGTATAATTTCAAAAAATAAAACAGCAGCCAAGCAGCAGTGGAAAAGATGTGCCACAGTTGCATTGGTAGTGGATGGAGGCAGTGGTATCTCCCAGCTCTTCCCTGTATCTGCACCAGCATGATGCCTGGGATGCACGAGAGGTTTCAAAGCTCTTTGGCTTTCCCTTTCTTCCCCCAGGGCAGGGCTTGCCGTGCTGGGTGGGCAGCAGGAGTTGGTGTTTGCAGGAGCCGAGTAACTGTTGTATAATTGGATGGGCTTGGCTGGGAGGAGGCTGGAGCTGTTTTCCCACCCTGAGCTCCAGTGCCGGAGGACCAAGATCATCATGCTCACACCGGGCCCGGGGTATAGGGGCACGTGGGGGTTAGTGCTCCTGAGAAAAATGCCCTGCTGCTCCTGGCTTCTTCCCTAGCAGTGGCAGGGAGGTCTGCTGCAGATTTCTCAGATAGCTCCTACACCAGCCTAAGGACTACGTGTTTTCAGAGGAATGTCCAGGCAGATGTAGAATTTGCCAGAGCTAGTGTGCCTGCAGACTGTGATGCAGAAGAGTTGTCAGAGCTGGGAGTGCTGGCAGATGATTTCAGCTGCTTTCTGCAGTGAGTGTGACCACAGCAGGGTGGTGGGCAGCAGAGACAGGAGACAGAAGTGGAAGATAAGCACTGTGACTTTCTTGTATTCTCCCCCATGAAGACACAGCTTGCTGCAACTAATGGCAGTAATTAGAGATAGTACTTTGCTGAGACTTCCATATTTCCTTTATAATTAACCCTGGGGAGCTTATATATATTTTTACCTACAGCAGCCTGTCATACGTGAGGTGAGAATTTGTTGAATTTCTTTTCATGTTTTCTTCTTTTCCTTTCTGCCCTACATGCCCCATCTCCCTCTGTGCTCCAATTCCATGACAAAATTTGGCTTTCTCCGTTCATAGATAAATGGAACATGGAAATTGCCACCTCTTATATCTGTGAGCTGATAAAGAGGAAGTGTGTTTTGGGCTCATGGCCAAGAGTGGCACCTATAAAGTCACTATTAATAGCTGCTGTTCTAAAGGCATAGGCCAAAGATGGCACAGACATGTTAAGTGACTCACTGATACCAGCTGCTGGAATTGGAAACACTTCAGGACCTTGGTGTGGTCTGAGAAGAAAGTTTTTATAGTTCCCGTTTTCCTGGTTGGGATTTTAGCTAGGACAGCTAAAGCAGAATTTAAGTTTAAATCTGGTTAGGTTTATGCCAATTAATCATTTGCTCAGATTACCTGTTCCTTACCTGAACAAGAATTAATACATCCAGAGCTGAAATCAGGACCCAGTCAGGGCCCTGCTTTTCTTTTGCTATCTGTCTTTGATCCCAACTAGTTCACTCCATCTGTGTCCAGTGAGAAGGATGTATCACTGCATTGGTAGCAGATGTAGCTGGATGTCTGCTCAGTGGCTGTGTCTGTCCTTCCTCTAGGATATCCCTGAATAAGGATAAGTTTCTCGGGACTTTAGGTTAGGTCCATATCTGTGTATTTAGCCTCAATTTCTGTTTCTTTCCTATGAATTTTTTATAATAAGCACCTGAATCAGCTCATGCTTTTGGTCTTTGCACTATCCATTGGCAATGAATTTCACAGTTTAGCTCGGTCCTGTGTGAAAATGTACTTCTTTTGCTCATTTTTATCTTGCAGCCTGATGATTTCTATGACAACTCCCACCTTTTGCATTGCAAAGATTAGTGAGTAATATTCCCTGCTGAGTTTTTAGAAGAGCTTCTGATAATCATTCTTGACATTCTGCATGATTTTCCTCAATCACATATCTCCTTTTTCAAGCTAAGGAGTCCTATGCTGTTTAATCTTTTCTTATACACCAGCTATATTGCTGATGATAATTCCATAGTTAGTAAAAAATCTGGGTACTACCATGAACTTATAAATTGCCTGGAGAGACTGGAGAAAAATTTTGTTTTCCAATCCAGAGCAGTCTCATTCAAGACATAAGAAGGTGCAATGTAAAATGCAACTGAAGATTCTTCTAAAAATGGCTGCCTTAGCATAGTATGATATCTTGTGCTTTTTAGAAAACCACAGTTTTCACTTTTAATTCAATAGCATAGAAATCTAAGCAACTGTCCTAAAATTTTATCCAAATTAATTATTTTTTAACATTTTCCTTTCCCTGTAAGACCTGAAATGAGAATTAGTATTTTTCAAATGTTTCATATGTTACATGCTCATGAGGACAAATTACACGTGTTGTACCTACAAATACCCATGGCCATGTATTTTTAATTTAACTCAGATACTGATGTCAGTAACCAGAGAGACAACGCAGATGCTTTGGGTCTCAGACCCAGATGTTTTGGTCGCTGAGACAACACCTGTGCTGACTCTGTTGGCAGCACAGGCAGCCCCAACACACGTGCTGTCACTGCACAGTCCTCTGAGGAGCAAACAAGCCTGTTCCTCTTGTGGCAGGGCCCTGGGCAGCCGCCTGAGCGTGATGCAGAGGTTTATCTTCATTGCAAACTTACCTCCGAAGCTTAGGGGACAGCATGAGTGAAGCT
This sequence comes from Erpornis zantholeuca, assembly GCA_013400515.1. NCBI lineage: Eukaryota > Metazoa > Chordata > Aves > Passeriformes > Timaliidae > Erpornis > Erpornis zantholeuca. The sequence goes on along the minus strand of VZTN01019874.1, from coordinate 324,190 downwards.
GTTAATATTTTATTTCCTTAGCTCTCTGAAGAGCAGAGGGAAGAAAGACGTAGTTTATTGTTGCTTAGAACAAAGCAAGTGGGGTTTTTTCTCTATTCGCATTAGAATGTGCAATGTAGGAAGGGACAGAGATGAGGATGTCCCAGTCAGGCACCTGTCCCAAAGTGGGGAAAAAATGGCAATAGCTCAGATGTTCTGGTGACTGGACATATGGGAAATTCATTTAAACTGTGACTTAGTGAGTGGGCTAGCTGTGTAACCAAATCTTTCACAGGGTCACTGGAGTGATTTAATGTTTCATTTCGCACTTGTTAATAAATGAATCTTTCTTCCAATGACTTTGCAAGAACAGCTTAAGAAAGGCAGGATAGAGGTGGAGAAGTGCTTAAAATACTCTAGGTATAACCCATTTATTTTTATTTGTATGTTCATAAACAATTTATTTCAGTCTTGATGCATTGTATCTGCATGAACACAGATGCCAGGCAGAGATGTCCATACAGATCTTCCCGAGAGGAGCAGTGCTTGATGATTTGGTGAGATGTCACTGCTTTGTTAAAATTCTCCAGGTATAATTGGTGACTTTCCTGTAATCAAATGAGTAGGTAGAGGATAGAGGTTTTGTTTTCAGTTGAGTTTTGTGATTTTTTTTTTCACAGTCAGGTTGTTATTATTGCTGAGAAGATGGGACATATAAGGCAAATGACAAAATCTAGATGATGGCTGTATTACCAAGAAGCAGAAAACAAACAAATGGAAAAGAGAAGTGCTAGGAGAAGTCTTGACAAGGTCATACTGCATGCCAAAGGAGCTGCATGACCAGGAAGATGTATCACACCAGCCCAATTAACAAGGCTATTTTAATGTGAAAAAATCATGGTTCAATCAAGATTTGACCAAAAGCATTTGAAGAAAGGTAGCCATCAAAGATTAGAAAGAGAGAGCAGGGAGGAATACACATATATTTTATCCTTGTCAGTAAAGTATTTTCCAGTCATACGAGTGTCTTGTGCTGCATGCTGATCTCACAGATGGTGCAGTAAATCAAGGCTAACGCTGAAAGTGTCACTAGAATTATCTGTGTGTAAATGGTATCTGAATTGGTCCCTAGCTGTGAAAGGCAGGGATTGCCTTGGGGCAGAAGCACAGATAGGAGAACTAAAGGGTTTGTNTTTTTTTTTTTTTGCCTTGGAGTCACTTTTTGAGTTTTGAGCATTTTGCATAATTCTTTTGCCTTGGTTTCCTCCCTGCTAAGTCAGCTGATAGTTCCAGAGGAAATCGTGATTGGAGAAGTTTGATTATGGAAATTGCTATGGAAATGCTTGTTTATTACTGTTAATGGAAGCAATATAATACATTAGAAAATTTTAGCTCAGTCAAGGGACTTAGAGGGCAAAGGGCTCTGCAGATTCCCCAGTTGATAGTTTTTGAAGTATCAGCTATTATTCTGTGAGATGAAGAAAACTTTCAGCTTTGAGGAAAAAATACCATCCAAGAGTATAGCAAAGAATACAATCCTGTGACTGCATGGGCCAGACTTCAAAACTCAGTACAAGTTCCTTGTGACTCACATGTGAATTCAGTGTCAGGCAGTAATGACCACAAGCCCTTCTTCTTTGATGTCAGTTCAGCTTATATTAAATTTGAGGATATTTCTGTAGATGAATAGGATTTTAGAGGCCTTCTGCCTCAAGGAGAGACTCTGGGCTTGTCCTGTTGCACTCTTCCCCTACCCTTCATTCCTCTTCCAAAAGACACACCTAACTTTTGGTTAAAGATTGTGAAGGATGAGGTCTGTGCTGTTTCTCTATACAGTGTCAGGAATATTCATTAAACATGTGGGCATGTTACCACAATAATCTTGTTTAAATTTGAGGCAAGAGATGCTCACATATCAAAAATCTTACCTGTGTACCACATTGGGTCTTCCAGAAGGGAGCAAACAGGCAACCTAGTAGCAGTGATAGATCAAAGCCAGTTAGTGATGTTACACTAATGTCTCAATTAAATTATCAAGTGCTAAGTAAAGGAAAAGAGAGCTTCTGAAATTAGTGAATTTAGCTTCTGGAAAGAAAAATTCGGAAGCCTGCTCACTGTGAACACATCCTTCATCTTTCTGATAGAGGAGGATGGGATGTTCCAGCAACAGAAGTTTTCCGGCCTTTACTGTGACTCTGGACATAAAAATGGGATTAATTTTGCCTAAATGTGGCCAGGTGTCTGGCCTCCTTCCACCATCAGTGGAGAAAATGGAGGTGATTTATCCAAGTTCTCTCTGTCCCTGAGCTGTAGAGGGAACCTAGTTAGACAGGGTAGTAACTAATGGACAGATAAAATTAGCAAGATGAATTGCTCTCGTACTACTTCATATGTTTAACAAATTGCACACTTTCCCCACAATTGTGTATAAGGTCTGTGTTTTACACAGAGAGAGGAAAGTGAGGCTGAGGTGAACTGACTTCCCCAAAAGACAGATAGCAACACAACTGAGGTTCAAACACAGATGCATCTGAGTCCAACCCCCATCCTTCTTCTTCCTCTGCCTCCACCCCTCTTCCTTTTAGCTTATACTGCCTCCCAAGGACAACAAATAACTCGTCTCTGTGCAGGAAACCATTTCCACTTCATGAAAATAAAGAAGGGTCAAAAAATATGGCTCAGTGGACAAACACAGCCAGCTCTATCTGGCAGGTTTCAAGATTTAGGATTTCTTGTGGGACTTACAGGACTTAATACCAAACTTGGCCGATTTCAGTTTCCTAAAGTAGGGTGAAAAGTTTAGGAAAATTGGTTTTGTGAAGAATTATGCAGTGCTTTACCTGCCTTGCTTGACAACACCATTGTTTCGTTGCTGTTGCTCTTTTTGCCGAGCATATGGAAGCTAAGTACTCCCTGGCTAGTATCCAGACATCCAAAAGTTAAATTGATGGGAATTGCCATGAGAGTTCTAGCTAATGGCAGACATAAAAAATGAAGCTTGATTTATTTTTGCTCGTTTCTTTTCTTGTGAGGGTTTTCTTTGCAGAACAAACCTAGATATGACTGTGTGCAGCATATTTCTTCTGTGTTATCTCGCTGGGCATGACTTACACCAAAGGGTGATCAGTTTTGCTGTTCCAGCCCATTGGGCTCATCAGTTTAGTCAACTGACTTTTTGAACGACCCTTTCCTTCCTGACTTGGGAAAAAGTGGCAAGAATCTAATTGCAATTCTGGGCATGGGATGGGATTCTGGGCATGCCAAGGTGGCGTGATGAAGGAGGAGGAGGACTCTGCGTCTCAGAAGGAGAAGAGGTCACTGGCCAGCCCTACTGAGGTGATTTGGGTGATTTGCAAGTCAGTCATCAGTACACAGGATACGCCTTAAGCCACGTAGTTGGTGTCTGCACAATCCAGCGTAGGATGCTCAGTGGTTTCTTATCCGCAGGGACAGATGTTACAGAGAAACTTGGATATGCAGCTGTAGCTAGATTAAGCGTTTGAGGGCCTGTCTTCTTCAAGGCATTAGAGCCTGGGGTCCCCCTCCACAGACTGCTGTATATGAACTCTCTGGACCAAACTGTAGATTAATAGCTCTGCAAATGGAGAAATATTTTTTTTCCTAAATCGCACTTCTGTTTCATTTTATGTTGCTTGCTAGATTAAGTTTTAGAGCTCTCTAAGGGTTTTTTTTGGTATGCAAAGTGAGACCAGAAATTTTTACTGTTGTTCAGTTTTGAAAGCTTTTTTTTTCCCTTTTTGCCATAAGCAAAGCTCAGGAAATTGAAGGTGATTCATCTTTAAGCAGCAAGTGATTTAAACCAAACAATGCTTTTTGATTTATGATAATGAAAAAGATTGCAGAGTGATGACAGGTCAGATGAAAACTCACACTGCACCGAGTTTTATGATAAGTATCATTACATTTCTGCACTCAACTAATGCTCCACTATCAGTTTTATTTGTGGGTTTTATTTATATTAAAAGTTTTTATTTTGAGAATTTATTGCCAGGGTATGATTGACAACCTTGGAAAAGTCAGTGTGCTACTCAGAGAATGGATATAAAATTTCCTCATGCAGCCCTGCCAGTGTGCTCCAGCTTGTCAGGACCACAACAAAAATGTAAAAGAACATGAGATCATCTTTCTGCGGTCAGATTAAAGGTATAGCATGGTATCTTGTCTTCTACAGTGGCTCATAAGAGCTGCCTGGGGGCTGCCATGGAAGAAGGAGAAATGCAGGGTGATATTATCTCCCCAAAATTTTCAGAGTCACCAAGACTTTGTGACTCAGATTTCCCGTGCTGGAGTCTCACACACATAGATGTGCTCACAGCATTGCCACACACAGAAAGGACACACAGCATCCTGTGGCAAGATGTTCCACTTAGTTGTGTCTTTTGTGACAACAAAGATGTCATCTTTTTGGGGTTTTTTTTGGTCGCCTGCAAGTTTCTTTGGATACTTCCCAGTTTTGGACTGAAAAGGGGGTTCCACTATCCCTATCTCTGTGTCACTCTCTGGGAGGGCCATTTGGTTTCTGAACCTTTCCTTCAGCAACAGAGTTTCCTTTTGTGCTAAATTCATGCCTAGACTTGACTTAGAGGATGGCCATCAAAAACATTAAATGTTAATGAGCACTAATGATGGAGTCAATCCCAATCATAAGTGTTTTTTTATCAACTGATTTCTGATTTTTAAGCTAAATAATGTATTTTATTTCTCTTGTGGATTTATAGCTGCTGGAAGTATTTCTCTGTCATGCTTTTAATCTGTTTGGGATTTTTTTTCCCTGCACCACAACTTTAGACAGCTTTTTGCTTATTTAAACTTAGCTTTCATGAATCTGCTTGATTCCAGGAGCCAGAGTTTTAAGAAATGGGTCAAGTACAGTAAAACTGAAGACAAAGCTGTACGTCCTTGCAGCACTAGGATGTTTTCAATGTTGTAGCTGTTTTTTTATTCAGGAAACATCTAAACCATGCTGTACTTAACATAGGCTGCTCTAGAGAATCACAGCTGGATTTCATGTTTAGGAAAGAGAATCAGTGAAAAGTAGGTCTGGAAAGGGCCTGTTAATATCATTTGGTTTCTCCCCCTTTCTGAGATAGGGTTTCTGTGGCATTTGTTTGGCCAAGCTAGACTTAAATTTTCTTCTGGGACTGCGAGATTGCAGCCTTGCACCTATTCTAGTGCTTAAATATCCTTATCACCAGAAAGTTTTCCTAATGTCTAAACTAAGTCTCTCTTTCAGCAGCCTAAGCTTGTTATTTCTTATCCCACCCTCCACAGAGATAACAAACGTTTATTTGCTGGTTCTAGCATCAGCCTCTAGAAAAGCATTATCTTGTCCTTCCTAGGTCATCTGTTCCCTATGCTAAACAACCACCATCCTCCCCTTTCTTCTCACAGGCCTTTGTTTCTAGACCTCTGACTGTTCACCTTATCACTTTTCAACTTCCTTATTTCGTCACGTGTCTTTATTGAGGCACGAAATGGACCCAGCTGTTTCTTTGGGGAGGACATCACACCTGGGGATGGTGCTGCAGGGAAGAGATGGACTATTTCCCACATCTTACTATCACAGCCCTTCTGCTTGTTCCACAACAATGTTTTATTTTACCCACTGCAGCACCCCACCCTGTGCCTGAGCCATGCCTGGGGACTCTTTTTGGTCTTTGCCCATTCTTTTGAACACTGCTGCTGCCCTCCCAGCCAGTCCCTCCCACATTCTCCAACCTAAGGGCAGCATTTTGCACTTAATTCCCCCTCCCCACTGATGCCTTTGTGTGGATCAAGGCCCAACAGCTGGGTGCACAGCTGTCTCACACCTCGGCTGGGAGACCTTTGGACTCCAGGTGACCCCCAGGGGATGACTCAGTGCAGAAGACAGGTGTTGCAGGGATCTGGCTGGACACAGTCACTTCAGTACTAAATGCACTCGAAAAATACTGGAGACCTTGACTTCTCCCTGTGTATTTCTTGCACCTGGTCAGTGCTAGAAATTTATTGCTTCTCTCCCATGAGACATTATTCCAAATAATGCCCAGTAACTTGTTTTTCTTACAAATACCTGAACCTGGGACTTGTGTCTCTTTGACCATGTGTTCAGTCATGAGGTTACAGCTCACATTTCAGCCAAGTTTGTTCCACCTCTGCACAGGGACTCAGCTGATAGTTAAGAGCGCTGTGCTTGATGTCTTTGGACTGGTGTTCCCACCTTTTAGGGATAATTTTCCATTGTGCCCTGGCATTTTTTGTGGTCCAGTCTGTGCACTATCATCACAGTTCTTGCATGTCCTGGACATGGGTCTGATATACCATAGGAGCAGAAGTTCATTGGTGAGTACCAACACGTTGCACTCTTCACAATAATTCAATATGTTTCTAATTTTTTTGCTTCATGCACAGTGGCCTTAAAAATGTGTTGAAACAGCATTTTTATTATCTTAGTGATGGTGTTGGCAATATCATAAACCTATCATTCCTTCTTTCCTGCACTGGTCAAATCTGCCCAGCCCACTGATGTCTGACACACTTTGCAGCTTAAAAAAGCAAGGCAGTAAAAAGATTTACTCACATCTCCTTTAAGTGAGGTAAGCTGGTTCTGGCAGTCAGTGGTTTTCACCTCTGTCTTCCCAGCTTTCACGAGTAACTGCTCCGTGCTTGTCAGACACTGTGTAGCACACGCTGTACTCTGCACTCCTTGCTACTATATGATGCAGATCTCCCTGGGCAGTTCATGAGTCACTTTGGTACTACTTCTCCATGCTCCTGCAGCTCCCAGATGTCAGCAGAGCCTCCCAGTAGGATGATATTTGGAGTTTCTGACAAATCTGAAGGAAATAAGTGGGGACCTGTTATTATTGTCCATTGCCAGGACATTATCAAACTGACATGATCTTATTCCTACACAAGCACAGAGTCTGCAACCTAATGCCAAGGATTAAAGAGAATCTGGGAAAATTCATGTGCTAGTACTGTCTTGCCATTTTCTTCTTGTTGCTCCCTACAGTCCTGTCTCCTCAGCCCCCTCCCACTCCTTCTTCAAAGAGGGCAGGGCAGAGATGAGGAAGATCTGACCAAGAGATTGAAATGGCTCTTTGCAAGGCACCTGATAAACTTTATACAGTTAAGCAGATAGATCTGTCACTCATGGAAGGAGCATTAATGAGATCTATCTGCATGCTGCTCTTTATGATTGTTTATTTTTTTGGTTTCTTTATTTTGATTATTGCCAGGAAGATCATAGATCTATCTGGTGCATGGGTAGCGGGCCAAAATGGAGGGAGAATGGAGGGTGAAGGAGGTATTTGGGTTTAGATAGGGCTGCCTGCAGCATACAGGTTACAAGTTTCGTGATTTTCTGCAGAGATTGAGACTGAACTGGCTGAGACAACAGCTGGATTACCTTGAACTAAAACCATCTCATCAAACGTTGTATTCTGCAAGCCTGTCAATTGCTCAGGCTTGTCAAATTACACCATGTCATTTTCATTAACTTTATGTCCGGAGAGCTATCTCAGCCATTAGAAAAGATGGTTAAAACTACATCAAATGATTTGTATGTAACATAACATTGCTGTTGGGTTGCCACCACTAAAAAACTTTCTGACATTGCCTCCAGTGTATCACTTCCTGCTGAGTAGCAGCTTTTAATATAAAATAGAAGCCATTAGCAATGCTATATGGTAAAGTGCTCCGAAACTGGCCTTACTCATATTTTGTTTGGCTGCCAATGGCTTTAATCAGAGTTACCTTTTCTGAGTCATCAGTGTGACTAATACCCTTGTGAGGCCACCTAGAACAGACCTTTTCTGAAACTGCTTGTCCTCTTCCCATAGAGCTACCTCTGATCCAGAAAAGCAATTTTGGCAAATCCCTTTGGTCTTCCATTGTCTCACATTGCATCACAGTCTACATCACAGAATTAAATCAAGTAAGTAAAAACACTGGTGTGTTTCCTTGGGGACATCATTAAGTTTTCTGCTGAAAGGAGAAGTGCTTGTCATTTCTGATGCAAAATAAAATTAGTGAAGTGACTTGCCCAAACTCCCATTTTGAAGCAGTGTCAGAGACAGGATTAGGATCAATCACCTGAATCCCAATAACATGATGTATTCACTAAAAAGAATCACAGCTTCTCTAAACCCATCACATTGGATTTTCAGATTCAGTCTAATTGGGAATATTGAGATATCATTCCAAACATCCCACTCTATTTATACCTCCCTCTGCCAGTACACCTCGATTACAACATTTCTGCGTGTGTGGACCATGTGTTAATTGTCAAAAACCTTTCAATTCAGCAGAATTTCAGCTTGTTGGTAGGTATGGCAAAGAGAATAGGTGTTTTGTATTACCAGACATGGACCTTTTCTTCAGGGTCAAGAAGAAGATTATTCAGAATCAGAGTCCTGATCCTTTCTGTCCTTGGTGCAGAATGCAGTAGAAGCCTTTCCCCACAAGTAGGTTATTTGAAGCTTAAGGATATTTAAGCCATGGGGTTCAGTTTTTCTGGGAGGTGAGTTATATATGTTGAACCCACAGCAGCCCAGCAGATTTTGTTCTAGATAGCCAAGGTATTTGTGTACTATGAGTGGTGTGATAATTTCTGATAACAACCTAGGGATTTTTTTTAAAACTTTTAAAATTAATTATGGTGAAAAGCTATCAATGAGCACTGCAGCCTCACATGTCTAGTTGCCTTCATACAAAATTTGCTCACATTTACTTGCAGCTGTGGGTTATTTACAGAGTTTGAAGACTCATTCTTGTGTGTGTAACTGTTTCACAAACTTTGACCTTAATGGGAGTATTGTGTTAAGTATCTTTCTCCACACGTTTGTATGGGTGCCAGCCAGTGCAAGCTTGGGATGACTTAGGCTAAAATCAGTTTACTTGTGAGCTGCTGTTAAACTAGTACAGTGATGATGATTTGTGTTGCACATTGGCACATGGCCTCAAAAAATCAGCAGGCTTGGGGGCTGCAGGAGAGTGAGGACCAGGAGGAAGTGGGAGAGGGAGACACTCATAGGGGAAGGGATTTCCACACTCACAACAGTGGTGAAAGATTCCCCATTCTGATGCCTTGTGGACATACTCTAGAACAATCACTTCTTATTTTGTTTCAATATTCAAGCGATGCAGGGACTGGATACCTTGGGTGGCATTGGTCAGGGGAAGGCAGTGTAGCCTGAGAGGCCTCTGTGGCACTTCTGCTGTGTGTGCTAACATAGCATGGGTCAGCATTCTTTAATTTAAATACTTATTAAAGGATTCCTTAATATTGTCTGATACAAGTGCACATGTAAGTGTGCATATGCATGTGTGTATATACATATGCCACGTAAAAAGCTGTATGCCTTCTGCCTTCAACAATACTTCACAATCCAACAGAAAACTGTAGATATGTTTGTCGCTAATTAAATAGTTTCTGATCTAGGATTACCTATTTTTAACTTCTATTTAATGAGATTCCTCTAGCAAGATCTGGGAAATAGCTTCTTTTTCTTTTTTTCTTTTTTGTTTTGAGTAACGTTCATGCTTCCATATGGATTTCATGACTCAGACTTTATAATTTATAGATTCCAAAGTTACAATTAAAGACCTAGATAAGACTAACAAGTTGAGCATGGCAGACAGAAGCACTATTTTATTTTCTGAAATAAAATTCTAACTAAATTTTAAATATGCAAACAAGGCATAAATTCACAGTGCAATATTGATTACAAAGAGTTAATTTGTCTAATGAGTCAATTCTGAGAAATTCTGCAATGCCTAAAAAATGAAGATTGCCTGGCTCAGTGTGGTCATGTCCTTCATCATAACATGAAAACTGAATTATTCTTGTTAGAGATGCTAAATTATTTTTTAAAGGACTAATTCTTTAAAGCAGAAGATTTTTGACTGCAGTTTACCCTGGATCCTTATACACTGTTTATGCAGTTGTAATTCAGCAGTTTTGTATTTTCTGCTCTTGGTGGGTAATGTTCACCCGGCTCTGATTTATTATTATTTGTAATTGAAATGTGCTGTTTTCCAGTAGAAGAATGTATTTTTCACAGTAGTTACCTAAGACATGCTTTTCACTTTTATCCTAAACTTTCAGTACCTGACCAAGCGGATACCCTTCAGTGCAGAACGGAAGGAGGGGAAAGGGTGTGCTGTAACTGGAGGCTGAGGTACACTTCTGATAACCTACCCAGCACTTGCGTGCTTGGTTTGCACCAAGATGTTTGGCGATTTTCAAATTTCTCTTCTCTTGCTTTTGTTAAATGCCACCTTATCTCAGCAGCTGCTCTCAGAGTCCACACCAAACCTTACTAAGTGGCTGAACAGCCTTCCTTGCTTGTTTATTTATCCATTTGTTTATCTATTTTTCAGTGAGTACAGATTAGGCAGGGAGAAGAAAAACTCAGAGGAAAAGCTGGTGGAAATTCCTGTAGTAGACAAAGTTTTGTGGTGCAGGAATCTTTGAATTCCTGCATGCCCTGAGCTTTGTCTCCCCAGAACCACCAAAAGCTCTAACTTAATTTGTGGGAGGGGTACTACAGAAGAGAAAAAAACCTTAAAGAAAATGTATGTGTGCTACCAATTAGAGGGCAGAGTTCTGCTCTTCATGCAAGTGCAGGTCCCCCTCCTCAAGTCTCCTGAATGTTGTGGACTATCCACGTGAGATGATAGTTTCAAGAGCTGCTGAAGTTTGACTGGAAGTTTCATGTTCTTTCTCCTTCAGATGATCATGTATTTATTCAGGTTCCTTTAAATTACTTTCCATTGATCCAGATATTTCATACTCAGGCTCTTTCATACTCAGGCTAAAATATAAAAAGGTCACATACAGTAATTAAAAAGATATTCTTCTGTGAAAACTGAAAGGAAAATGTAAGCCTTAATTAAGTCAGAAAAAAAATTGAAAAGCATAATTTTCTTATTCAACAGCTTTTCCTTGAATGTACTTTGCTTTAGGCACATGCACTCAAAGATACAGTAATGCATTTGTTTGCTTTTTAAAACAATTATTAAATATATTACAAATTCTTTATCTCTGTGTACTAATCAGCCAAGCTTTCACCTTGTTCATCTTTGCAAAGTCTTTATTGCTGGTAATGATATGTGAGCATGGAGGAAATGTGATAAGATATTTTAAAATTGCTGTGATCTAAAGCAAGTGACAGACGTTTCATAAAATGTACATGGCTCAGGATAGGTCACTATAAGGATTTTAGCAGTGGGATGACAATTATGGATATGTTTAAAAGCAAGTTCTCTGGTACTTACTGTGCTATGTAAATTTTTTAATGTAACTGTATACGACCTGGAAACGGATGGTCTAAGATTATGCAGAGCCTCAGATGAGCACTCTGGAGTATTTTAAACCAAAACATGCAGAATTTACCAGTCTTTACTCCCTCCTAACCCCTTGAGGCCATGTTTCATACCTTTGACAGCTTCCAAACACACACCTCGTTTCTGCAAAATCCAGTCCCAGACCTTATCCAGCTCTCTTCCTCATCTGCCCAGTATCAAAAGCAGGATGCTAATGCCTGTTCCCACACATTTGGTTTTAAGAGGTCCTATTAATTTGCTTTGCTTTTAGTTTCTGTTGAAAAATGGAAAAACTCACCTCACACATGGAGGAGATATTTGCTGAAATTCAGCCTAGGGGAATTTCTGAAAGCATCACTGCTTCCTTGCCTATGACCCAGGGGCAGCTGTCTTCTTTTCCTTATCTAGGAGTTGACTGGAAGGAATCTGTTGCTTTTACAGCTGTCAAGTCCATCTGACAATATTTGTCCTTGTATTCATGTGCATGCTGCAGAAGGCTGCAGAAGGCAGATGCTTCATTCTTTTGTTTTCTTGATCTCAGATTCCCAGGAGATTAAAGAGAATTAAATAAAATGTAGAAAATCTTTAGCATCAGAGGTTTCAATATTGTAAAGGAGTCTAATATATTGTAATTGTTCAAGACTTTGATGTTTTATTGTGGACCTGTTTCTCCCTCACTATGATTAAGTTCATGGTGAAGTCTAGATAAATATGACATTTAATGCAATCCTATTCTTGCTGCTATGGAGACATGCCTTGTAGAGTGTGTCTACTTCATTTTGGTCTGGAAAGCATGATAAGTTCAGCATGATTATGCCAGACCTTCCTAGCTCCTGTCTTGGTTGCTAATAGCTTAACGTGCATGTAAGTGTAACACTTGGCAACTTAAGGCATTTGCCTTCATTAAAGCTCTTCATCAGATCTCAGTTAATGAAGCCCTGTCATTGGGGGTTCAGGAGGGAAAGGCCTTTTATAATACAGGAAAAACAGTGAAATTGAGGAACAGAGACACTATAAAATTGCATCTTCTGAGGTGTGCAGGTACCTAAGATTCAGGTTTTGTGTTAGGGTCTCTCCAGTGGCAAAACCATTTTGAAAATTTTTCTGTTCCTCCCCACGGTGCCACCTGAAGTTTGTCTTTCCCCTCAGCCAAAGTGGTTCTGTGTTTGTGGGGACTTCTGAAAGACCTATCACCAGTAATGTGTTGCAAAGAGGACATCCTGGCCCCATCTCCTCATCCAGCCCTTAATAAGGTTGGATACCAATGGAATTTTTTCATTATAAAGACGGAAACAAAACCAAACTAGGACCCCGGTTTTGCCCATGAATGGCAGAGTGGCAGTCTCAAAAGAAGCATGTGGTCCTTGCTGTGCATACACAGAGGGAGACACTGCCTAAGGTGATGAAATGTCTTGTAAAAAATGCAATCAGGCCTTTTCTAATTTCTCAGTGTTTTGTTTGCTTGTTTGTTTGTTTTTTCAATCTGCATTTTTTAATGACCTCCTTAAGCCATGAATTCACAACAGGTGACAGCTAGAGTAGGGATTAGTTCCTGAGATCAGAGGGAGGGCAAGATCTTTGTAAAGAATTCATATTTTGGAATCATTTCCATGGAGATTAATGAGAGTTTAGTACAGAAAAACTAGAGGCATTGTGTGTGCAGGTCTGTCTATAGTAGGTCAACGTGAATACTAAAACCACTGTATTCTCCAGTTGGTCACAATTTAACAGGCTAGAAATGGGGTCTTGCATTTGACTTGCTGTTTAAGGGTGGAAATCCCAGCGTCCACAGGAAAACCAGGGCAAACTCCCATGGAGCCAGTATGTCACCTACCTGCACCTTGGGGTCCAGGATGGTGTCAGCTTTATGCACTGTTTCGCACAATTTTTATTTCTGCGCTCTCTACATGAGTTTTAATAAAGGACATGTTAATGAGCACTAAGTGACATTTATTATCCAGACAGCATATCATGGCCAGTTAGCCTGATGGATTGGTAGGAACATGTCTCAGCTCCATACCATTATTCAGTCCTTAATTAGGATTTTTTCCTTAGTAAGTGCTGAAAACCATGCAAGGCTTTCAGATTTACCTTGTGTTATTTGTAAGGAGCACGTATTTCTTCTGCACACTCCAGAGGACACAGTTTTCCACCAATATCCGTGAAGGGCTTTGCTCTAATTTCTCATTCAGAAGAATTTAGTGCACAAGGGCTGTGTCTGAATGCAGGAGAAGACCCAGACAGATGTAGCTGTGCCACTTCTTTAACTCCTTCAGTTTTAAGGTACTTTATTTCTCCAATTTTGAATATCAGGACATACCTGTAGTTTATACCTAGAACATACTTCTAGATGGGTTTATCCTCTTTATATCCTTAGTTGTTTTTGCTGGACCAACACACCTCTATTTGCATGGTCAGAGACTTGCCAAACTGCTGTAAGAGCTGAGATCCCTCTTCTAATGGAGTCTGAACAAGATGTTTTTTCTCCCAGAAAAACACTGTGGGCATCTCTGGCCAAAATAAAGCTCTGGTGGCATGGACAATCACTGCATCAGGAAAAACCTCAAAGGGTATTTCTGCAAGTAGTAGAGGCTAAAGGACTATAACTGCAAACTGATAGCAACCACTCAGTGCCTTCTATCAAGTGAAAGTGTACTTCGATCCTTTGGGAGATGTGTTTGGATGTAGCTATTCATGGAATATTTAGAGGAGCCTTGGGGGGAACTTCTGGTGAGAGAGTGTATTTTGCAGCCACTACCTGTGGTAGCTGCAAACTGTGGTGTTTATTTTTCCTCTCCCGGGGACAAAAAACCATGCCTGTTTCCAGTGATGATGGGGGCTTGCCCTGTAAAACACCTTTCTCTGTATATTACTGCAGTGTAATATTTGTGGGGAGGCAAAGCTGAGGAAATCAGATTTGTTTACAACAAATAGAACCTGCTCCTCGGAGGCTGCCGTGGTGCAGCTTCCCCAGTTCAAAATGATGCTAATTTGCTCTCACCTAGTTACCAAGGGGAGGCTCTGTGATTTCAGATATGTCACCTGCTGGAAATGACTAGAAGACTGAAAATATGTTCAGTTCCTCAGGGAGTGTTTTTTATCCTTTTAAATGAGTATTTGTGTGAAGAAGTATTTGATAGACTATCCCCAGTGTAAGATAAATAGTTTCACTGAGTTCAGGACTAATTATCCTCAGGGACACAACAGACTGAAGAGTTAGATGAGCCAGAAATAAAATGGTATCTCTCGACTGTAGTGGGAAGTAGGCATTTACATTCTTACCATACACGATTAGATGGCTATTGAGCTTGTTACTGCTGGAGGAAAGTGGCTGGCTTTCTCATACAGAGCCTCCCCACGTCACAAAGAACATGTGCACTGCAGCAACACCCTCTCTGTTGTGCACAGGTAGGTGTACATCACTGGCAGCATTTGCTGACTCTAAGTATTTCAGACTACACAGGCTCTTAACGTAGTCAAAAGAAAGAACATTCTGTGCATGTGGCATTGCACATGCTTTTCTCGTTTACATAACATACGTATTTAAAACACACATCTCTTACAGAAGAATGAGAGAGCATTCTTTTGTTTTATAAAATACAGGAGTAAAATGAGGTTTTGTCATGTTTGTTCAGTCCTTGAGATCTTTTTCTGTTTTCTTTTCAGTTTTTCTCAGATATTTTTCATTGACACTTAGCTCAACATTTGAGGCCTCAGGTTGTGACTGGAAGCAGAAGGGTAAATGCACATTGAAATTGTTCTTGTAATTTGGATCAAATCAAGCAGAAATCTCATGAGAATTTCAAAGAAATTAATTTTTGCATCTTAGGGTTAAGGTGTTTGGGTTTTTTGCTTCCTAAGCCAAAACTCCCCTTAAAGACAAATGTTTGAGGTGAATTTCCTAAGTAAGGACTGCAAGACCTAGCCAAATTTGGCAGAATAAAAAGTTCCTTTGCTTCTTAAACTCTGGATGCGTATCTGAACTCTGTGCCACATTCCTAAGTTAGATCATTCCCAGTGCAAACCTCACTCCAGCAGAAACCCAGCCAGGCCATGCTGTGGGCTCTGCTGGGGAGGCTGCTGCAGGGTAGAGTTCCATCTGTGGGGCCACACGGGAGGTGTGGGGAACACCAAGACCTTGAAATGGAGAGGGGCAGAGAGAAGGGTGAGGGGAGAGGGCGAGAGACAGAGCATTGGTCAAAGGTATGCAGTTCAACCTTTTTGTCAGCACTGCCATGTTTCACCTTGCCCATCAGTGCTGTGGTGTGCAGCTGGGAGGTGAGAAAAACCTGGGGCATGGCAGCACTGGCCCCAGCCAGGAGGGACTGGTGCAATCTCTGGGCTGGCTGAGGGCACATCTCACTGTGGCTGCTATTTATAACTCGGGAGATGAAGTGTAATAGCACTCACCGCCTCCATGTTGCTCACCCAAGGTGTTTGAAGGGCAAACACCTCCAGGAGAGAGGGCAGTTTCTCTGTGAGCTCTTTCAGAAGCCACTCAGAAACTGCTTTTTTAATGAAAGCTCATTTGTATCTGTCTGCTAAAAGTGGGGCTTGGGCCAGAGCACAGCACTGCTGGAGCAAACACCAGCCCAGTGGTCCTCCACCCTGCCTCCTGGGGTAGAGAAAACACATCAGCTACAAGTTCCTCTAAATGTCTCTTTGGAAGTGATTGTTGATGAAGTTGCTAAATAGAGAGACAAAAAAGGAGAAAAGTCTTAGCTTTAGTCAGTGGATTTGTGCTTAGCATGGTATATTAGCTAACTGTCTGAGAGCTCAGAGTACCTTTGAGAGCGAGATGTGCCTGGGGAAGTGTGAAAATAGGACTTGTCTAGCTGAAAAAGGTCTTTTGACATTATCCCTTCCTCTGTGCCCTCCAGATGCTGCTGCTGTCAGCACTGGGGAGCCGCTTCCCAGCATCCCAAAGATTCCTAAATTTTAAATTAGCGTGAAAGCATAGGCGGCACTCATAAATTACGGTTCTCTAAATGGAATGTTTGTGACTTGTGCATTCACATCTTGCAGTCACAAAGCTATGAATTTTCTGATTTTTGTCACATTCTGATAAGATTAAAAAAACTCCCAGTTTTCTGACTGAGTTGCAGAAGTAATTTATTGTTCAATTGGAATTTAAAACTTTGGAGATTTCATGTCCATTGGGATGTAAAGTAATTTATCAATTCCCATTAACTTCACCCACCAATCAGGGAAGATTTTTTTTTCATTTTAGCAAAATGGATAATGTAGAACACCCTCATTTTTCGCACTAGCAGAAATTTCAGAAAGCAAGCAACTAAAGCTGAGCCCTCTGCCTGTTTGGAAACAGCACCTTTTTTCTAAGAAAATCAGAACTTCGTATTTGGTCTGCAACTTCTATGAGAAGTAGCATTCAAAAGTCAAAATCAGTATGTTTTGAGACTTGTCCACTTTAAGTAACTTTGATCAGTTTTGTGGGAGCTTATGGCCTTTCAAGCCTCTTATTTTTGAATGTGCACATCTGCATTCATTTTGTGAGTTCTTCTTCTAAAAACATTTACTAATGGTCTTAAAATAGCTGCAGATTACATTTTCTCCTGGCCTGCAGGCAGAAAGGGAACACTTGTCAATCACTTACAAAAACAAGAACAGTGACATGAACTGTGTTCATTTCTTGTAAAGATAAAGAAAGCACAAGAAACACAAAGAAACATTTTGAAGGTTAATTCTCTGAAATTCCTGCTTTAGAACATTTGAAGAAGGAGAGACTTTCTATTAGTCAACTGTATTGATTTCTGCCACTAAGGGAAGTGGGAGAAAAAAATATTTAGTGTGCTAAACTACTGAAGCTTTCAGCCAGCTCATATTGAATACTATGTCCTGCTGTCCTCTCTTCTTGGTGCTCCCTCTGTGGAAGGGAAGACTGGAAGAGACACTACAGCAGAGCAGTGAGAGGGAGCTACTCTGTGCCTGTCAACTTCCTCAAGAGAAACAATCACCTCCTCACTGTTGGCAGTGGGTCACAAAATAATCTTCATGATTGTGACAAATCAAGTGCCACTGCAATGAATAGTGTTCATTGCTGCTTTTCAGTCTGGTTCATCTACATGGACTTCTCAATTGCTATGAATACTTGCAAGTAGAGTTGCTAACATGGTAAAAAAATTAGTTCTAGTTGATTTGTTTCAAGCTGCTTGATATTTAGGCTGAGTTTCATGGGAAATTATGTTGTTCTGCATTTGGGAAAACTGGAATAAGTGTCTTAATTTTTAGGGTGTTTCTTGTGATTTTCATCTCTTTTGTTTACAAACATTAAATTTTAAACATGAACTGTTTGCTTCCTTAACAAAGGAAAGGCAAAGAAAAACAAGCTCAGACTTTTAACTAATCCCTTAAACATGAAGATTGATAGATGGATAGATGTATTTTATAGTGGGGCTCTACTCAGAAAAGTGGCTGGGTAATGATGGTGTCTTCTTCCTCAGCACGACATCTATTTGTGTGCATTCAGTCAGATCTTTGACTTTATGGCTGAAATAAGTCTTGAGTGCTTTTTACTCATTAGCCCTGCAGAGGCTACATAGCTAAGCAGCAAATATAGCTAAGAGCTAATGAGCTAGATTTTTCAGTGGTGAGCACTGAAGCCTCAGCAGCTGAGACCTCTGCAGACTATTGATTGCTCCTTACAACAAGGGGGTAGTAGGGCCAACACTATATTTCTCAAAGGAAATTAATTCAAAATAAACCCAAACTGCCTGCCCATGTACTTCACTTTTAAATTTTAATACAATTCTAGGTCTGAAAAATCAAAAGGAAACTAATGAAATGGAAGGCTGAACTTGAAATACCAATCTTAAGTTTACCCTTTTAAGGCTATACTTTAAGACACATTTATTTTCATCATTATTAATTTTTTGTAACCAATAGTTCTTTTAATGCAAATTAGATTTCACATTGACACTAATAGCCAATATATTATATATATAAGACTTCCTAGATTTGATTATTAAAGCTTTTACTGTAAGAGTTCCATGCTGAACCATTAGTATTTGAAACTGCAGTACATGGTAAGTTGCCCTAATAGATTTTCTGCAGTGTTCCTGAAATTAGTCCATGAATTTGCAATCTCCTTTCAAATAGATGAAAATTACTGCTGTGACTGTAGAAATCTTAAATGGGAACTGAAAAGAAGATGTGATAGTTTTGTAAGTTTTGAAAATTATAAAAAGTACGGATAGGAGAGCATGGGAAGCTGTAATGGGAACTACACATGCTAAGTCCATTTTTATTAATAAAGTAGTGAAGCAAATGTTAAGGGGTGAGAGTTGATGAATGATAACACCTTTATACATATATAAAATAATTTCTGACATACTGAATTGATAGATATTTTTTAACATTACTGAATTTGTAGACAGTGGTAATGATGGCATGACTGAAATACAGCTATTTCTCAATATTATTAAAGAATTAGACAGAATACCTGCAACCTGAACAATTATTTCATAGCAACTTGTGTATAAGCATTGTCTCATGGATGGAAAGAGTCTAAATGGTGGTGATTTGCAGCCAAATGCTGAATCCTGGGAGGTGCCCAAGTGATGTGGTGCTGGACAGCGTAATGCAGATTTTTTTACCAGTATTTATTAATTTTTGCAAGAGAAGTGTAAACTGCACATTAATTATGTTCCACAGGGACTAAATGGGGAGGTGTAGCAGAGGATGGACTAATCACTTTATCACTGAGCTGGTAGAATTTAGTATAGTCCAACAAAAAGTGGGAATAAATACTCCACGATAGGAAATTTATTTTCTGGGCTGGCAGGTGGATCTGTGCTTTATTCCTTCCAGACACTGTATATCTGTTCTTATATGCCAAAGCTACTGGCTTTTTTGTTATTCTGGGTGCTGGGAACACTGAATGTTCTTAAACTGCTTGTAGATGATAAGTGCAAATAAAACAATTTTATTAATGATGAAAAGAGGAAGCAGATAAATATTGAGGATAACAGAGAGATACAAAAAGGATCAGAAAAGGCTGAGAGAGCAAGGACAGGCTGTTGCTGAGCCACACATTATTCTTTGTGTGCCATATATTTACAGGGTGTGCTCACCGCAATCCTGTGGAGAATGAGGAGGCTATAGCCACCCATGGAAAAGTCTTGCACAAAGGATACAAGGATGCTTTGTAAGAAAGTTTCTCTAGCTATTTTATTTCTGTTTCCACCCTGGTAAGGACCCTCTGACACTGAGGAGACCCGGCTCTCTCACAGGGCAGAGGGGGAAGCCGGGGACGACAGAAAATCCCCTGTATAGGGCAGGCCTCCACTTTTTTGGTCTGAAGAGTGGATGTGTGTTTCTCAACTGGAACATTGTGGAAAGGAGGTGTTTTCCTGTCAAAATAAGTTTTTAGGAATTTTGATGCCTCCACAAGACCCCAGCAGACTTTGGGTGTGACTGGGGGATGGCAGAGTTGAGGGGTGACTGCACTGAGAGCTGAGCCGGCTTCCATCAGAGTGTCTCAGGTGCCAAAAGTACTGAAGTTGCATGGTAAAATCTTCAGCTTTTGCTCAAACTACCAAAATACAATGAAGAAGCTTCTTGTGCTCTGGCTGCATGGAGGGCAGGTACAGGCCAGCACAGGCTTCCTTGCCCTAGATCGTGTTTTCATGTAAAGAAAGGGTTTAGAAGGGCAAGTTCAAAGGCACTCCAGACAGGCAAGGCCGGTGCATCCGAGGCTGCCAAGAACAGTGACGGTAATTGTAGCAGTATTTATCACATTGCCGTGGAAATGAAAACCCTGTAACATCTTCCACAGACCCTTAAGATGCTTGGAGGCAAGATAAAATTTGGATTTAAATATTTGGCTTAAGTTACTTAAAACAAGAAGTGTGCCTTGAAATAGCTTAGGTATGGTCACACATTTTGTCCTCTTGCCTCTGGTGTCAGCATGAAAACTTTTAGGACAGTAGGAAATGGAGTGGTAGAAGTGAGTATACAAAAAAATTCTAGAGCCTACTAACTCCTAAAAGGCTCCATTTTATCAGTGGTTTGAGCTGGTGAGATGTCTTATTTATTCCTTTAGAGTTTTCCATATTGATTTGGCTTAAATGTGCTCCTTTTACAAAAATGTCCATGAGGGTGATTAAGCCTTGCATAAAAAGTGCAATAAATTCTTGCTGGCTCTGAGACTCTTTAGCAGTCACTCAGCACCAGCACTCCTGTTCCAGGACTCTGTAAATCAGGTACTATCTGGCAGTTTTGAGTTAGTTCCTCTACTTGGTCTATTCTTTGAGCAAATGCTGGAGACAACTGCATTTGGCTACATGCACAGTCATCTGTGATGTCCTCTGTCAATTCAAGGCTGGGAAGTTTGAAAAGCAGAGGGCATTGGGCTGAAAGTCTTCCTCCTGCTCCCTGCAGCCTCAGGCCTAAACCCATGGAGAGGAAGCTGCTGAAACAAACATTAAAAAAGAGGGTGGATTCACATTTTGGCAGGTGCAGGGTGATGTTAACCTTGTAGAACTTGATTGACATGCACCTAGCAGTGCAGGGAATGTGCCTGGGGTTTCTCTACATACAAGGGAAGTTCATCCTGTATAATGCATCCTCTGTGGTGTCTTCTGGGCTGCTAACCCGGAGCTAGGGAGCGTGCATGTGGTTCACTTGCTCTTGATTGCCATGTGGGACACTACCTAGTGAGGAAGGAGATATTCATGACTATCTTTTAATATGGAGATTGCAATAGATTTCAATTCTCTATCAATATGGAGATTGCAATAATTTTTTCCTGGACCTCCCAAGTCTGGAGTTACCGTTTTTCCTCTTTCTCACAGACAAGATCACCAGACTTTGCCTTTCTATCTTGAGGGTGGCATTTAATGGTGGGTCTTGTCTACTTGTTGATGGAGAACCCATCAACCAAGGTGCCCATGCCATTGGATTCACTTAGACATGCCTAAGTTACACTTGACAAGAAATTAGTATGCTGCCAGAAACCGTGTGATTCTCTTCTGCTTCTCTGCTGCTGCAGCATAAATTACATGGTGGAAAATATTTCATGGTTCTTGGACTCAGATATATCCTGCACATGTCAAATATGGTCTGATTATTAAATGTTGCCCACAGTCTGATTTGGTATGTGTTTGTTGCACAAACCTCTTGGTGACATTGAATGACTTCTTCAGTGAGGAAAAGTGGATTTTAGGGGAAAAATTCTTTGAATCATTTATTGGGAGGCTAGTTTGAAAATAATGTGTGGAAGACTTTAAATTTGTGACTAAACTATATAGCAAATTTCATTTAGGTTTTTTTATATATATTTTTAAAAATGTGTTTTATATATATATATATATATTCCCATACATATTTATATATATATGTTTATATATATTCCTTTTGAAGACAGGACATGGGAATTTCAGGCTTTTGAAACAGTTCTTTCTGTCAAGGACAGAAGTCCATAAGTTGTGATTTTTGGATCAGTATGTTGCTGAGCTAGTCAGGAAGGTGGTAAAAGTTTTAAACAAGCAGGGGGATGCCTGGGGCAAGCTTCAGGCATACTGGCATCATAGCTGCCTCCCTGTTTTGCTAGCAGAAAAGTGGTACCATATAGACTGATTAGAGGAACATAGATAAGGGAAAAAGTAGATTATTCCATATAAAATAAACAAATAAAACCTTCATGAAGAAGCAAGGTTTTTTTGAGCTGGTCTTTTTTTTTTCCTGGAAAGATTTTTTACTGCTCTATATTGAGAGTTTGCCATCAAATCCTGTGCCATTTTTGCCTGAAATCATGTGACTTGGCAAGTTTTAAATAGGACTATTCTTGGTTTACTTCCATGTGAATGATATGCGATGCATATATCAAAGACATTTCTTTTGTAAACCATAGATTTATATCAGGTTCTTAATTGCACACAAGACAAGTGAGTGCATTTTTTATCTCGTTATTGATGACATGTTGCAGTACAATGCATTTGTGAAACTTATATCCAGATTATGATTTCTAAAACTTGATGATCTTTTAGACTTCATATTCCTTGATTTGCATTTATCTTAATATTAAACAACGTATAATATTTTTGTGTTTAAACTTACTCTTTACCTTTAGTTTTCTAGTAACCACAGGGAGGTTATCAACAAGATGAAACCAAGTTCCTCACAGTATTTCATATGGGGTGAATAAAAGATAATAGACATTAGTTGAAATGAGATGTTCAAGTTGTCACCTTGATGCCTTAAATGGCTACCTAGAAACAGAGACTAGACAGGAATANGAATTTCCCCAAGCTTTCCCCCCACTCCCCAAGATGAAGGTTTACAGCTCTTGGTCTGGGTGTCCTTGGAGAGCAAACTAGAGAGGTTTTGTTATGTCTATCTTAGCATGAGAGAACAGCACTTAACAAGCTCCAGGAAACTTCAGAGTTACACTAGCAGTATGAGATTTGAAAAATATAAAAGTTAAAACCTAAGGCACCAACATAGTCAAACAATGGAGGCTGTTGTCCAAGGAGGCTGTGCAGTCTTAATCCCTGAATGTTTTTGAGATGCAGATTGAGAGCACTCTGGTCTGATCTAGTATCTGACTCTGCTTTGAGCAGGTGGTTGGACCAGAGACTTTCTGGGGTATTTTCCAAGCTGAATTCTTATGATTTTTAATTGCCGGTTTGTCCAGCCTAGTTCCAAAAGTTATTTTGGGCAGTGTTGGATGAAGATGGAGGACCTTTCCCAAAATGGAAATAATTTATAAATGTAGAAGGGCAACTAGAATGTTGCCATTACTTGATGAAGATTATTGCTTAGGAAGACATGATTATAAACCACAAGGATGGGAGTTGAATTCCCTCTGGCACATGGGATTTATACATATTTTTAATGTAGTTCTTTGGTCAAATTGGCCAGAGACTAGACTTCATTCCTTTTTGTTTCAGAGCAATGCAGTGATTATTCAGTTGTGAGCAGTTTAGTTGGGTTTAAATGGTAGTGAAAACCAGGTAAGCTGGGGTTTACACTGACAGCTCTCTTTTGTATTAGTCATTCCCCTGGGACTTCTTTCTTTGAAATCTCACGTTTTGAAGAAAATTCTCCTCTGTTTTTGGCTCTTTGCTGATGGTGAAAAAGACATTCAGATACCACTCTTGGGGTTTTCCCCCTCTCTCATTTCACTTCTGCCACTTGAGCTATGATTTCCATATCTCTTATCAATCCACCCAGATCTCCTCCTCCTCCTTCCTCTGACCCTGTAAGCAACAAAAAATGAACCATTTGCTGAGAACAGCTTTTGCCGCATCCCAGCTGATACTTTCAGGGATCCATTCAGGAAGTCCACAACTCCTTCAGGTTTTCTTGCTTAGCTGAAAATCTCTGTCCTGAACTCCCATCTACTTCCAACCTCCACACTGATTTTTTTTCTCCAAAGGCCAAGTTAATTCTATCTCTTACCCCACTGACTTTAGTGGATTTACCGCTGGAACATGAATAGCTCATTGTCTTTCACTTCTGAGTACCACTAGTACTAAGATAACTGCAGTTTTATGAGCTTTGTATTTTGAGACTGCCATTAAAAACCAGCACTTTAGTGCCCTCTGATATTTGAGCTTTACTGTGGTATTTGTAGTATCTCCTATAGTGAGAACAAGAAGTATTGAAGTATAGACAAAATTTGAGGTATCGTAAATGTTACATTTATTTTGAATGACCCATTGCAACCCCACAAGAAAGATATACTTAATACTTTAGTCTGTAAATATAAAAATTGATCCAAGACTACGTCCCAGGAAAGTGAGAAAGAAGTAACATTTCTTTCTCACAGAGAAGTTTCTTCTTGTGTGAATGAGTTACCTCTAGACCTTACAATTTTTAGGTTTTTCCATGATTAGAGACCTTAGGTGGCTTTTCATACTGCCTCAGCCTGCTGTTAGGGGAAGACTGTCTTTGTGAGGGCCTGACCTTGACACATGGAGGGGAACACACACCTCTAAACTGTGATGGCTCCAAGTCTGAAGGAAAAGTGAGTTGTCTGAGATTGTCTGAGTCTTTCAGCCCAAAGGTTTGAACAACTGTAACTTCTGCTTATTTAATTATGAGTGTAAATAAGGAAGCTTCAATTGTTAAATTTGCCTACCAACAGAGAGAGACTAATTTTTAAATCTGCTGACATAAGTGGAAACTTAGAAAAAATTCCCAAGGCTTTTGAAAATTGCAAGGAACTTTGCAAGTGTTCTTCATGGGAGGATTTTTGTATCTATATTCCTGTTTTGAAGGGAACAAAAAGCAGTTGAGTTAATGAAAAATAATCCTGTTAAGGAAGAAATTGCTGCCATACAGCTCAACTCCTCCCTTTGTTGATCCAAGAGTATGGCTGTTTTGGTCACTAATCTCAGACAAGCGACAGTATTTTTCTACCTGTACTGAATGTGTGAGGAAGAAAGAAGGGAGCTAAGAGTCCTCTAGCCCTCCCTTTGCTGCTAGAGCCCTTGAGAATCACAAACACCACTCTACTCTGCAGTGCAGCTCTAAGTGCAACTGTGGATGTCCTCGTTTAGATCTTTGCCTTCTGCTTCAGCCTTGTGTCACATTGATACTGTGTGGACATGTTGGCCTGTGAGGATCAACATTTACCCACCTCTTCAGCTACAGCTCAAACCAAGGCCAGCATCCAGGCAGACATAACAGCATACATTTGCAGCTGGGCAAGTTTAGTAGTGCATGGTGAATCCTGTAATCCATGTTTGTGCTTCTCCTGTGGCACAGGATTTTGCCACCTCTGTTTTTACTCAGTGCTGAAATGCTGTGAGACTGGGTGTGCACGGAGACGTGAAAAAGCTATTTCACTGCGTCACTGCTTCATGGTTTGAGTCATGTTATTGGCAGTCCCCTGGTGCTAAGAGGTTCTGTGAAAAGCAAATTAAAATAAGTACAATTTGGTTGTAGAGGACATTTTATAAATGGGGTACTGATTTCTACTTAGTTTTATTTGCAGTGTCAGAAGCAGGACTAAATAAAAGAATCTTTCCTGATTTGAGCTAGCAAGGTGGCTTCTTTTATGGTGGTTTTAAGCCAAGGCAGTGAAAGGCGACTAGAAATTGTTGGTGCTCAAAGGAAAAGGATTTAGAGAGGTCTAATCTTCAGAACAAAGGTACAGATCTGTTTTGGAAACTGAGCAGTTAGGGGCATCTCAGTAAATACTGCCTTCCTTTCAAGAAAACCTAGACCATAGGCTTTTGAGGAGAAGCATCTGTGTTTCCTTTGGTTGTATATGCAAGTTGGCTGGTTAAATTAACTACAGAATTTCTCTAGGATTCTTTTGTGAAGTTTGGAGACACTGTTTATTCCAAAACTGGTGCAGGGAAATGACAAAGAGCACACTTGGAGGGCAGAGGGAGTAGCCAGCTACTGCAAATTGTCTGCTAGGTGAGCGGGCAGTGCAAACTCATCAGAGAAGGTAGATGGGTATCCTAGATATCAGCATTGTTGCTTTTCATAATTAATTTTACAGTATAAAACTATTTAAATATAGTTATGTGTTGTTAAATTAGGAAACACAGTAAATGTAGACGGTATTTGAATATTACAGTGTGCTTAATAATCCTCAATCATTAAGGAAATTCTGTGTTAGTGTTTCTGTGAGCATGCATGCATATTTAGCTCTTTCTTCAAACCAGCTGACTATGTTGCTTCCTCAAAGAGTATAATGTGTCTTTAAATCTCTGTTATGCCACATTTATTGTATCTGCTTTTTAAAAAAGGAAACATTCTTCTTTTAAACTTAAACAACTCCAGTTTTTAAAAGTCCCTTTCTGTAAAGTTCAAAGGTTGTTTGACATGCTTTAAAAGTTCAAACCGACTGTAACAACAAAAGCAAACACAGATTTTTTTTTCCTGAATATAAAGAAAAATCTTTCCATTGCAGACACAAATCTCTGGTGTATCATGCTCCCAGAGCTATTTTTTTTCTCTCCTATTAGATATGTGAGGAAATAAAGGTGTTTGTAACATGAAGGAGAAAAAAGGTTGTTCAAGTTAATATTAACCAAACATGAGAAGAGAAGCAGGGAGCAATTTCTGAAGTCTGAAATGCTTTTTGGAAAGGACTATGACAACTTCTTTGTCACCAGCAAATAAAACACATTTTAACTTGATGGTTCTTCTGACCAAATGCTCCTGTAGCAGGGCAATACCTCGAATAGCAATGACATTTTGGTCTTCTGTCAGAAGCTCTTGGGTTCATGTATTTAGAGGCCAGAAACACCCATGATGACTTCCTAAATAAAGCAAGTAGTATAATTCAATTCACTGATGCCTGCATGAAGTCCCTAGCTCCTATTTGAACAGAGGTTTTAGTAGACATCCAGTTTTGTTTTCATCACATCTTATAATGAGAAATCTACTGGATCCCACAGGAAACTGTTCAAATAGTTATTTCTTTCTCAAAAGCATTTAGTGTTGTATTTGAATATTTCTAATTTCCGCTCCCTGTTGTTTCATATCTCATTTTCCAAAGATGTAAACGTGCATTCAGCATCAGGCTCAGACGAGATCACTGGATCAACTCTTTCCCCATCTGCTCACCCACCCCTTCCCAGAGGCTGCTGCCCATCAGAGCAGGAGTGGGTAAATGTCTCCTGAAATGACACAGTTTACAATGATTAACTGATCCTGGGCAGCAATTTACAAGAAATGAAGACCTAACTGGTTCTTGCTGCAGGCACAGTTTGATCTTTGGCTGCACGCATATCAATATTTTAATGTACTAGTCTTAGGTACCTCCTATCTCCATGGATGTAGTTATGATCAAATATCTTCCTAAGGTTCTCTTTGAATAGACTGACCTATGAATCTTTCCTTGTAAAATGTGCCTTTGAGACCCTCAATTTTGTAACTCTTTTCTGAGACATATTTCAACATGTGGACAAGAGACTTTCTGAACAATTGTCCTGGAGTATGTGTTAATCTACACAGACCTCTCCTCACTGAGAAAAGGTGACACTGTCATACAGAGGCTTCTTTGCAAATAAAGTTCTCAATTCTGCAAATGTGACAAGGTGCCAGACTACCACAGAAAAATGTGGGTTATTAAGCTTTGATATTTAAACACCCCATTTAAATACCACTGAGAAAAAAATGTAAATGACAAAATTAAGGACATTTGAATTACATTTTCTTTCTTTGTTTTTCACTGCTGTATAGTGGAAAAATTAAAAGAATGCAAAATGTTTGCACTTGAAAACACTTTTTTTTTATGAGAAGTGTGTTCTTCCAACAAGGAGTTAATAGCTTAAAGCAGGATACAGGACAGTCCATTTCCATGTGGAAGTTCACTGGAGTAGCTGTAATACAATGGATGATCAAATTAATATGTATGAGAATGTCCAATACATATATATGCAAAACCTCATTGTTTTTATGGTAGCTTATTATGCAGCAATTCAGTGAAGTCAGCAGTATAGGCTGAATTCAAGTTACTTTGCAGTGAATTTGAAATCAGGAGAACTATGAGCTACCTTGCAATGCTGAAGTAGGTGAAGTTCATTAATGTTCATTTTGGGAATGATTTAATGATGAGAAGTTGATGTATTGCCAGCTCATAGTCAGCTCAATATCAACTCATTAGCAGGAAGCTGGACACTGTGTGAGTTGTTCTGAGACTTGTGCCTCAAACACATGTATAGGAGAGTAATAATTTTTTTAGAAGAAAAAAGCTTTCAATATAAGAAACAATATTTTAAAAATAAGGTGAGACTTTATAGAAGTAATGTTGGAACTGCCTTGAAATTGCTTTCCAGGAAAGCTCTCACCCTTAAAAAATACAACATGGTTAACAAGATATGTCAATGTCTCTCTCATGCTAACATAAAACTACTACTCTTTGTAACTGCTAGAAGCTGCTTATGTAGACAACTTGTTATCTTATACTTTAGATCTGGGAAATCAACACTGAATTTAATTTAGACTCAGTAGAGGAAAACAAATCGGTAGCACCATATCAAAAGCACAAACTACATCTGGTCTCAATCAGTTTATGTGCAACATTCAACACACTTGAAAGCACACCACCCACAGCAACATCTCCCAACATGCCAACAGCTTCCAATGCTACCTTCTCTGCTTTCTTCTCCTCATTTACAGTGTGTTCTTTAAAACAGACAAATAAACAAAGTATGTTTTCATGACTCATGTTTTCCATAACTTCGGGTCTGAAACACTACCTCTACCTATTTCTATGATATTCCTGTGTTCCTTCATTTATTGTCTCAGGCATCAAAAAATGTGATCCATAAACTCAATTCATGTGCCACATACTTTGCCGCTCCCAAGACATTTGGACCCCACAGACTCACATCTCTTTCCAGATATGTTTTTGGGGTGTCTCAAATACCTGAGATTATCTTTTAACTGTTTGTATAACCAAATCACTGATATATTGACTTAATTGTGTCTGTTTTAATTTATCTGCTTAAACAAGCAAAAAATACTGAAAGATAACAACATTGTTGATTGATTTGACTTTGTGAAGTTTGACACAATCCTTTGGGCCACAAAGCCAGCATTAGGTTTGCAATCACAAGTCATCTCCAAAAACTCAAGGAGGAGGAGAGCTGTTGGTGCTGGGAAGAAATTCAATTCCTGTAGTAAAGAATCATTTGTTTTGGTTTATTCACCCCAGTGACATATATGAAGGCAATGTCAGTAAATCAGCTGTCAGCTGACAGAAAAAGACTTTGCTCCAAAAAAAATTGCAAACTAGGATCTGCCAGTTTCACGCCTAGTAGTTTAAAAATACTAATAAAAACAGGAAAACGTGTGTCAGGAAACTGATTTATACAAACCCCAGCAAACCTCTGTTATTTGTAAAGTAAAATTTTCTGCCTCTCAGAAATGATCCCCAAGTAAAATTAATAGTCTGGAGATCTCGTTATCCTGAGGATATTTTGAGATGACCTTGCTCAGGTCTGGACTTTGGGAATTGATCCTGCTTTTCTCAGCCAAGTTGCAGCAGTGGATTCTTGTGTGCTTATTGCCTCTTAGGTGCCCACACAGTCCTTGTAGCTTAAGAGAGAGCAGAAGCTGATCATGGTTTTGATGCAGAGGTGTTGCAGTTTCCCTTTGCAGGCAAGGGAGTAGCTGTGAAAGAATTGGGAAGAGAGGAGAGAAGGGGAGCCAGAAAGTCTCAAAGATGATGCAAGAAGGAAATTCTTGCTAAATTTTTGGATGATTGTATCAATTTTGTGTTCCTAGGAAAAAACAATTTTCTTCTGGTATATTGCATTTGTTCAAGTAGAGCCATTAAAAGCATGGGAATAATAATTTGTGAAGCAGCTTGTGACCCACGCTGCTCTTTCCTGCCTTCTTCAACCTAGTATAACTTTAAAAACTTCCTACATTATTGTCAAATTTTTCTTGCAGCTTAGAAGATGACGGCAACAAATAATCTGTTAACAGGTAAATTACAGGTTCTCCCTACTGGAAGAGCCACCAAATGTTTTCTGTAAAGGGTAACAGTTTATTTTCATTGAGTTTGCACTGAAAAATGCAGATAATCTCTGTGAAACAGTTTACAGAATGGAATATTAGGAACTTAAAGTTTCACTTTCTGCCAAAAATGGTTGTCATACTATGCCAGGTACTTTAATGAAGAAATTAGCAATAAGCATTTAGGACTGTATCTTCAAGAGCTTAGGTGTCTTCAAGGCTTCAACCAGCTTAGGCATATGAAGTATTTGCACTGGATGAAGTAAAAGTTAAATTAATGGACAAACGGTGTGGTGTTACATCCAGACCAGCTGTAAACTGTGCAGCTAAAGAGAGGCTCTGCATTTCTATACTATAAGCCACCACTGTTCTGCAACTTGTAATTTTTTCTTCCTTAGAATAGTCTCATGTAGGCACCTGGGTCTCTTTTAGGCAATGGCAACTACCTCATACTCAGGAACATATTTTAGAATAAGGCGATTTATGCTTACATCTCTTTTCCATGCCTTAAGTATGCAGTCTTTCTAGAAATAACAGAGGGTTTTGGTGACGGGTGTCAAAGTTTTCTTGAGGGTGTTTGATGTTGGTGTTAAACACTGTGGATTCAGAGCTGCTGGCTCAGCTATAAATGGTACCTGACCATGTGAGTTAGGGCCCCAGAGAGCCAGAGGCCATGGTACCTCCCCTTCTGGCCTGCTGCTGCCTCCTGCTCTATCAGCTGTGGTGCAGTGCAGCCAGGCTTGGCCACACCCTTGATCTCAGCTTCATCACACAGTGCTGTTTCCTTGTCTGTGGCCGGAGGCTCTCATAATGAAGATAAATACTGCTTTTCTTAGTTTCTTGAGCTACTCTTTTTATTTATGGCCAAGAAAGCAGAATCTCCTCCAATTTCTCTGCTATTTCCCCTTCTTCCTTTATAATTTTTAACTTTTTACCTACCAGCTTGAGCTGGGTGGAATATCAGCACTTCCTGCTTGCTAATGCCAGGCTGTGATGAATGCTTTGCACTACACTGCAGCCTTTCTCCTGGGTTTGGTTCTGACATAAACTGGTAGGACAAGCTGTCGCTTGTCACTCTCATGATGTTTTTCTCATGAATGGTGGGTTCTTAGACATCCTTTTGCCCAAAGGACAGTCAGACACTCTTCTCTTGCCTGCTCTGTTTGTTGTTTTCCAGTGCTTATTGCTCTGATTGTGCCAGATGAAGGGAGGCAGTTTAGAAATTCGCAGTAGGCCTTAACCGAGGATGCAAACACAGGTATTTTTGTGGTGCAAGGAAGACATTAAACATCTGAGGTAGGAGGGGGATGACCCTACCTATGAATGAAGTTGATAACCTGTGGAAACCTTAGCTAATTACCTCTGGATGAAGAAACTGTCATGGTCCACTGGCGGAAACGTTGGAGGCTGTTACCTGAGCAGCTCCATGGGCTCCGGGCAACGAGCCAGTGCAGCCTCCAGCCTTTGCCAGTCCATTAGCTGCAAGCTACTAACATGACACATCCCTCACGACTTGTGTCCTCTAAAGACAGTGCTGGATTCAGTCCCAGATCCAAGCTCCTACATCACGTGCTATTTCCAGATTTTAATTTTTTTATTAGAAACAAACTAGCTGAAGCAAAAGCCCAACTATTCCTTGCTGTTTAGAAAGCACAGACAGTTGACACCATGGTGACTGCTTTGGTGTACAGCAGCACTGGTAGGAAGTGTCAGCACACTGGAAACCTCACTATGGTGCTGATGCCATGGTCCAAAGATCCATGGCAGTATTCCCAAATCACCTTGAAGTCTGCAGGAGAAAGATGTGGCAGCCCCAGGCCTGCACTTTCAGGGAAATACTTCTCAGAGTCTGAACAAAGCATCAATGTAAGCTGAGAGGAAAAAGAGCTTGCTTAGACCTTGCTTGCCTGGAATGTGAGGGTGACTACCTGTCCTAATGCTTACTTGGGAGCAGCAGAAGGCAGCAGCCCCTGCACAGTATCCCTGGGCTGTGCTGGCAGCAGGAGGAGTAGCTTAAGGGCTGGTGTGTGGTACAACTAACCAGCTTCATGCTGGTACAACTAACACTGACACTTTCACTTCCTAAAAGGATACCTCTCCACCTGTGTGAGACAGCTTAAAGCTATTTTAAGCAGGCACCAGCCTTGTCCAGCAAAGCCCAGACAACACTGACATCTCCAAGCGTGGGAGGAAAGGCATCTGAGTGAATACAATAGTGAAGGGTCACTATCCCAGGCAGCCAAAAGCACAGCTTCTATCCCACACTGGCCATTAATCTCACAGAGTAATGAGAGTCTGGGGAAACTCCTTCCTTCCTGGAAGGAGTGGAAAGAGACAGCTGGGCAGAGCCCTGCCAGAAACACAGCACTGGTCAGGCTGTGGGTGACAGATGCTTGCTGGACAAGCAGAGGTTTCCTGAGGAAAGCTGACCTGTGCCAGGGTTCAGGGCTGTGCTGGAGGACTGTGGCATCGGCTGGCAGCACTGCTAGGGCTGTGTTTGTGTTGCTTTGCTTTGGAAAGGAGAGGAGGCATTCACCAGTCTGCATGACAGGTGAAACAGCCAGAAACAGCCCTGCAGCTGTCTGAACCAGTGCCATGTCAAAACATCAATCACCTTTGGCTTTGTAGTTTTGCTCTCTATGGACTTATTTTTTATTGAAGGATAAATTCCTGCCATAGTCTATAGCATTTAGGCTACTTTTCTGCCTGGAAAACTACTTCATAGGAAACCTCACAGTAGTGACAAGAGGAAGATGGAGCTATATCAGCATGCTGGCTTCACACACGGAGCTGTCACACACATACAAGCACTTTCGGCCAAAAGTGCTTTTTTTCATCAGTCTTCAGAGTCCAGCAAACCTCATTCTACAGACTCCTTCATTCCAATACAAAGATGCTGTTCATAGGCACTGTCTTCCTCTGCTTCACCGTGGAGGGGCAACTCCAGCTGGGTGTGCTGTGCCCCTGCCACTGTAGTAGATAGGCTGTGATAGTGATTGCCTTCAGTATGGGCCGCAGTGGCCACAGATGGCCACAGGTCTCTCACCTGAGGCCATTCTATTGTAAAGGGTGGGAACAGCTGCATCCACTTCCTTGGGCTATTTGTTACTGTTCCTCAGCAGGTGGCTGTCAGCCTACAGCTAAACTGATGAAGGAAGCCAGCAAGACCCTTCAGTGTTCCTGTGTTGGGTTCCTGAGGCCCTTGGGCCCTTTTTCTGTGGTGAATAAAGCTAACCTAGCTGGGATACTAGATGAGAATTGCTCTTGTAGTCTGTTTTGCAGCTCTGTTGTGTTGATTTGGACCTTTAGCAGGTGTACCATAATTGATGATAATTGTGTGAGTAATATTTTAGCCTTGTACAGATGTTTTTGCAGTAAGTGACCACAAACTAACAAAGGAAGGAGTTTGATCCATACATTATTTTAGTTTTCCTGAATACACTTGTGTTGGTATTTAACCTTGCCTTTGACTTTCTGGTACCTAGACTCCTTTAATACTTGGCTATGTTGGCTTATACTCAGAAGCAGATTTGGTGGATAGTTGTTTCTGTATCACCACCACTTTCAGCCAAGGGTATCATACAGCCTTCAGTTTCAGTTGACTGTGGCAGATTAGACTGTAAGCACGGACAGCTTGTAAAGGCCAAAGGACAGCTTGCTGTGTTCACCCTTGCTCTTGTGTCATTGGTACCCTGTGAGGAGGAAACAGACTGGCAGCTAGTGCTGCTATCAGGGCTACTTTCTGCCTCAGCTCTGTCATGCACCCAGAGTTGGCAGCTGGGTTACCAGTATGGGACAGAGAGTGCTGTAAGAAATCCCCACTTCTAAACCTATTTCAGCCAGTAGAAGCTATCAGTGCTCCCTGCTGTCCATCAACAAGGATAACAACCCTGCAGTTTGCTTGGAGGAAGCTCCCTACTTGACTCCAGATAAGCCAGGTTCCTGAGTGCTCTGCTCATGCTATTTGAGGACATGGATACCCTCTGATGCAGAAACTTGTGAAGTTTCTTGGTGCACACCAGGGTTGAAGGGCAGCAGGGTTTGCTGTCCTGAGGTCTGGTCCCTCAGCTGTACAGCACATAATTGTAGTCCTGCAGGCAAGCAGCTGCGCCTCAGGGACTGACTAACTATTTCTGCCCTTCTTGAAATCATGTTTCAGAAAATAATATCCTGTGAAAATGTAACTAGTCAGATTATAACTACAGTCTAGCATGGTATGCAGATAGCCAGAAGAAAGCTTACCATTTGTTTGTGCATGTATATTTTTGAGTGAAATATTCCAGTAACCTTTTTCTGGCTGTGAGTACAATTACAGAAGACCACTCTTCTGTTTTGTGGTAGCTTTCCCAATTCTTACACTTGCTGCTTTGTTTGGATCAGGCTGTAATCTTTCTGAAGGAACTCAATGTCTCAGAAAAGTTATGAGTCTATCAAAAAGCAGCAGTTTAATTTTATAGACACACCTGTGAATTTAATTCTCTCTCTAAAACTTAAGTCCTTAAAGGGTCAATTCAAACTCAAGGTGGGAAGTTTTGATTGCTTGGTCTCAGTAAACTGCATGATATATATATACATGGTGAACCAGACAAGTGAGTGGTCACTAATCTTGAAACCTGGCCAAGTCACTTGTAATTCAAAAAGCCACTGCATATAAAATGAAAAGTTTCTCTTATGATAAAAGTCCATTCATTATTTCTTTATTATATTTCTTACTGCTGTCATCCATTAGTAGCTGCCAGCAGGTGTTGGTAAGCTCATTGGTAGTTAAAGGTTTTCCCCACCTGGAGAAATGTCTGTGAGCTATAAATGCTAGAACATGGCTATGCTTGCCCCCTACTTTCTTAAAGTGAATTGAAGTGTTTTTATATATTACATCGTATCAGTTCGTACAAAGGGTGATATCTACCCTCAGGAGAGTAATGCTGAAGGGGAGCAGGACTTCTGAGCTGGAGAAAACCTGCCTACTGATGCATCTTGCTTTCAAAGAAGATGCATTTGGTGCTATCGTTATTAAGTGTTACACATAACAATGGTATTTGTTCCTAGTGTTTCACAAAAAAACCCAAACCCTTTCCTATTTCATCCAGTAGGTGAGATGATAACCCTTTGTCTTGAAAAATTGGAGGTAGCTGTAGAACAACATGTTTTAAAGATTGCTTTTAAAGTGATCTTGTTATGGTAGTAAGTTTTTAAATTTTCTTAACAGTGGCCTTAGCCAAGCCACACTTCAAATTTATCCAAAAGTTTTCTAGAAGGGAGAAAAAGAAGAAAGCAGATGAAGAAAATATTAGCCAAGGCAGCACTTAAAAATATGGGGAGGATGATAATGACCAGAAGAAAAAGTTACTTGAGCACTGTTTAAATTCAGGCTAAAATATGTTTGCTTTGCTGTTAATGCCCATATGGCTCTTATTGTGTGCTCCTTTTAACCTAAATCAAAGCTGTGGCTAAGCCTGTTCTTGAAGTACTGATATCTTGACAAAACAAAAGTACCTGAAATTTCTGGACTGTCTATTCTTTGGGCTAGTCACTGCAATTTTGTAATTTTTGGCAATTTAAGGAAGGTAAAATTGCTACTCTGAAGTCCATGTGAGCTCTGACATTTATTTCAGTAGGCCCCGTATTTGAGGGAGTCCATTACCTGAGGAGCTCCCTCTTTATGGATGGTGGGTAGCTCACGTGCTTACCTGAACCTGTTACATGCTTGTCTAAACCTGTTAAGGTTTTTATGTCATTAAATATGAAGCATAACTATCCTGATTTTTTGTGAACTTTTATTTTTAATACTGAAAAAGGCTGAAAAGCCAAAGGAAGAGGGTTGCTATGACTAAACATACACCTTGTTGAAACCTGAGTGCCAGTCCACCTAAATGTGTTGGCTCAAACTCAGGGGGGTGCCTGAGACCCTCTGCAGGGCAATCCACATTCTGTAGGAAAGCTCTGTAAGCACAGGGCTATGTTAGATAGGAGCTCATTAAAGCTATCACTAGGCAGAACAACTTAATTTGTCTTCAGTGACCAGAAAGCAGTTTTTAACTGTCACACATTGAAAGGGCAGTGGATGCACCAAGGCATTTTGGTTTTACTGACAGGTGAATTAGCTGAGGTTGAATCATCAACCTCTGTACTAGTGCTGACCTTGCCTAGCTGTTAGTAAAATCTGCAAGGACTTGTGGTCCCTTGCAATTTACAGGAAGATAGCAATCACAAGTTTAAATAAATTTTAAAAAATATGTGGACATCCTCTCCCCACCCAATACCTTTGTGTTAGGGAAGACAGTACCCTCAGTCCTGAGAGACCTCTTAGTCATCTGGCCTCAATAAAATAGTCTCTTTATATTGTCTATAATTGAATCTTGTCTCTGGGACAGAAGAAGTGAGGAAAGAAAGGCTATGGGACATTGGGAAAGAGTGCAATGGGATGGTAGAGAGGAGAGATGCAGTAAAACTGATTAATATAAAAATCATCCTGGAAAGCCCTGAAGTATTCTGATTTCTACTTTGTTTTACTTATACATCTTCACATTGTTTTCTGTTTGTTCTAGAAAATAATGATTGCTTCATACTTTGCCATTACTAATGTCTTTAATAGATTAAATCTCTGGTAATGTGTCTGCAACCTAATAAAGCTGGGTAGTTTGTAATGCAGGACTTTAGGATTTCTGCTCTTACTGTATAGGCAAGTGGGAATATGACAACATGGGATAACAATGCTAAGAGCATGCAAACAGAGCCTAGGAAAGACTTGAGTCTTTTGACTCAGAATAAAATGAATTTATAATGAAACAGTTTTCACAAAGAGAAACCCTTACTGAATGTTGTTTTCTAGAGCTATTTGACAGTCTTGCTCATATCTTGGAATCTAGAGAACAAAGAGAAATGATTTTCTTTTGCACTAAAACATTCCCTTGATGCTTGGATTCAGTTTTGATGATACCCTAATAGGTTGTTGCACTCGTATACACAGCTTCCATTTTAAATTCTAGATTATTATATGTATCCTGAACCCTTGCATACCCTCATGGTGTTGGACAGTAGTGATACCTTTGAACCACAGGAGTGGAAACAGAGGCATTGAATGTGATTTCCTTAGCATGCTCCAATGCATCTGAGGCAGAGTTGAGAGAACAGTCCAACAGATTTCACCCTGTCTTTTTTTTTTCCCCCCTCTGTGTGTATGGTGAATCTGGATATCCCCTTGAATTACTGGGATCCCATCTGCTTTTCTTGCAGAGGAAAAGCCTAGGTTTGCAGAAACATCTCAACGATGAGGTGAATGGAAAATACTGATAAACCTGTCCATGGTTTGGGATTGTGTGTGAGTAAAGAGAGAACATGGTGCAGGGACCCAGATTTCAGAGATGTCTAAGTGGGTCTTCCTGTGGCAGTTTAGGAAAGTACTTGAGCTGGTCATTTGGTCTGAACCAGGAAAAAGGCTCTTATTGTCCAAGGAAACTGCTGTCCCTTGGTGTCCTTCCTGTGCCTGTGAAGGGGAGGACTTACCCTTGCCTCAGCTGTTCCTGTGCAAATCATGTGGAACGGAACAAAAAATACAGTTTGCAAGCAGGTGTAGCTGAGCAGGCCACAGGGCCTTGACAATATGCTTCTACAGAGGGGGCACCTTCTGGCAGAAAGTGTAGTTAGCTGGAAATAAGTGTTTTATCATACTTTCTGTGTATATCTGGGGCTTGAAGACTTGAAAGATAATGATTTTTTTTCCCCAAAAATATCTTGTGTTATGTTTGAATGAATTGTTTCATTGTAGGCCTGTCTCCTGGGTTCTTTAAAGTAGGTTTTTGACTTTTTCTTTGCAGAATTCTGAGGAAGAGCTACTAATCAGCTTGTAGGTATATTTGCTCCTCACTGTGTGTTTGCATACTGTAAGCTGCTTTCACTTCTAATTAAAATCACTGTGATTGTTTTATGAAGCTGTTTTTCAAAACCCCTGGCACTGAGCTGTGGACAGAAAAAAATCTGAAAACTTCAACAATATGTTACACAGTGCATCTGAAAAAGCTTTCTGAGTTGCTTCTTCCTTGCCTGCAAATCTTCCCATCAAATCCCCTTTATATGCCCATTGCTAGGCACCAAATAAGTAACTATTATGCTTCTTGCTTTCTCTGCTGCATACCTATAAATGGCTACTGCCTGTCTTTCTGAAAAGACAAGAGATCACTTTGTATAAGGTCCAACACAGGCAGGAAAGAAGAGGTAAAACCATGTGATCTCTCACACAGCTTCCTTTTGTGTCATCTAACATACTTATCTTAGCAGGAGGAATAATTTTGGTCTTTTGTGTGTGGATAAACGTGATAGGAATGAAATATGAGTCTATATCCACAATACCTTCAATGCATTGTCCTAGAATACTGCAACAGATTTAATAACACATCGGATTGGTTGGACAAAGACGTATTTGATCTTCTTCCATTAGCTTTACTCTCAATGGAACCCAAAGCAGGAGGTTTCCTCTCCTCAAGCTTTAAGGGGTGATTTTACTGCTTTTCACACTGGTCCACTGCTACAGCACAGCACTTGATCTTACCTCTGAGCTGAAGGATCAATGATAAGAGTTAGCAAGAAGTTGCTTGTGCTGTGTTAGACCTCGTTTTGAGTTTCCTCAATATCCTGGAAATCATAACCTGTTATGGAGCAGATCAATTTCAGCAAGCGATGGGGGAAGCTAGAACATGCATTTGCCTGTTGGTAGATGTGGGTGCCTGAGTTTCACCTACTGCCTACCCTTTCCAATTTACTAATTCGAAATAATATTTGTGAAAAAAAGAATATTTAGCTCCTCATCAGAAA
Source organism: Erpornis zantholeuca (assembly GCA_013400515.1). Classification (NCBI taxonomy): domain Eukaryota; kingdom Metazoa; phylum Chordata; class Aves; order Passeriformes; family Timaliidae; genus Erpornis; species Erpornis zantholeuca. The sequence continues at coordinate 285,622 of VZTN01019874.1, read as the reverse complement.
CACAGAAGTGCTGATTTCAATGGTTGCTCTTCATCTATCTATTAGGTGATCTCTTCCATCTCTATTTTCGTGATGCTTGCTAAGGAGCAATGGTATGGATGCTTCCTAGCTGAACCAGGGGATTGTTGAGCTGGGGCTACCTTGTGATGTCAGTGCAGCTGTAAAATAGTGGTGTTCATTCAATAAAAATATTTCTTTAAATACCCAATTCCTATGCTTCAGCTGGCCTCTGGATGTATTCTAATGGTTTTCTACTTGTAAGAATCTAAGCATAGCAAGTTTTGAATTCTAAAATATTCTATTCAGTAGATTCCCATCTCTTCGCTACATCTTGTACAGTTTGATTCTCCTATTAATGAGAAAGAAGTCACTTAGCATTGTTAATTCCTTTGTCTTATGACTCTTCAAATCATTGAATAATAAGAACCCATTGTGTTCTTTATGGTTATTCTGGGTAATAATAGTCCTAATAGTTATTTGTATAATATTTCTTTATAAGTTCCTCACCTCCACCCACATTTTTTAATGCTTGGATGGCTTAGGAAGAAGTGAGTCACTGTTGTCAGGCTAACACATTTTATAATAACTTAACAACTTATGAACTTCTTAAGCTTTATATACCTTGTGGCAGGACATGCATATGTATCCTGTAACTATATTTAAAATTTCCTGCTTATTCTCTCCTGCTTTTGTGCTTGATGAAATCTCTCAGATGGCCCAGCTGTTTGCGGGCCTAATATAAAACTGGAAAGTGCACATGAATAGATGATAGTTTTAAACATCATGGATGTGATATTCATGCAGTGATTTTAGTTTGGTTGCATCATCTCAGATGGCGAGTATAGCAGAGCCAAAACCTGAGACAGGGGAATGTATAACTATAGATCTGAACAGGGTGCTGTAAATACCACCAGAGTGCCACAGCAGCAGGGTTAACTACAAGAAGGTGTGTGGGTATAGGACTGCAGCCTCTTTCCTCCTCTCATTCCATTCACACTTCAGTGTTAAGAAGTATTCATCAGTTAGGTTTTTCGTTGGTGTGTTTTGTTGTTTTTTTTTTCTGAAAGGAAATTTTAAGAATGTAGTAAACTTTGGTTGTGGATGGTAAACAGTGACAAAATACTAAGTCTACTACATGGGTCTGATTAAAGCCTTCAGATTTCTTAGCCTTCAGATTCACCAGAAACTCTGATCTGATATTACATACTGGCTGGCCTGGGCTCTTGGAAAGCTGTGTGAACCATTTAATAATAAAACTAAAATAGCTATGTTTCTCTTGATTTAGGATTTTGCTTTGGAAATTTCATGGTGTGGTTGTATCTTTTGTTCTCATTTTTGTTCAGCTAGGCAAGCCTAAAGTGTAAAGATGAATGGCTTTTGGGGCCCTCCATGTAACTTTGTTTGCTCTCTCCATTGCAGTAAGCAAGCCAGAAAAGTCTTGGCATGGTTTCTCTTCCTGTCTCCTTTTGGCAACAGTACCTGGTGGGAAGCAGTACATCAGGTTTGCTTTCCCTTTCCAATCATGCTCTCTGTCTCAAGGCCTAAATGTTGTGATTCAATTTGTTCTACCTCTGCCTTTCTCCTCTTTACACCATCCCCTCAGGGATGACTACCAAAGAGCTGCCTTCATTATGCTGGACCTCTGAAAGGTAGGATACCAGTACCCAGGCAAACCACAAGTCACTCATAAACAAGGAGGTATTGCCTTTATGTGATAGACCTTTCCTGTTAGATGTCTAGTGTTCAGCTCTACTGTGAAAATCTTAAGTGTACTAATAGTATGATGCTCTGACAATAGTAGTCCAGAGCAAGCTCCTTAAGGATGACTTATGAAATGGTGCAAAATTAGTAAAGCAAAAGACTGCATTACGTTTAGAGCTAAAATGAAACCTGCACCTTCCCATCGTTTGGAATATTTGGGAAAAGAAATAAAAGAAACCCAACCCTATTCAGGATTGAAGCAGACCTTTTGAAATATTTGTTGAAAGAAAAATCTGGAAAAAAACAAGTCTGAAAACTTGAAAATGGGATTCTTGCACACCATCCAAAGGCTGGGGTTTGGTTCAGCTGAGGTCTCTGGGCTGCCAGATTTATGATGGATGGACAGGACAGAAGTCCAAAACTCCTGAGACTACTTGCTTTGTCTGGGATCTTGGGAAGCCTGGAAAACATTTCACCTTGCTTCAGAAGCATTTGTCTTCTTCTACTAATTGCTTCATTGTTTTCTTCTCTGTTTTCTTTTTATCACTGTAATAAATACAGTCTACTCAAAGATCTCTTTTGCAGTCCTTTCTGAAAGGAGATGTAGTTACTGAAAGCTGGTTCTCTGCTCTTTGCAAAACTTTAACACTGTACAGATCTATAAGACCTCAATATCTCTGTTGTCTCAGGTGAAAAACAAATCTTGTTTGATGAGTGATCTTCCTAGGAACAGAAATTTCTCCAGAAAGACATCAGATCTATTGGTTTCCAGCTGCTGCTAGATAAAAATCATTATCAGAGCACACAAGGGAAACCTAGTTGCACTGGTTGCTTAGCTCAATGAACATATTTCTTAGAATAATCCCTAAAATAGTATGAACCAACATGGACATAATGTGATTGCCTCTCAGGCCCTTTGAAGGGAGATGGCTGTAGTTCATTATTGATAGGATTTACTGATTTACTGAGTAGAAGTCAAGTAGTTATGTATAAAAAAACCCTCAACACAACACTTCAGAGTTTAGACTTATCTTGTTTTCTACCTTGTTGGAAGAGGAGTAGAAGGTACAGGGTCAGAAAGCCTTTCCCTTGGCAGTCAAGTGGCTTGCTTTCTCACTTTGTGTACAAATGGACTCAGTGTGTGCTCAGTCTAAATAACAGATTAATTTAATTAATCAATTTAATTCCCCATTAATAAAGTAGCCGATGATTGGCTAGCAACACCTCATATTGCAGTCAGATTTTTTGGGATTGGAACAGAAGTGGCATGTGACAGGAGAATATCCTTGGATATATCTGGCTGAAATCTAATCCTTTAGACAGTTAATTTAAATTGGCATAAATTTCTTGACATCACTTAACTGTGTTGTGACTTTACAATGTCTCCCAGCAGTAGGCTGAATGAGACTTCTCAGCCTTGGTGTGATGCTTCTTGCTCTGGTAGTATCTTGCTGCAAAAAAGTGCATTGAGAAGATAGTGTTTTACAACTATGAGTTTGGCTGCTGGTAAAAAGCAGGAAGAGACAGCAATGAAGCAAGACCCTCCCCACATGTAAAAGGAGAGAAGACTGGTTTCTCCTTCACTTGGAAATGCAGATTTTGTCTGTGGGCAGCCTTTGGAATAAAGAGGTTTCTTGTCCTACCTTTCGCAAGAAAAGAGGTCCTAATGGATATGCCCAAATTTGTCTCAGCAACTTTAAAACAATGTGGAAATCTTCTGAAGATAGTAGATAGTTATATTCTATTATTGCATCTTATGTTTATCTCCTGCTCTGTCCAAAACAGCTGAAAGGACAAAGAAAACATTTCTCTGTTTTTAAAAGAAAACTATTACAGCTACTGGTATATCTGAGACTAAAATGAGAAAAAGCCATTTGAGAAACATTTGTAATTAATGATCAGTAGTTCTCGCCTTATTAACGTTTCCCACCTCCAACATCCACACACCCACACATGTAGCCTTCCCCAGCTCATATTAAATTCTGTCTTCTGGTGAAATGCAATATATAGTAGGATATAGGACATGAATCTGGTAAAACTGTACTTGGTAATCCAATTCTGTTTTTTTTTGTTTCTTATCCTTTATTGCTCTATTTTGTCCTTATTGAAACTCCAATATGTTGCCTGGATTATTTTATATTCCCCAAGTTTGCTCTCTAGTAGCTGGGTATGCCCAGCAGTTACTGCCTCTCCTTTCCTTCAGAACAGAAAGTTCAGGGTTTCTGTAGCCTGTGATGAACCATTTTCAGTCCTTCAACTTTTTGATTGCCTGGCTTTGCAATATCAGGACTTGCATGAAAGCATCCCATGAGGACCAGGTAGAGCAGGTTTCCCTACATTCAAGTTGAATAAATTCCACTATTACCTCTTACACGAGAGTGAATGTGGTTGGTTTTCAGTTGGATGGTGAGTCCTTAGATGAATTCTCTGTCATTTTGTATAAATTTCCATTTTGTACTTTTCTGTTTGTAAAAAGCAATTCAAGTGGTGATCTAGGATATACAGTATTGTTCATGTTGAAAAGTACAGCATATGATGTTGGAAATTTAGATATGAAATGGCTGGTACACTGACAATAAGGTTTTGTAGATAAGTTTAAGGAACAAACCTAATTTTAATTAAAATAAATTATAATTAAATTGCAGTTTTTGATCACTAATTGTCAAAAAAATGACTGGAAATTCTGAAGCTTTGCACAACAGCTCTGTCCACTGGTATCCAACAGGCATGTTCCAATCAATTACTTTGAGCTAATTACTTTGTTTCAGTCTCTGAATTGTGGAATCGGTAAGTGTTGTGGAAAAGAAGCAGAGGATAAATGCTGAAGGTGTGCCATTATTGCAAAGCTGAGGTAGTATATCTTTACAATAAGTCAATACAGCTCAATAGATTGAGGTTACACTGAAATTACTTACACTCAGGTGGCTGCATCCATGTCAGGGCTGTGCTCACTCATTTACATATGAAACTGAGACTTCTGGGGCTCTTATTATCCCTGTTAATGAGCTGAGCTCCTTTGTGGTGGCTTCTCTCTCTGGTCCCACTGCAGGATTAGGAGAGGAACTGGAGCTGGTGGCTTTGCAGTCATGTTTGTTTCCTTCCCCTCTGAAACATTATGAGAGTGACTCATTTTTATTTTTTGAGATGGTCTGTATAAGTTAAAAGTTCTTAACCACACAAAAAATAAAGAGTTTTTTTAATTTTCTTTTTTAATTGGCAGCTGAATCCTTACGAGCAAATTGCTCAAGAGACCTTGCTTGGGGAGACAGAGGATCCCTTCTTGCTGGGCAGGAACATGAGCAGAGATACCTGAAACTCTTCTTCAAGAAGAAGGGTCAGGATTGTGTTTGGATGAGTATGTATATTCTCTCTCATCATGGCTGCTGGGTTTTTTTTGTTTCTTTTTTTAAAAACTTTATTCAGACTGTGAGTCTTGATGTTTCTCTCTCAGGAGAAGTTTTGTTGTCGTTGTCTGTGACTAATTACAGTTCCCCTGCAGTCACTGGCACACACATTTTTCTTAAACTTTGTGCATGTACCTCCCATCACATAGACAAAGGCCTCTTCGGCTGCCAACCTCAGCTGTGCCCTTAGCACACCTGCTGAGCTGAGAAGTCATGACATTTTTTCAGGTTTTTTTTCTCTGTGCTTCATGGTTTGATGTGTATTCATTTCATGTTTTCAGCTCTTCTCCCTGAGAGCTTAAAAACTTTCTAGAACAGAAACAAAGAACATGAAAGAGTCTTATGCAAGTCCTCAGCTGCAGTTGTGATTAGAGCACTAGATTAATGATGTAATCCTAAGGGGTGGCAATGCCACAGGAGTATGGCCATATCCCTTTGCCAGACCTAGTGAGGTCAGTAGAACAAAGTGTGGGGATGGCCCCAGTGAGAATGTTGCACATCGTTGTGTCCCTGCAGCAGGTGCCTCTATGGGTCAACAACTTGTGCTATAAAGAGATACCTTGAGACTTAGAGGTGTCTGTCCACAAGTTTGAAGACCACTATGGTGTATCTCTGTGCTCGTCTCCTGCATAATGTAGCCTATGCTGCAAATAACTTCAGCTGGAACAGATGTAGCTCATCTCCCAAGCCTGCCTCATTGTCTTCCTCTCCCTGAAGGCAGCACCTTTCACTGCCTCTCTTCCTTGATGCAGTTTTCCTGGTAAGCAAGGAAGAGCCTTTATCTTCCTCCCACCTCCCCAAGCCCTGCTGCCTGCTGGTGCAGCAGCCAGGCTGGAGAAAGGCTAGTTTGCAGGGCTGAGTCCTGCTGAGTGGTGGTGTGGAGGAACAGAACTGGGATACAAGCATTAAGCAGCGATCTTGGAGGCACTGCTGCTGGAAGCACATGACAACCCCATGCATGTGACAACCCTTCTCTTGGCAGTAGGAGTTCTGTAGGCATGTGGTGGTTATTTAGCCTGTGATATTTGTTATCCCTTCAGATACAAAATAGGCAGATTACTGCTCACTGCAGGGTGCTGACCTGTGCAACTCACTGCTGGGCTGGTGTCTTGCTCCAGGTTTATGGGTTTTTTGTTTTATTTTGTTATTGCCTTAGTATTAATATTAATGTTATTTATTAAGGAAAACAAAAGCAGCAAAAATCACCTGAGTCACCAAGTCTAGTCTCTCTTAACTGCAGGCAGACAGAGAGAGAAGAGATGTTGGTCAGGAGAACATCTGCTACTCTGGCTTCACAAACACCCTGTCGCATGCAGGGTGGCTTTTGGTAATGAGGGTCAAGATTCACTTCTGTCTAGAGCACAACAGTTCATAAGGATTTCACCATCCAGACAGTCTATTCATTTAAATGCTAATAAGATTCCTGTTTTGTTTTGAAATGTAGAGAGGATCTTTCTTCTTCACCCTTTAATCCCCTTTCTCCAGTTTTTTACAATCTTGCTTCAGCAGTTCAGTCTGGTATTGCAGATAAGAAACACTTGATTTAGCCAGGGTGAAAGTATCTTCTGGGTGTACTTTTCAGAGTAGTGTGTGCTGGATGTGAGTGGTTCAAGCACAGGCAGGAGAACTCTCTCCATCTCTTTGGACTTGTTCCATTGAGGACATCGGCTTTTGTTTTGATTTCAGAGCTCTGGTACTGAGAACGAAGGCCTGTTCTACCCAGACAGGCTCTTGTGTTCTACCCAGGCTGTTTCTTACAGAGATGGCAAATGCACCTTTAAGGGCTCCACAAGTGGCCACTGGGGACTTGCAGCTCAAAGAGGGCAAATCCAAGATAACAACAGCATAGTTTCCATGGGAGCCTGACTCCTCTTAGGAAAGGATGGCGCTTTCCCCACAGGGTTGAGCTGGACCAGAAATAGAAGCAGGCTGCCTCTGTGTACCACGTGGCTTTAATGACTTCATGACAATGACACGAGTAACCCTGTGAGTATGCTGTAAGAGGACAAGAAGCTGGAGATTGTGCTGTACATCGTCTTCTCGTTACGTATTCTAGATGCAGAAGGTAACAGAACACGAGTCCAAAAGTATCTCATTTAAATAAGGCCCAGCTATTTCACATTACTCTGACGTGTCTTGGGAATATACATTAGAATTAATAGAAAGGAAATAAAAAAGATCCTGCTAATATAATTTCTTATGGTTTTATTCATTACAGTGATCCAGAGGTTCCACTTTATCTTGGCCCAATCTATGATCACACATATGGGAGCACTAAAAAAAGTTCCTGACATCACAGCCTCAGATTATAGCATGACCCAATGAAAGCTCTATTTTGAATTTAGGGACAACTTCTCTCCTCCTTTTCAAGTCATAGAAGTGGTTAAACCCTTTGGGAAATTGTGATGCTCTTCAGATGATTTTCTATATGCTTATTATTGCCCAGGTCAGAGGAACATCCTGGACCCTTCAGGTATCCATGATACAGAAGGACCACTGAACCTCAGAAATGATGGGGAAAAAGACATAAAGGAAAGCTTTGAGCACAGCTATCTTGAGTAACCCTGAACAGACTAGAAGAGAGAGTCTTTTTAGATTGTGTGCTGATAGAAAAATGCCAGTGAAGATGAAATCTCCTGTCGTGTGACACCCTCAAACCCGGCAAGTGGGACTTGGTGTTCCTTGTCAGAGAGCAGAGCTTCTATAATAGATACCAGGCTCCACTGCCAAATGCTTCTTCCCAATAGAACAATTTGCAAGATCCCAAATTTTGGGGAACTGTTGAGTTCAGAGAGAGTAGCAACACAGCTGAAAGTGTTATGTAAACAACATATGTTAGATGTCTGATGTGTGGAGCTGGTTTGTTCCACACAAAGTGCTAGAAACTGCATAGAACATAGGAGCCCAATTTCCCATTTACCAGCGGAAAAGAGCACTAAAAGGCAGAAAAGTTATTAAACTTAAACTAAGACTATCTTTTTTCTTACAACAATTTTTTGTATAGTTTTTTCTCCTTTTTGTTTTTTTAAATTCTTTACTAGTGGATGTTTGCATAATGGAAACCAGTATGTGAGTTGTGTTTGAATTAAAAGGTCCTGTTGGAACATAAACTTACTAATTGGGCTTGGAATCCTCTAAAATAACTTTTTCCATCAAAAACACAGCCATCAAGTCTAAGCCAGTTTTCTAGGTACCCACCATAGCTAGAAGAGTGGTATCCCACGAGGGTAACTTGGCCCTTTCTAGAAGGATTTTTAAAATGTGCAAGATGGTTTGTCATCCAAGGTGATTTTCTCTGTCTTTGTTACAGAGAAAACTTTGAATGACTTGTTTATTCCTACCCTTTATATAACTTTGATACCTTATATATACACGTCATGCTTACCCTTTATACAGTCAGAGTTAGCTGAGAGGGATCTTGTGCTAAAGTGCCTAAGAAGCCTGTATTTGAGAGGCTGTCTGGGTAGAACAGATTCACAGAGCTGTGCTGGCCATGCTGCTGCTGGGTGAGTGGCTATTTTACAGCCTTGCCAGGCTTTCTGCAGCCTGGGCAGGGCCCTTTGCTTTCATGGCACCCAACAGTGAATTACTGCCACAGCACTGAAGGATCCTCTGCAAACTGTCATTTTTCTCACTCTTGACTTGCATGTTCTCAATTGATTGCAGTTTCTGCTTTGTCTTCAGATTCATATTCAAGCACTGTCGTATTTGCTGGTTTTCTTATGAATTGTGCTGCTGGTGCTCTGACAAGTTGTGCTGCCTTGGTGGTGGCATTACTGCAGGGCATTTGTGCTCTGCCTGCAATGACAGGGCCTGACATTCAAAGCTTGGCTTCACCCAGTTGCTTGAGGGGGGACGAGAGTGAATTCTTGCCTTCAAGCTGCAGCCTTGATGCCAAATCTTTTAAGGAAGCCTGCTTCTCGGATGTGAGAGCTCCCCTTCTTCCTGCTCATTAGGTGGTAGGATCTGCTACAGTGGTTTGACTTTTACAATGCCACAGGCAAGAGTTGCTTCTGCTTTTTACATTTTTACCTGGATCATTGGCATTCTGCCTCTCTGCTTTTGAGACTCGGATTAGGTATTGTATTCAAGAGGAGGCTGTAAGACACAGAAGCATGCAGTCTGCTTTCTAAATCAGTCCTGATTAGAGGTGAAAAATTAACTTCTCTTACACGCAATACTTATTTATGAAAGCATTGTCTCCCTGCAAACATTACCATTTTCACCAACTTACTATAAGCCAGTCAAAATGAATCATTCTTTGTGTGTGTATTGCTAAACATTCCTGCATTTTTTAAAATTTTTGAATGTTTATTTTCTGTGGGTGGGGGTTTTTTTGCTGGTTTTCTTTTTTTTATTTTTGACTTGATGCAATTGATCTTAGTGCCTTGTTTCCAATACCTAGCACTTGTCCTGCGGTGGAGAGGGACAGAAATAGAATGTCAGATCCCCGCTTGGCTGAGAAGGCATTTGTTCCCTTGCAGTGATGAAGAGGGTGACAGCTACTCAAACGGTGCTGCAAGCAGACATGTGAGGGAAAACCCAAGCCAGCTGTCATTGCAAAGACATTGTAGCAACCTTATGCTCCAGAGCAGTATAAAGAACTAGAAAATGGTTCAAAAATTTCATGCATTCTCTGCACCCAAATAAAAATCCCATGTAAGCATATGGATCTAATTGAAACCTATCCTGATCCTGGGCTCTTTGTGGTTACAGGACTCCTCATGAGCTAGCTTGCTGCCTTGCTTTTTCCCTTTGCTACTTCATCTCCCTCCTAGGGGAGAAATAAAGGATTTTCTTCCTTTCAAGTTTTCAACACTCTACTTTGACCAGTTAAGTCTTTAATAAGTTCCCATTTCTTCTTACCCAATTGCTACCCTTAATAACCCATAGAGATACAGATTTTTTTTATTTTTTTTTTTACTGCTGAAAACCAACATAATTTTAGACCATAAATAATATTTTTAAACAATTTTCAGAAATCTATTCTGGATTAATTCACTACCTCTTTTCTCATGGTCATTCTCTGTAGCCCCACACAGCAGGAGCTCAAAAGCAAAATGAGAAGTTGCTGAGTACCTCCCTGTCCTTTCATATTAGCATTTTCAACATGTTAATATATTTTGAGTCTACAAGTGGCCTCACAGCTTACGTCTTTTGAGTATCTACATAGAGAAGGAACTTCTGGAACTCATGTCTTTGAGCTTTAGAAATTGTGCTGCATGAGTTGATGGTTTGTTTGCTGTAAGGTGATCTGCGATGGGCTCTGTTTAGGATCCCTTTTGCAGGGCTCCCAGTAAATCATGCACAGCTCCACTCTCTGCCCTCTCTGCTAATCCTACCCAGCACTAGATGACACAACGCAAAAAGATGAAATTCACCTCTGAGAGTAAGAAATACCTAGAATGGTTTTACTGGAGCAACGAGAAGCAGAGGTGGCCAGGCACTCCCTTGTTGTTGGGGATCTCAGATGGGAGCATCCTACAGTGGGAGTGAGTGGCAAATGGATTTTGGGGAAAGTAACACTGTCATCCCTGGAGCTCTGTGACTGGCACTGCCTGTGGCAGTACTTCAGACTCCGTCACTGGTGCTATTTGCAGGGGTTGGCAGTAGGACTCTACAGAGACTCAAGAAAATGTGAGCCCCTCTAGCTGTTGCTACACATTATCAGTGGGGCCTTTGGGACTGGTGTCTTTCAAAACTTCTTATCCTCCTTCCAATAGTGCAGGAACCTAGACCCCTTTTTGCATCATGCTGTCAAGGCTGCACTCTTCAATAAGCCTTCTTCTGTGCTATGCTACAACACCTGGAAACAGTTAAAGAGGGCAGAGGTGAAAATGCAACCAAAAAGTAAATGCAAGGGGAATTTTGAAGTAACTGCAAAAGATGTCAGAGAGCAGTGAGCTCAAGTTCTCAATCATATGAGCACCTTTGGGTGCTCAGCGACAGGTTGCTGAGGTTAGGGTGGAGTTTATTTGTGTTATAATGCTTGGAGGTCCCAGTTGGGACCAGTCTGGGAGTGCTGATGCAAGCCAGCATCAGCACTCCCAGATCCATGCCCCCATCCCATGCCCAAAGGAGTAGGCTCTGCCCTGGTTTAATCCAGGTGAAAATTTGTCAAAGAATTTCCCCTGCTGTAACTATATAAGTCTAAGTAAAGTATCTCTTTTTGCTTCTCATAGGCCAGGTCCTGGCAGAGGCACTGTTGTTGTTCGTGCCTATTGAACATCATCAGACAGTTTTCGTGACAGGACAAAATAGCTGCTCTCAAAGCATTGCCCTACCTAAATTTGCTCAACTTGTGTCATGAAAGGAGCTGGAGCACAATGGCCTTTTTCAGACTTTGTCAGTGAGGGAAAGCTGAATCGTGGATAAAGCGTGCGAACAAGGAGTTGAACAAAATCAAGATAATCCAATATTTGCTGAGTGGTGCTTGTGTGGCTTTTGTTGGGCAGTGTGCATGCAAAAGGCTTGCAGCCCCAGTGAACTTTTGGAGTAGTCCTGTAGTATCAGGAGGGCCTCTGGTATCTTGCTTGAGAAGCAGAATTTTTGTATTGTGTTTATCTTCTCTTTGTTTGATAAGCAAACATAGATATTTTAAACTCTGCTGTATCCATGTGGTTTTCTCATGGCTGTGGTTTTTCATACAGAGCAAAAGGTTCAACAGACTATTTGTTCCCAGTGTCAGATAACAAGCAAGGGCTGGCTGTACACAAGGAGATGAGACTGGGGTCAGCTTGAACTGAAATTTGCACTTGTTAGGTCCCTGAGTTGAGACAAACCAAAATAATTTCTAGCTTTTTTGGTTATAAAATGGGGAGAAGATGGATCTGCCCCTATAAGATGTAGTGCTAAGTACTGCTAGAAACCGTCCTGTCTTGGGAGCATTTTTTCACCCTTGGCACTAAATGATTTTTTTTTAGTTCCATTTCTTAAAGCAATTTCATTCTTTGATAAAATATAGTAATTTTTCTATGCAGTAGAGTAGCCACTCTTGAGTAGAGCAAATATATTTTGTTGCCTCCCTGTCCTTGCTGCAGTACAAAATATCAAAAGTAATTAGTCTGCAGTATGGATGAATTGATTAGCTTTTCAGTTTGGGGAACAGGTACATTTTAAAATCAGAGCCTCTGGAGCCATATCTCCTTCCCTAGTAAAAAGCTGAATAATACTCACAACAGCACTGTGTTCCTTTTTTTTTTTCTCTGTGTCTGTGTGTCTTTAATTTACCGTGCAATTTAACAGACATTTAAATTTGCTGGATTTCATTTATCATGTGCTCTGTTTGACCTGGGTGAAATAGAACTGTGCAGAGCAGGGGTTCTTCACACAGTGAACATGTAGCAACCCTTCCTGATGGAAGAGGTGCTGTAGCTTGGTGAAGGATGGCAGGAGAGGAATTACTCTTCAGAACCCCCCAGTGCTGATTCTGCACTCCCTGCTCTCTGTCTGCAGTAGCTGCTGAAACAGCTGGATGTTCAGAGCAGCACAAGAGGCATGAGCAGCCTGTTTGAGGGAGACCCAGGCCAGCTCCTTGCTGGTCCTGCTCTGGATTGAGTGTAAGGGGGAATGAACTTCCCAGTTGAGCTGTGCAACTTATGTGATGCCTCAGTACTTAAAGATCTTCAGATAAAAGGTACAATTAAGTCCTGGCATTATTCTGTAACTTTAAAATGGTTGAAGCTCTGCTTAAACCAAAATTTAATTAACTTTGTTTTAAACAAAGATTATTGTAAAACCTTTATCCAGCTGAAGCTTTATCTGCCAAGTTTAACTGCGGGCTACGCATTTGCATAGCAGAGTTTTACACACTCTTGAAATTTGTGGTTTGCAATGGAAAACCTGGCAGACTTGGTTATATCAGCATTAACAGACATTCAGTATAATTGGAAATACTGTCCCTTGCCAAAAATTGTATCCTAAGAGGTCAATAGATTTTTTTTTCCTTCAGGTTCTTGTACTTTAGTAGTGAAGTTTGCATCTGACTTTATACCTGAGCCATACATGACTATGAATCCCACCTCCTGCATCTTCTACACATGAGCTTGGGGTGAGAACACAGCTCTCCAACTTAAGAGTACTTCTGCCCAATTTCCAAGCATGGTCATGTGTATGTGAGCAATGGCCAAGGACCTTTTAGAACACCCCATTTCTCAGGTCAAGCAGTATGATGCCCTTTGAAAGTCCCTATGGCAGGGAAGAAAGGCAGAGGAGAGGTGGGAGGGATACTCATGTTTCACAAAGTCCACACACTGCAGACAGACTCAAAAGTGCTTAAGTACAGTCTGACTGCAAAAGGAATTCAATATTCCATTCTCCAGAGTGAATGATGCTGATCAAAGAAGCTGTGTCTGAAAAGACAAAGTCTCTCCTGTCCCCTTCACTTCCAGACTGGAAGGAAAAAGTATAAGGGCTCACTATGCTGCAGGAATTGCCAACCCTCATTTCTGTTAGGAAAATACTTTTTTTATATATTTTTTTTTTTTGCCAACTTTCTTTCCTTATATTAAAATAGTGTTTATTTTTATAAAGGGAAATGCTTCACTTTACTTGCACTGTAAAACAAGATTCAAAAAGGGTAAGACAAAGAGTAGAAAAAATCCACTAAGAGCTCCTAAGCAACTCTAAATAAAGCTGCAAGTGTAATTTCTGGATAGATGGGGGAGAATATAGCAGAGAAGTGCAAGTCTGTTCCTGCCTCTGAGCTTCCAACCATACCATTATACCTCTGCTTGTTCCTAGGCAGCTGCTGCTGCAGGTGTCAGAGTCTGGTGAGGCAGACCTCTGGTTTGGCAGAGGACAGACATCATGGTGCCTTGCCCTGGTAAAAGGGGAACAAGATGTTGTCCTTGTTGCAAGAAAAGTCCAGGTGCACCATGTCACGGTCTTGCCCGTGTCATCCCTCCCCCTGAGGACTCATCCTGTGCATTTGGCTTACAGGAGCTGGTAAAGCTGTTAGTGCTGAGCACCTTCCTGGCGAGCATCCTGCTTTCCCTGCAGAGCAGCCTCTGCCTGGGAATTCTCTTTGTGGCTGTGGTCAGCTCTGTGGTGGCTTGAGGTGGATGTTTTTCAACTCCTCATCCCTGCACAAGAGAGGAGAGTATAGGAAAGGTTTCTATGAAGGCAGAGAGGTAAAATCTTCCAGCTCTTCAGAAGGATCCTCAGAGAGGTTTACATTCCAAACACCAGTGCTGAAAATATAAAGTGTAAAACTGCATCAGATCAAATAGTTGTAATTATAGCAAGCATATGAGACAAAACCCATTGTCATTTTATCTCTCTAGGGACTCCACACTTTTTGTTTGAGCTCTATTATTGCTGAAGTATGAAGTCTAAAATTATAATAATTAAAATGATTATAAAATCTTGGGGATTGTAATTTTTTTTTATATAGCTGGGAACAGCCTGTTCATTACTGAACCAAAGATCTGGCTTTAAATTCACATCAGTTTAAAAGATAGCGAGAGGGGGAGTGTGTTGATGTGAATACAGTGAGCATGCCTGAGGGCTGGGTCCCCTTTTGCCTCTCTCAGGCATCTAGAAGAAGGGAACTGCGGTAAAGGACGGTCCTGAACAATGGGCTGGAAATGTGTCACTGCTTGACCTTCTGGGAACCTGCTGGTGACTTCTGCTTTGTAAACTTCAACTAGATGGATCCTGCAGCCCATGGCTGGCATGTGGGACCAGGCAATACATAATTTTCATTTTCTGGAATGAGAGGCTGAGGATGAAAAATTGAAGAGAGTCACTAGAGGCATTTGCAACTGGAGCACAGGAACCCTTAATGTCAGATTCAGTGTATTACTTTACATTTGTGTTTTATGCTGGTGCTGCTTCTCGTTGCAGCCCCATCTCATTCTCATGGCAGAAGGTGGGATGTCTCCTGCTGAGGCAGCAGACCCTGCCAAATGTGGTTGCAAATCTCAGTGAGTTGACTCTGAGCTTTGTAGATTGCCAGGGCTCAACTGGATAGCTCAAAGAGAGAACATATTGAATGCCTGATATTCAAAATACTTTTCATTTTCAGATTGGCACAACTTTTGGGATGAAATGGCCCCAAAATGTCAACCATGTCAGTTCTGTGTCAGAAACAAATGAAAGCTGAGATGAGTGTTAGCTTTGGGCACCCATCCAAAGCTGTGGGAGAGAGGAGGAAATCTATACCGCAGATTTCAAAGAGCCCATATGTCTCATCTAGGACTCGATGTCTGTCCTTTGCTGGATCAGGCCCACCTCTGCGAAGAAGTGACTAGGTAGCAACAAGGTGATGGAGGGGGGAGAGGAGGAGAAAGGAAAGGGAATCAGAGAAACATTGATAAATTCTATTTAGTGAATAACACAATACATGTAGCAGCACAATGGCCTTTTCCACAGGCAGATTATCCCAGCCGGAGTCTTTGCTATATTAAAAAGGGGGGGGAAATAGAGCACCAAAGAAAAGGAAAGGCGGGCTGTGCAGCAGCAATCAATGCTGCCCTTTGTGCTGCCTGACATTTGAGGGACTTGTTATCAACAATTGCTGGCTGCTTTATCTAAATGTATCTCCCCAGCTGCCAGGCAGAGCGCTGATAGGCAGCGGGACGTGCCGATGGCCCCAGCTGATACCGTGCCTGCCCAATTCACCCGCCAGCCTTGCTGTCAGGGGCAGGATGGCTCCTGTCACACTGCTGGCATGCGGCATCTACTCCCACAGGGGGAGAAGGGACATTTCTCCCTTCGCCCTCCCTCCTCCCCAGGCTTACCAGCCACTTCTTTGTCTTTTTAAAGGAGAAGGAAGGGAAAAGAAACAGCCCAAAAAAGGGCCAAAATTAAAAAAAAAAAAAGGCAAGAAACTTGGGATGAGAAAGGGATGTTTTGGGGAAAGGGAAATATACTTATTTTTTTATTTGTCCTGCGACAACTCTGTCATCTGCTGCTCTGGCAGAAATTGCCATCTATGTGCTTGCCTTCTCTCTCCTGCTTTACTGCAAAAGCCTGATAAGAATAATCTAGTGCTTGGCTGCTAGGTTGTCTCTTAGTGTGAATAATGCCTCTCTAATATTTTTTTTTTTGTACAGCATACATACAAGTACATACTTGTGTCTATGCAATGCAAGGAGCTGTATGCACAAGTTTGCCTTCAATTACTATTAGTTTTTATGACTAGAAGATGATGAATGGCCATAAAATAAAGGTTAGCTTGTGACATTCCCTAAATCTTGGAGGGTGTGTGTATTTAAAAAGAAATAAAAGTGTTGCAGTCCACTTCCATCCAGAAGCTATCTGCTCTTAGGTGTAGATGCTGCTTAAAGCCAGTTTAATTATTCCTAAAGTGTAGCCAGTTGTTGACACATTCTAAAGTACATAAGCTCTGAATTTGTGTGGCCTCTTATTCCAACAGACAGCCTAAATTATTGCCTTTACAGCTAAAAAGGTTTTGACGTCTGCATGGAAATGTCAGCTCATAGGCTTGCATGTATATTTACTCTTGCTGGGTGCTAATGAAGCCATTAAAAATGCAGTATGGCTCAGCTGAAGGATTTCTTAAAAATGACCATTTTCTGATGTCTGTGACTCCTTGTGGTGAAGCATTTGGAAAAAAAAGTAACCTAGAAGAACAATAATACAGAGCACTCTATTAACTGATCTACTTTTAATAATTCTTTGTCAAAATCTGAAAGTAATTAGAGCTCTCAAGAAGTAGATAATTCCAAGAGAATAGAATAAATTCTTATCTGTCTCATGTTCACTGTCTTATGTTAATTTGTACATTAAGCATAAGTTTATCAGGTACAAACCTGATTTTGAACTGTGTGCACATTTCTATCTTGACCATAGTTGGAATATGTTTTACATGCATATAGTGAAAGCTAATGTTGGTAGGGCATTTTGATGAAATTCAGGCCTATTTGAAGCATAATTTTCTGCTGCAATAACTTACATTTACTTGCATTAAGAAAAACAAGGAGGAGAAAAGCAAACATGCGTGAAGGGGGTGTTGCAGACCATAAAAATCCCTCTGGAGGGCCAGAGCGAAAGCCCAGGTACCAATATATACACCTCTTCAACAGAAGAATAGCAAGATATTAAGAAAATACAAGATTTGCCTTTGAAAAATGGCACATTTAAATATTAGCACTTCAAATATCTAAGCTGAACCTGGAAAATGGTGAGGGTTCTTTGATAAAGTTCTGGCTGAGAAAGCAGCGTGTTAAGAATCTAGTTCACAGGTCAGAGCTGGATGCACTCACCTCTGCATGTCCCAGTTTTGGCTGGATCATGGAATTCTTTGTGGAGCCAAATGCTACTGTTCTGTATAAGGAATAGGAACAATTTTGCCATCAAGCGTGGAGTGATCTTAAACAGAAGCTGTTCTGCCCAGCTTCCTCCATAAGTTATCTAAAATATAGCAGCAATGCTTTTAATAAATGAGAACTGGGTGCCTTTTCCCTACTGCCTGAGAGCACTGAGCAAGGGGCGAGCATTCCACACCCCTTGTTACCCCTCAGCCTTTTGCAGGTGCAGGCAGCACAGCTCACAGAGCACAAGTGCACATAGTATAACCTTCCTGAGCATTTCTCTTTCTGTGGCATTAGGAAGCCAATTCCTCCCAAGAGCATGTTTATATCAATCTAAAATTCATTTCAACTGAAATATTTATGATTTTGTGGGGGGGAGGCAGGAGGTCTGGGTGTTGAGCGTGGTCAGATCAAGTTAGCTTCAGCTGGCAAGGGTGACACAAGTAGTAATCTCTCTGTCCCTCCTCCCGTGCCTAAATGAGCATTTATTCCAAGCCCTTTCTTAATGCTGTAACATAATTCATTAGGACAGCCTTAATGAGCTGGTAATTAGTCTGGTGGGAGGGGGGCAAGGAGGGGAAATAGAAATGCTAGACAGAGAGAAAGTCGAGTAGGCTGGGACACCTTAAAGAGCCCTGAGAGAGCTTTTTGTCAACAAAATGGATCAGGCTTGCAGGCAGTAAAACTTTCAAATGACCTTCGTGTCAAAATATTAGGCAGCTATTTTTTGCTAGATGGTGGTTTCATAAACATAAAAAGCACACATATCATTCAGAGTGTAGTAAAATTTGTCTCAAAGATGCGGTGCTTCCTTCCCTCCCTTCTTTATTTTCTGTTTGTTTTTTTTTTTTTGTTGCAAGACAAATATCACCTCTGTGTGGTACGAGGTGGGGGGGATGGGGTAAGGGGCATGGCATCTAATATCACAAATTTCTGCTTGGTCTGAGCATAATGCTGAAGCAGCTTGTCTTTGTTCCACTGGTTTTGAGTGCTTGATCTTTCTTTTTGGGGGGTGGGGGACGAAGTAAAATATATATAATAGTATACATGATAAGGACAGCTATCAAGATTGTGACATTTTTGCTTGTAAAATTCAGGAAAATTATTTAGGTGTTTATAAATTATGGCAAAATCTAGATGTTAATAGTGCTCTGTGATTTAGAAGACAGATGTGGTATAATAAATACTTCAAAACCAACAGCTCATTTCTGCAGAAGCAAAGCATCAAAACATGGTTATTTAAGTGTTTTTTCTTCTGTCAAGTCGCCATTTCCAAGGTTAAATTTTGACATGAGGTTGGAGGGTAAAGTGGCAACATTTTTCCACAAGGAAAGGAAATGGTTACTCAAAGAATCCACTCATTTTGCATTGAGATTGTCTTTAAGGTCCTTTCCTTTCTGTCCCTATCTAACAAGCCCCAGAGCAGTGGGACTTCTGTGACTTGGATAAGCAGTAGAATGCTGATAAGACACCACTTGAGTTGAACCATAGGAATGTGCAAGCAGAAATAACTGAGGTAAATAGCGAACTTAATAAAGGCAAAAACCAAGGAGATAGCAGAAGGATGGAAAAATTGACTTACTGCTCTGTCATGGGGTTAACTATTTCTTTCTCTGCCATCACATAACACCATGCAGAAGTGACAAGCTGTTCCTTCTCTGCCTCCTGTCTTTCAACTGTATTTCCCCTTTGACCACCTGAACCATTCATCACTTGTAAACAGCCATTGCAGGTGATGCACTGGCAGCCAGGCCACTGCCGGGAGCGCAGATTTTCCCCCAAGGAATGGCCATGACAGGTGATCCCAGAGCTTGAATAAGGGAAAGCCAGGCCTGGGCTTAATGAACATTAAATCTGGACAGCCCACAGCTTGTGACTTGGTGTAATTGCTCAGCATTTAGACAGATACCACATGAAGTATTTCTTACGTGGCTGGAAGTATCAAGACTGATCCTCAGACTTCCAGGTGCTAGTAATTTCCCCCCTCTTTGGTGTGCCAAGCAGACTTGCTGTATGGCCAGTTAGTGGCAGAGGCTGGAGGCTGGCAGGGTCTGTGCCCATGTGCAAAGGTCACATGGGACTGCCTGCCTCAGGGATGGGCAGTTTAATGGCCTTTGCCTTTGAGATCTGAGGGCAATCTTTCCCACATAAAACAGGAAATGTAACGAGAAATTTAAATAAGGATGGGATGATGCTTGAATTCTCCTCATAGTCCAGAGCAGAACAGGAAATTTTACTTGGACTTGTTTAACCCTGTGTGGTTTCACACTGATCTTTTATCCATTGTGTGAAAAAGAAAAAATTTGGACTTTCTTTTCCTTCCCTCTACTTTAATTATTCTTGAGTACTTTGCTACTGTTTTAGTGCTCTGTCAGAACTGAATACAGATCACAATCACCGCTGGAGGACAAGTTCTTAAGTTAATAAATGAGGTCCTTTTATAAATTTATTTTTTAAGCCAACAGAAAATATAGAGATGCTGTAAAATACAGTGTAATATACAGACACATATTCAGGAAGGTTCCAGGTGTGATCAGTTTGGCATGGGGCAAAATATTGATGTTGCCCTCCAGTGACATTGATTGCTGCTGCCTGGCTACATCAAACCTACCAATGAAACTCTATTCCACGCCTCCTTGTTATTTTTTTTCTTTCCTATTTTCTTTTTTTTTTTTTTTTCTCAGCTGCTTACAGAAGATGTGATTTCTTTTACCCTTTAATGTATTCAGGATGATCCAGGCCCACCAATAAAATGCCAAAGCTCAGTAATGAAACTGGATGTGTTCACGATCTGTTCAACGTTGCAGTGCAATGTTTCTGACACAAAACACACCTACGACATGAGCCTCAAAAAAGTGTCTTAAAAAATCTGCTTTTTACAGAGAAGTTGAGACTTGTAGTGTTCTATCACGTAGATAACTGGTGAAGCTGTAATCTCTGGTTAGCTCTCCTTATTAAAGGCTTTTCCTTTCATTCTTTTTTTTTTTTTTTTTTTTAATGGAACATGTTTACTTTTATTCCCCAAACCTTGATTTTGGGAAATTGATTGAAATTTTCTCTGCTGGGTGCCTGCTGCAGAGTGAAGTTGTTCATTCTCAGGAAAAACAAATTTTAGCAGGGTTAAGGGAAAATTAGATGCTAAATTATGGCATCTTTTCTTTGCAAAGACGTACTGTCACCAGCCAAGACCAAAAGACAGTATTTTAAGATGGGTCTTACATTGGTTTTAGAGGGATGCCTTCTGCATTTTTTTCCCTACTTTGACAAATTTAGCCAAATTCTTCTGTTTTTGAAAATCTGCAGCATGTATAAACTCAATAAACATTTCTCAGGTGACAGGAAGATGTCTCAAGGAGAGGAAAAATGAAGTTGGAGGGGAAAAGGAGGCTGAGAGAAGAGCTCCAAGGAGCTGAAATGCTGCTGGGAAGGAGGCTGGGGCAGCACACGTGGGATCAGGCAGGTTTTGAAGAACACACAGGGGATGGAGCTGTGGACCCAGC
The DNA here is from genome assembly GCA_013400515.1 of Erpornis zantholeuca. Taxonomy (NCBI): domain Eukaryota; kingdom Metazoa; phylum Chordata; class Aves; order Passeriformes; family Timaliidae; genus Erpornis; species Erpornis zantholeuca. The sequence goes on along the minus strand of VZTN01019874.1, from coordinate 264,739 downwards.
TTGCCAGACAGGAATTAATTGCCTGTGTTTAAGTGCTTGAGGAATGGAGGAAGGAAGGACCTTGGTGAACAGAGAGGGACTATGAGAGAAAGACTGGATAGATTAGAGCAGATGGTCTTATGCTGTGTCAGTAAATACAGTTATCTCTGTCCATCACAACAAATGCCTCCCTCCCTGCTCCAGAGTACCTGGAAAAGTACCTCAGGTCCTTGAATTTTGGGATTTGTCTGCTACCAACAAATAGCCACCGCATCGATTGACAAAGCCTTCCACCCCCTCTGAAAAATTAAATCGAGTCCCAAATAAGTGGTTCCTTTTAGCTTAATATCCCTGTGACTTGCCTCTATGTACTGTGGAAGTAAATTAACTGTGAATTAGTGCCAGAGCCATAAGGAACTCACACAGAACTTAATAGTTCTGTCTTCATAGCAGGGACTGAATAATGTGCAGCAAAATAAGAGCTAGGCAAGTACACAGAAGAATACAAACAAAATATTTTGGACATGTGGTCTGTGCTGAGGCAAGGGTTCCCAAGGCAGAATATACGATTATGTAATTTACAGTGGTATCCTAATGCAGTGGCAGTGAAGAAAGGCTCTGCCAGCATCCTTCATTCCACTGTGTCCTAGCTCTGCTTTGCCCCTGAATAATGATCTCTAACTTACCCATTTCATGAGATATATTTATCACTGCAGCTTCCACCTACCTCCTGCACAGTGTTGAGTGTCAGAAGTCACTGTACAGGATCCCTCAGTAGCAGTGTTATTTTTCTTGCTCTGGAAATGCCAAAGCTAAAGTTGCCCACATAACCGCAACTCTGGTCCCTTGTGTAAACACATTACAAGACAGTCTTTAATTACATGAGTTTATATTTATTTTCTTTTCCCCTGTTGCATGATGCTCAGAGACATCTGGCCATATCATTCAAAGTGTGGCCCCGGCCGTATTTACCTCATATCATCCTAAGAGTGTGCTGAATACAAAATTATTGATTCGCTCTTGGGTGTTTCAGCTGTGCTTTCAGCAGAACGTTTTGAGCGCTTAATAGACGCATGTGGATTCAAATTCACAGCACCCCTGTGAGACAGAAGGTGACAGTATTCCCATTTTACAGATGGGGAGCTGAGTCACAGGGAGATTAAGGTCAAAGGACCCACTGATTTTGGGGCCCCAGTTTGATGTTTCAGAGTACTTAGTGGTTTTATAGCTCGATATATGTTCAAAGCACAGCTCCCAGAGACTTAGATTACAGCTTCCAGCACTCAGCACTTTGCAAATCAGCCCCCAGGGTTTCAAGTCAGGCATCCAGAAAATGAGGAACACACAGTTAGTGACCACCTGTGGTTTATAACTTGGCCAAATGCGTGTGGATTTTCATGGTAATAGCAAAAGGCACCTCTCTTATTCCTGGGTGATGCTTTTCTCTCTCAGCTGAGCCAACCAATCCCTGCAGTAAAATACCGAGTGCTGATAAGGTCTCTCAGTGGAGCCATCCTACACCCTGTGGAGGAGAAATGCAAGGGGATCACTGTCATTACTAGCAAAACAACACTGCTCTCTTTCATGTAATTTGTGGCAACAGCTGAAATCTCCTTTGTTAAAGTTTTAACATGGCTTTTCAATTTCTAAGGCACAGCAACTTGCCTTCAAAGTCTTAAGTCTCAACAGACAAATTGTTAAAAGTTATGGGAGGGTAAATGTGACCTTAAACTGGGAGGTAGTGGACATCACACTGCAGGGGTTGATGTCTGGTCTACTTCCAGTGCTCTCTAGCTGTATCCTGAAGGTGAGGGGGTGATACACCGGGGCCAGTGCTCTGCTTCTGGATAGTACTGGTATGGGAAAAGGAGTACTTTTAGCTGTACACAGTCTGGGGAAATTTTTTATGGCAGTCTGATGAAACTCCTGGAAGTGATAATTTTGATGGAGACCTCCCCTGGTAGATGTCAGTTGTTTTCATTAAATAAAGTTGTTGCAAGTTGTTTTCATTAAATAAAACCAAAACCAAAAAACATTTAAAATTTGAGCAAAATGGAGCTGAAATGCCCAGGCATAGGTCACTGCCTTTAACAGTATTAACAATAGAAAGATAATGGTGAGCATGGTAGGGAGGATGTATTTTATGAATGAAATAATAAATATGATTTATTTTCTTAAAATACAGAGAGGTGAAATTGAATTATTCTCAGGATTTTATCTACATTCCACACCTTGTCCTCTGTGATGGCAGATGCTTATTACTGAAGGAGGTGAAACAGCTGATGAAACGAATTGCAGATTGCTTCAATTTCACAAGGAGAGAAATACTTGAAATATCAGCATATAAAATTGTGTAAATTGAGATGAGCTCTGGTGTGGGGAGAACAGAAAGTGTGATGTGCTGAAGGGTGCAGTTGGTTTGGACTAAGAGAGGAAAATTCTTTTGAGAGTTGGTCCTTGGGAACTGGTGAGATCGTGGAAAAACTCAGAAATTATTTCAAAAGAAATCAGTAGAGCTGGAAGAAAGACACAACACTAGGAATGGACCACTAAGAACTCCCAAGAATCCAGTTTCCTTAGAGCAGCAGTACGTGTGAAGTAATGGCTCCTCTTAATTTGCAGGATTTCTTGTTTACTGCAAGTTCACAGTGCTGATGATGAGTCTGTTCCTTAGCAGCAGCATACTTTGCTTGTTACTTTTTCCACTGTTCCACAAAAAAAAATGAAAGGGATTGCTGACGGACAGAGTCAGATCTCGAGGCAGTGACTCTTCCTGCATTGACAACAGTTAAAATCCAGCTTGTATGTTCACACTTGTCATTACCATCACAGGCCTTTCAAGGTGCAGTGGCTTGCACTCTCCTGCACCATATCTTATTATAGTAAAAGCTTGGTTAGGAGGAGGAGAACTCAGACCTCGGAGAAATCAGTAGACAGATTTCTCCCTACTATTTCCAAGTAATTCCCCGTTCTGTCTCTAAGTTGCAAGGAATGTTCTGAAGAACAACATGTGACACCATCCCTTAGAATTATGGAAAAAGAGAAAATATATCCACAAGAAATGGAACAAGGAAGAAAACATTTTCCTTGCCTGAGCTCAGCTGAATCCTTCTCACCTTTTGTGAGCAGCTACCTGAAATTATTTATACTGGGTAGACAAGCAGAATTTGCTCCCTGGCATTGTTCAGAGGGCTTGGAAGTAAGGCAGCCAATACCTGAAGGAAATAAACCTAAGCAAAATAAACTTTTTAGCATCTTTTAACAGCAATCCTTTACAGGTTGCCTTTAAAAGGCCTGCATTTTTGGCATTAATATTTGAGGTTCCTTTCTGTATAACCTATGCCTGTTAGCTGAAACAAGACTATGAGTGTCTGAAAAATGCAGGGGCTAATTAAAGCAGAGCAAAAGTAAAATAATGAGAGCTTGAGAATGTGACTGATAAGCAGTTAGATAATAGACTAACAAGCATCATGTCTGTAGTCCATCAAAGGGCTAATGAAGGTCTCTATGTCCTCTGCTATTGCCTGAGGAGAATGTACAGATGGAAAACATCCCAGAAATGGCATATAAGGATATACACCACGTCCTAACTGCATGGTGATATAATGTTTGGATTCAGTGAGTGCTTAACCTACGGATAAAGTAATTACTCAATTAAAAAGTGCACACTAGATGCTTATAACCAAGTGGGATGTGCTTGAAACAAACGTTTACAAAGGAGGTGGTGCTTGGTTTCACCTGCCCTGCTGAGCTGAGGTTGCAGCCTGCAGTGCTGCACTGGTTCCAGCGCCCCAGGAAGGGGGCACAGCTACACCGAGGTGGGCTGGTGCCTGGGGATGGCTGGCTTGGGAGCAGGAAGTGGAGCTGCTGCTCTTGGAGTTAATGGGGGCATCTGTTCACATGCTCCCGTGCAACCCCCCTTGTGTCACAGTAATGCAGGAGGACCTTTACTGATAACAGCCCTGTGAACACTGATGTCTCTGCTGTATTTTCAACCTCTGTTGGACTGGCTGACTTTTCTTAGTAAACATGCAAATTCTGACCCTTTGGGCTGACCTGTTTCAGACAGGGAAATTGGGGAGCTAAGCATACAGGCAGGCTCAGAAAATGTCAAGAAAACAAAAGAACAAACAAGCAAACCCGTGACCAGAGAAGATTAATAAAAAAAGACATTTTGGCCATTTGGTCATAAATAGTACTGCTCAATAGCACAAGAAATCATGCAGGCTGTGCAGGGAGACATAAAACCACTGAATTATGTATTAATATGTCATATAAAAGGAAAAAGTACTAAAGAAATACTGTTGGAAAAATAAATAAAGCCACCATTAAAAGTGAACATGTCCCATTTGGTCAGTTATGCCAAACATAAAACAACAGAAAGTGCCATTTGGAAGTTAACAACACTTTTAATTTTACTACTGACTTTTCCATTATAAACCATACAAAGGTGTGGTTAGATCATAGGCTGAGGAATTGATTTTATGTCTGTGCTCATGTAAATCAGTGAGCTTTCAAAATATGTATCTAGACCATTATCTCTCTGTATATGTGTATGAAGGAAGAGAGGAAGAAAGAGTTGGAAAGCTAAGGTTGTGTGAGCTGGCCAATGCTAAAATGGAGCTGTTACCTTCTCAAAGTGACTGTCTGGGTAAAAGGAGCCAGAGCTGATATCTCTGGTGGTGGCCACAAGGCCAGTCCTCTCCAGCCATTTGGTCTGTAGGGGTGGGATGTGTGAACACGTGGAAGAGTCATGTCCTGTATGCAGCAGCCCAGGCTGTCCAGCACACTGGAGACAAGGTTCAAAAGCATCCAGGGGGATGGTGTGGCCCTGCTCAGGTTTCAGCTTGAATTTCACTGTCCCTCAAATGTCTCTGGTTTTAATGTGAGATGACAGGTGCTGTGTCAGGCCAGCCTTGGTGAACCAGCTATGGAAGAGTGACAGGATCTGGAGAAGGGGCTGCCCACATCGACACAGCTGTGCCTGCTCTGGCAGGGCACCAGCACTGCCCATTTGTCCATCCATGCAGGAGGGCAGATGGGGTGGCTGTGAAATGTATCCCTCAGTCCAGGCAGCTCAGGTGTGGACACTGCTTTGGCCCATTAGCCCTTGTGAGCCTCTCTCTGCTGTGAAGGGCAGGGGCACAACCAGCTGAGGAGCCTCGCTGCAAGGGTCACTTGTCTTGCACACACACCTCGGGAGGAATTACGATGAAAACAAAAATAGGGATGGAAAAAGCATTTTGCTGGCAGAAAGTGCAAATGACACGGAAACTGCTGGGCTGCTGCTTCATTAAATACACAGGCCTGCCAGGACTGCATTGCAGATATCCTCTCACTGTGTTTTAAACAGCAAAACTTCCTTTGGTCAACTCCACTGTGCTTTGCTTGCTTGTCACGACCCACCTGCCATGATGCCAGTAACATCTCTGTTGGGAGAGGAGAGGCTGGGAGCCGCGGCAGGGGCAGCTGGGGCTGGGCACAGTGCTCCAACACCTGCCTGTTCCCCTTCCCTCTGCCTTCTGCACTGGTGGAAGGCTCCAGAACAACATCTGACAAGGGGCAGCAAAACCTGCCCAAGCTCATCCTTCCTTGTGGGACATGGGGATGCAGGCACAATGCTCCACAGCTCCACAGTGCCACCTCTGCAGACAGAGAAGGGCCTGGCTGGGCTGTGGCTTCAGTGAGTGCATTTGCAAAGATGGGGCTACAGGGTCACTTTCAGCAGAGCCCATCTCCAACACCAAGAAAACACAGAGCTTTTGTTTTGTTTTGCTTTAATTTATAGGCCTGGGACAGTGTTACAGAGCATGAGAGGGGAGAGAAAAAAAAATAGGGGGAAAGTATGTAAATAATCACAATTAATCTGAAGGTCTAACGGCCTGCCTGCCTGCCTTCCTGCTGTAATTTACCATATGCTCTAGTACTTGTGTGAGGTTCCCTGGCTCACGTGTTGTTAGTTTATGTAAGTGTGCATAGACCTTTGGCAAATTTGTATTTTTATTATGTAGAAGCTAACATTTAGCTTTCTTGTTGTGGGTATGTTGTAGCATATGTTAGTGTTTATGTTGCAGGGAAAATGAATCTCTTGGCTAGAAAATATCTTCTTCTACTATTCTAGTGATTTGTTATTTTGACCTTTTTTGTAATGATGTTTTGTCAATAGCAAAGCTGAGTGGGACGGACCAGGTAAAGGCTAGTCATTTGTGTGTGACACACATGGTATATCGTTTCTTCTGGGTCCTTGAGGGGATAATCACATCCAGGTGTGATTCAGAAGGTCAACCTGAATTGGAGGGAAACGATTTCTCAGAAGTAGGTATGAAATAGGAAGTAGTTTGTTTTTCCTTCTTTTTTCTTCCTCCCTGCCCCCAGTTTAAGTTGGAAAAACCTATGTATGACAGGGATGCTATGACGTTTTTTCTTAGTTTTCCATGTGTGTGTGTTACCCTCACCAAATTTTTTTCAAGACAATTTTATATTTACCTTTATCATAGAAGACTCTCCAATGTTTTCAGTGGGAAATATGTTTACATCATTGATATCTGTTTTCTCCAGGGCCAGTAAATAGGATCCCACAATATGTTATTAATGGAACAAGGCCAATATGACATGCTGTGATTTTCCACAATTAGGGAGAAAAAATCCCCTTAATTCTAGCATAAGTTTGAAGTCTTACAAAATTTGGGTCTATTTTTTTCCTGAAAGCCTGTGTGAGAAATGTAAAAACTTCTCGAGCTCCATGGTACCTGGTTTTGGCATAAGGCATAAGGCTTGAGCATAAAGCTTGAGCCAGCCCCAATGGCTGGCACGCAGCCAAAGAAAGAAGGAAGTCCCTGCAGATGTCTCCTCTTGTGTCCTGAGACTGAAGCGTGTCCTCCGTAGTCTCACGACTGGAGCGAGTGGGCACAGCTCAGAGGAGCTCTCCGAGACTGCTCCCATGCCTGGAAAAGCCATCTGCATGCTAGAGGGGAGAGTGGGAGAGGTCTGCCTTTTCCCTTGGTTCTCACTGATTTTATTTTGCATCATTCCCACGTGCTCTGACCCTTGGTTTGTTTTTGGAAATTCTTTTGAAAATTCTGTATTCACAGAGAAGTCTGATTTCATTATCTGCAGTCCTGTGACTTTGTATGCTGTGTTCAGGTCAGATTCAGTAATTATTGTCTATAAGTTAATAGCTGTGGGTTTTTATGACCTCATGTGATGTCTCAGGCATTGCATTTGAATTCATAATGAACAGTGATAAAGGGTGCTTTCTCTCCTGTGTGACTATTTGCTTCTGTACTTGAAGCACCATGAGTATTGATGCTTGTGAATACCATGCAAACCAGACCAGGAAACCAGTGTGGAAATCTTTTTAGTTCACACATGAAATTTCCTTGGACTTCGTGGCTGTATTTGGAATTTTCCCTTTATTTCATGCAACCTGGCTTTGACTGCAATGCACACATGCACATCTAAAGCTATGCTCTCTGTCTTGAAAATAATGGGACATATTATGATCCAACTACAAGGATTAGAAGAGAAATTGTTGAAAGATGCTTTTAAGCTCGTTGTGACAGTATTTACATAAACTAATGTTTCCTGAATCTTTACAATGTGTTCCAGAACTGCTGAACATAGTATGAAAAGACCCTGACACTTAATGATTTATAGCACCATGGTGTTTCTGTATAACCTGCAGCCCAATATCTACCAAGTACAGAACATGACCTGGGCAACAGGGAACCAAAACCTCGTTTAGTTATATAGAAGCCTAAATTGAACAGTGATTGAAAAATCAACAGGATCTTAAAATGAGTCTTGTAGCCAGCTCAGCAGCAAGTGAAAGATTTTGGATGTGAAGAGCATGGTTTTGACCAGGTTTAGGCTGTGCTGAAGCTGGGACAGCTGGATTATGTCAGCTCCCACTCCAGGGAAGCCTGTAAGAAAAGACATGTCCATAAACTGGTAACTGTCCCTCTTTCCATTTTTAGCTGTTTTGTGTCTTTGGATGCATCAGGAACAGGTTTTTGTTCCTTTCCAGGGGGTTTAATTGTAGCCACCCCTTCAGTGCTTCCTACTGTGATACCAGCAAGCAGAAATATTGCTTCCAAATGATTTGCCACAAATGGCAAGAAAACAGAAAATGTAATGTTCTCTGGCATAAAGCTACACATATGGACTCTCATTAGCTACGATTTGCTGGATTTTGCTTTTCTTTCCCTTTAAGTGAAAAGTTTGTTGACCCACCGAAAATAAGATGTCACATACTTCCCCTAACTGGCCTATAATGGGAATGTTGACATGAGCTCTCTGTGTTTGATGGGCAGAAATACATAGGGGAAAGTATCTGCACAACCACAACAACTTTTTGTGTAGTGCATGGCCAGCTTTCATTCACATTGTGAAAGCAAGAGAAAGTAAATAAGAGGCTTGAATATTTTTCAACCCTACAAGGGTTTTCCTACAGTTTTGCTTTTCCTTGCTTGGGTGCTTTCTGGCATGCAGCACAAAGACAGAAGTATGTGTACCTAGGAAACACTGGATTATTTTGTGAGTAAAATACTGAGGAAAAAGATCAGATCTTCACTGTGGAAACTGCACTGTTCGGTATCTAGTGCCTTTTAATGAATTACCAGGTGCTGCAAGGTAACAGGTGTTAATAATGCACATATTAATACAACCTGCTTAGCCTGTTCCTCTTGGGTATGCATCAGCACATTCTAGGTGTATCCCCCAAACTGGAGACATGTACCTTCAAGCTGTCTTAATCAGGGCAGATTGTCCTTCTGGGTTTCTAGGAATCTTTTTTTGTGACATGGAGTCTTTGCAGGGATGCTTTATAAGCAGAGATCCTAGAAACATGGAGTTTAGTTTTCCTAACATCTGCAGCCCAGCATTCTCCATGACCTGCTCTGTTAGCTTTCCTGCAGAAAAAAATGGTGCCCTGCAGTACAAACCAACGCCTCCTGATCTCTCTCTCCCGCCTGAGCTTTCTCTCATCTCCTGCTTTCCCTTGCCTTATCCTTTTCTTCAAAGCCCTTGGACAAAAATGTTTCTTTATAATTTTGTTCCTCATAGTCAGGGTCAATGCTGGTGGTGATAGTCTCGACTGAGCAATCTATTCTGAGACAGAGATGTAGACACTACTCAAAATAAAAAAAAAAAAGAAAAGAAAAAAAAATACAGGTCAAGGAGTTATAGCAAATATCCGTGATAGTTTCAATGCACAAAAATTCTGTGATCTCAAAGAGAATTCAGAAACTGTACCTTGATTCTTTGATCCGTAGCAGAGACACTTACCCTATATCTGCACCACAATAACTATGTGTTTTCAGAAAGCTGTATTTGTTGACAAATTAATCTATGTTTTCCAAGCACATCTTGAAGAGATTTGGGGTTGTTCTGAATAACCTGCCACATCAACACACCAAACTGTTACACAGGTCTCTACTCCTGTGGAATTACAGCACATGCTGGTAAGTCCGACCTACTAGGCCTTATTTAATGCAGTTAAAATGCAAAATCCAGCTTTCTATGGAACACAGTGCATTTGAACTGCAACAGATTGTTCCTACTTAATCTAGCAGTAAAACCATTGCACTGGCTGGAAACAGCTTTCTTTAATGTCTTTAAAACAGAAAGATCTGAAGTTGACAAAGTGTTTGTGGCATCTCTTGTTTCTTGCTATTTTTCTCCTTAACTAGGCTCTGGGGAAAAGTCTTCAAATCCTTAAACAAGCTGAAGAAAATCATTCCCTCTGATTTGCACTCCTCAGTGGAATCTCTTCCCTGCTTGCTCCACGCTTGCCAGTGGACGAGCCACACAGGGGGAGTCAAGAACTGTTCTGTTTGCAGGACGGGCACTCATTAGGGAAAAAGGCCCTGTGGCTGCACTGGCTGGAGGGAGGATATTTTTCTCTTTGAAGAAGCTTCATTGGCTTGAGCAAAGGTAAATGTATATTTCCAGAAAAGCGTGGAAGGATACTTGGTCTGAGAAAAAAAAAAAAAGTCTTCCAGATTCTGGTTTCTTTCCTTTCCAAGAGAAAAACTGGGGGATTCATATAGCTGATGCTTGACCCTTTGCACAGCAGTGTCAGACATTAGCATCCCTCCACTCTCCAGGAATAAGTGTAACTGCTACAATATAGCACAATGTAGGTAAACGTTCCCATTTTTCATTTTTACGATCCGTCTAAACATTCATACCAAATTTGCTACCATGAACTCTGAATATAAGTTTGGTAATGGGCCAGATAAGTACAGCACATACAGCCACTTGGAAACTTCTACTACAAAACACTTGCTTGACTCCTTACGGCACACGTGCTAATAGAGCAAATGAATCACAGTAATATTTCACATCAGGGTTGCACCTGGCAACCGAGGATCTTGAAGCATTTATGAAGTAATTAGATTTGTTCTGTATTTTCTAGGCATATGTTTTTTCCAATGTGTGTCAGACCAGAGTGAATAATTCTTTCTACAGATATGAGTTTTTTCTCATTGTGATGAGTTCAGCCCAGCACTTCACCCACTTGCTTGGTGGTTCTTCTAAAGAATTACTGCTGAGCAATTTTTGATCTTTATATTGATCTGGATCTTTATACTGATCATTTTTGCTCAGTGCATGGTAAGACCCTGGAACAGAGAAGTTGTGGGTGCCCAATCCCTGGAAGTGTTGAAGGCCAGGTTGGATGGGACCCTGAGAAACCTGATCTAGTGTTTGGCATCCCTGTCCATGGTGGAAGTTGAAACCTGATGACCTTTAAGGTCCCTTTCCAACCTTATCCATACTCTGATTCTGTGAATACATGCCTAAAATTTACCTAAAAATTTAAGATACATCATGAAAAGGAAATGCAGAAAATGTGCACATTTTGGAGGTATTTGCATAACAATACTTATGAAAACTGTGTTGAGAAACCTGAGGCTCAGTCATGGTACTCCTTTGTTTTTCCTTATAATGTTACAGAGCACCTTTGTGACTGAGAACTGGAACTGTCTTCAAACTTGAACTCTTATCACTAGATGATAGTTCCTGATCTGGTGGAGGTTGAAGAACACATGCATGCAAAAAATGTGCAAGGAAAGCTTTCCAAATGTTTCTGTGCACATCCAGGGCTAGTGATGTGTTAGAGGCTCTGCAGGCATTCTCCAGGCAACACCCCTGCTCTACCACTGAGCTGATCCTCCAGCTCTCACTGCTGAGGGATTTCTTTCATGTTACTTGTCCTCTTTTTTATCTGTGAAAAAGCACAGTCAAAGCACATCATTAAAAACTCCAGAGCACTTGAACATTTCTGAAAAGATGCCAGTTAGTAACAATACCTCACACAAACAGTCATGTATGTGTGTGTGCCCTCAACATGTATCAGAAACCTCAGAAAGCCATTCCTACTAATGCTTCTCATTTTTCCTGGAAGCAGACAACATACTGGCAGTTCAGCTTTAGGTTAGAAAGAGTCAATGGACCAAGCTGCATTGTGCTGTGGGTGGGTAAAGCTCCTTTGAAAGAAGCACTCACTTTCTTCATTGATTTTGTTCTTGCAGCAGTGAATTTGTTCCACTGTCCCTAGCTCATGAGACTCTTTTCCCAGTCTCTCTCTTTTTCCTATTTATGTCTTAATTCACTGCTGTCATGATTTATACTAGCAATACAATGTGCAAGACATGAAAATCTATACATCTATCATACCCCTGTCTGAATGCTGCGACATGACATTTCAAAATTATTTTTTCCGTATACATTTATCATACTTTTTTTTTTTTCAAAAGGAGACACTGTGGGTTGAAACGGACTGAAGATGGCCCAGCACCTCAGCTATCCTATTTCATGTACACCATGTGGTTCAGGGGGTGGAAATAGGGGCAGTGTTGTGGTTTAACCCCAGCCAGCAGCCAAGCTGCACACAGGCCTGGTTCACTCCCCCACCAGTGGGATCAGGGAGAGAGACAGAAGGACAGAAGATACAGAACTTGTGGGTCAAGATGAAGACAGTTTACAGTGGAAGCAAAAGCCATGCACACAAGTAAAGTAAAACAAGGAATTAATTCACTGCTTCCCATTGGGCAGCCAATAGTGTTCAATCATCTTCAGGGCCCCATCACAGGTAACCATGACTTGGGAAGACAAACGCCATCATTCCAAACATTTCCCCCTTCCTCCTTCTTCCCCCACTTTATACACTGATCATGATGCCATAAGGTCTGGAATATCTCTTTGGTCAATTCTCCTGGCTGTGTCTCCTCCCACCCTCCCATACACCCCCAACTTCCTCATCAGTGTGGCAGAAAAGCAGGAAAGGCCTTGGCTCTGTGCAAGCCCTGCTCAACAATAACAAAAACATCTCAATATTATCAACCCTGTGCTCAGCACAAATCATAAACCTGGCTCTGTACTAGCCTCTGTGAAGAAAATTAACTCTACCCCAGCTGAAACCAGCACAAGGAAGCACTGCTCTGTTGTGGTTCTAAGCTCCTTTGGCCAATAGTGTGGAGCTAAATATTTTATGATTCTTGTAGAGATTAAGGTATGTACATTTAGCATGTTATCCATCAGTGGCAATTTGAGGTTTAGTGCCAAAGTAAATTGTTCTTTAGGGATGAGTAAGGATCTGTGATGGCTTGTGCCTGCAACTGACTGATCTTTATCAACCTTCTGACAGTCCCACAGGGACAACTAGTTGTAATTAACTCATTTAATATTGATTAAGTCCTTGGACAATTAATCAGAATTAATCAGGGTTCAGTGGTGTTTTAGAGTTCTGAAAATATGTACGTAAGAGCTAGGGATTCCTGAGTGTGCAGAAGGAAGCATGACATGAACACTGTCCCAGGAACTGCATGCAATTTCATCTTTTTTGGAGATTTGAAAACATGTAGAAACTTTTTAAAGAAATCATTTTCTTCCTTTCCATCATCACCACCTCTCTATAGAGTGTAACTCTGGGAGAGGTTGAGCATAAATAACAAAACACACTGGGACAAACAGTTCTTAAAAAGTTTTCAGCCCAGTCTTAGATCTTACTTCCCTGGTCACTCCTGCTGGCAAAGTCCTGCCTCCCAGAAGCTATAAGGCACTGGAGCCTGAAATTAGGTATGTGATCTTATTACTGAAGCCCTTGTGCTTTTTTCCACACGTCCACATATTGGTAGTTACTCTTGTTCTTTGTAATTTAATTTTAGACATAAGATAATCTTGTTGGAGTAAATGCTTGTGTCTCTTTGTGGTGTGTGTTTTTTTTTTTTTTTTTAAATTAAAGCATGAACTGTAGTGTCTAGATCCTAGGCAAGAAAGTAGGAGCACAAGGACCAAATTAAAATTTGTTGTAAATCCTTTTATATTTCTAATGTTTGTTAACAATGGTGAAAATGTTCACTTTTTTGGTTTTAATTCTTTTCTATCTGGATTTTCTAAACACAGTAGATATCTACATGTTGCTTCCTTTGATATCTGTGTGTTTTAGAAATGAAATTTTTTTCAACTGTAAATTGGTTTTTGAGTTAGGAAAATAAGTCAACCTCTATAATGTTGAAATGTACATTTTTCATGAAAGAAATCACCTCCTCTTCTCCCCATTCCCAAATATTTTTTGACTAAGTTACACTTGGACTGGAAATATTACAAAGAAATAATTTGTGATTTTGCAGGAAGTGTGATAGATAATTTGGAAGAAAAAAGCCAGACAATTGATTAATGCTCTAGAAATAAGATATAGCTAAATGCTGACTATCCCCTAGATGTGCATTTATTCTGTTTATATTAGATCTAAGCTATGTACTAATTTTATTAGCACTAGTAAGTCTAAAATTCAAATAATGTGGATCAAGTCAATGACTGTTATTGAAACAAGAATAATTAGGTGAGTAATTAATTGAACCATGCTTGAGTTTTTTTTCAGCCAAGGTATTTAAACTAAATATGCTCCTTTTTATCACATCACAATGAATTGTTCACAGAATGTATATGCTACATTCTGCCACTGACATATGGCTTCTACCTAATGCCATTAATACAGTGGTTACATCCACAATTAATTACATACTTTTGGCACGCTGTCCCCTCCAAGTCAATGAGCAGAACTGGATATAATTTGAAGATTCAGAGCGTTCTCCCCTGTGTTTGAATTTTCTGTTGAAGTAGGCAGAGATACCTGGGTTAAGAGGCTGAAGATTTGTTGAACTTCCTCCATTTTTTGGGTTAAAATACCCTGACATGTAATTAAGAGTGAGGCATTTGTGCATTTTAAGCATTTTGAAATTATTACTTAAGACATGAGTTATATGAGATTCATTTAGCCATAGATCTTATTGTCTCAAATATTTAAGAGTAACTTTTAAAATTAGAGTCCTAACTATGTTTTTAGATTAGGTTTAATATGACAGTTATTTGTTCTGCTAATAAAAGTCCCATGGCACATTAAAAACATATTAATGGAGGATTAGAACAGATGTATTAAATTTAGAAATCTTTGATGAAAACATTGCAAGGCATCATTTGTCATTTGTGATTACTGTAAATATAGTAGCAGCATTAGTGTGACCATCTACTTATAAATCCAGCAGATTTCATCCAATTCTGAACAGTGTGCTTCTGGGGCTATGGCCAACCAAATCAACTGAGCTTTTTTATACAACCTTTAAATTATGGCCTTTTCAGAACTATTTGTATGTGCTGTTACTGCAGACATACCGTCACTTTCCTGGTCTGTGAATAGAACATGTAACTGTGCACTGACTCTGGAGATCATGTAAATCAAGTGACGTCTCCCTGCAAAATAAAGATATCTCAAAAAGAGACATTTCAGTCTCTTCTGGAAGCCTCCAGCGAGGAGGTGTTTGTGTATTTGCATATGCATAGTGACTGTATTGGTCAGTGGTCATATGCAGAAAGTTGCTACAACTTCCTTGTTCAATTTGGGGAGTCCAACTTCCCTGCCTCCACAACATCCTCTGTGCTCTGCAGGGAACCTAATTAAACCTTGGGGTAGCTATCAGTGATGTGTAGTTCATAATTTTCTATTAAGTATCTGCTTACAGGGGAAAGACTCTGCTTGTGCTAATTGACAAGGTAAGGCCAACAGGAACTGTTGGTGGTGTCCCATTTTGGACTGTGCTAAACTGATGCCCTGTGCTCCTGTTCTCATCTCTTTGGACAATGTGATTTATGACACAACTTGCTCAGGAGAGGCTGAGAAGTTTGACCTCTGAGGCCAGTCACTGAGGGATGTCTTGGCTTGAAGTCTGCTGGAAGGAAAAGGAAAGAAAGAAAGAAAAGGTAAGAAAAGGAAAATACAAGGAAAGGACTGACTACATCTTCCAAAAGATCTTCTCACAAAAGACCAAGAAATGGAAGGGGTAGGCCCAATTATTTCCTTCTCTGTGTGTATGTGCAATTGTTTCAGTTGACTGGCTGTTTCAAGAGATGGCAATCAGTATGAAGAAGGATCTGCTTTGCTAGCACCATGGTCTTCTTCTTCTCTTCTAATATTTTAGGGAGATAAGAGAAGAGCAGATTTTGTGATTATACTGTTCCGTGTATCCAGGCAAACTTGTCCTCTACTTCCTGCCTCAAACAAAGAGAAACCCTCTTTGTCTCTGCTGGTCAGTTAATGCCTCAGTGATACCATGGCTTATTATTCTCCTACTATTCCTGCCAATTTCAGACTCACCGTTTTTTTTCTGATGACAGGAGAATTCCCTAGCATGCTTCAAGGAACTGGACAGGCAGTACACACAGTCTCGCCTTGAGGGCTGTAATGCAACCTTGTAGTAGGATCTAGTAAGGATGTATTATAATAAATCCTTATCATGTTTATTTCACATTTCATTCACCTTCCTTCCAATCTTTTGATATTTAGCCTTGGGGAGACTCAGCTTTATATCCAAGGATGCAACTTTACATTGAATTAATGTGTATCTCTTTGCTGGTTAAGAAGTTAACAAAAAAGGAGCAGGTGTCACTATTTTGCTTATGGTGGGAATTTGACGACGCACTGAACCAAGCACAACACACTTCCAGAATCTTAACTAGTTTGATTGCACCATCGACGCTGTTATTTCGGCAGTCCCACTCTCCGGCATCTGGCATAATTGGAAGCAGCAGCCAGCAGGTATCAGATGTCAGTATGAATTGTCTCCTGCTGCGTGAGCACTGACTATGAAATTGATTTGCTGTCTTTTTTACGCAGTTTTGTAATGAAAGTAATGTAAAGTCCCAAACAGACAAATTCTGCATTTGTGTACATACAGTTAAAATAGGCATTTGTCTGAAAATTAGAGAGAGGGAAATATATCAATAGAAAAGCAGTATGGCATCATCAGGCCCTGTTTTCTCACAGGTGGTTCTGGTGGCAGTCGCTGCTATGTTTCTGAAGAAACTGAGCTAAATCAATAGCTGGAGACCAATTTCTTTGGGTACTCATATGGATCAAAAGTATAAAACATGAGTAAGAAGAACCGTTTGGTGAGTGAATTTATCTATTTTACTCACTGGTGTTAATAAGGCTACCTAAAAACTGTGAAAACCAAGTCTCCAACCTGGAGCAAATTTTTCCCTTATTTGTCATCAGGAGGATCAAGGCCCTTAAGATGAAAAAAGCTGGCTTGAGCAAAGCCATTGGTAAATTTCTGTTGATTTACTATTGCCTTAGGATTGTTGCCTTAGGGCACATCAGAAATAAACGACTGTCAGTGTGCTCAAGAAGCTGTCCTGCAGAACAATTTCATGTGTATAAAGGTAATGTTTCAGAGTCTGGGATCTTGACTACGAATTTGAGGATCTATATGGGAGGATGAGACCAGGTATAAAAGAGGTGTTATCGTCTCGAACCTTCAGTAAAGCCTTGGGGCACTCCGTAGGGATTGCTGGCATCTAGATAATGGCAGTAGGAGCACAGGATGCTGGGCTTCACTGGCAAGGACCGGTGCCTTTTCTTTAGCAGAGTTACAAGTGGCTATGAAACAACCATGTTTATGGGTCTCTTCCTCAGCTTGATGTAATACTTGGCTTTGATACCAGAAGGCTTAATCAGCTCCTACTGTAATCAAATTATTCAAGATTTTTCAAAGAGAAAATTGTGGCAAATTCCCATCCTAAGAGGTCAAGGTCAAAAACTTTTTCACAAAAATCAGCTCGAGCGCTGATTACTGAATGAGGCTGCCTTTTAGACAAGCACAATGCAGAAAAACATTCCTGACATCTGGTTCAATGAGGCCCAAGACCAGTGTTTGATTGTGTTTTTGCTCTGACACCCAGTTGCATAGCAATAAGGGGGAGCATATGATACAATAATCTTTATATAGAATAGGTGGGGCTGAACCTTTGACTTGAGGCCAGCTAGTCTGGTATTCCAATCTTGGTGCTGACATGAAGGCAGCCAGTAACCTTAGGCGGGTCGTTTGAAGTTCTTCCTGAATTTCAGACCCTCTGTGGATGAAAGGACTGGTCTGTAACTGTCTTGGGATTGACAATTGTCATAACATGATCCAGCAGTCCTTTTCGTACACAACCAGGGCATGGGTGCCCAGAAATCTTTCTGCCTATTCAGGATAGGCACAAGATAATTTATAGGCTTCTCTACTCTGAGAACAGTTTTCCTATAGAAGCAGAAATGTACTGAAAGCTTCTTCCCTGCAGAAGGAACCACCCTGGTTTGAATCTGACCAAAGGAAAAGATGGAGGGCAGCCATTTGAGCAGCTGCTCCTCTTCTTTTTCCCTCTCAAGGCACAAGCAGTGGTGCTATGGCTCATCATGATGCCTGGACTGCTTCCTTTCCCCAGCCATCTCCTGCCCTAGGTAAAATCTTGCTTTCTGTATTTCTGAGGCTAGGAAACAGAAGCTGATTCCAACAGCAAGAAGACAATCAGATGAGAGACCCAGTTCCTTTTCCACACAACCAGAATTTCTGTCAGATTTTAAACCTATGCTTTGACCACAAAGATGAGTTGCAATTCCTCCTGCAGCAACGTGTATTTATAAGTGTGCTCTCTGCAGCTTGCTCCTCAGAAGGATGTGATAGAAAGAAATACTCCCACATCTGTGTTGGAGCACTGTGTAGTGCTTGCTCAAATAGGATGCTGCTGATTCAGCCAGCCAAATTTGCCGTTATATTCTTCCCCTTATTTTCTTGGGAAGCTTTCCTAAGTTGTGCTGGCCTCCAACAGCAAGGAGGAGGAAGATGACTCTATTCTTACTGAAACAGAGGAAAACTGTGTGTTGTACTAGAGAAGCTGTTGCCTTACTCCTCTGTCTGTCATTGAAATTAGAAGAATGGGGATGTGACCCAACACCATTTCCTCTCCTTAGTTAAGGAAGAAAAATCCCATAATTTATTTAAAGGGTGCTGTTCCTGGAATCAACAACATTTTTCATGGTGATGCATTAATTGGTAAAGAAAAGAATTCCTGCAAGAATGAAATACAAACCTGGATAAATTAAACTGAAGTCTTACAGCAATACGTTTTATAATGCATTTAACAGACTCTTCCAAGCTATGTTCTTTCAGTCTGTTTCCTTCCCTTCATTGTTGTGCTGTGAAGGCAAATGAGTGGTAATGCTGGGCATATTGCTTTCTGAGACCCTGCTCCCTCTGCTCTGCACAGCACGTTGTTGTCATTTTTACAGTGATTTTCCTGCTTTCCAGCTTTCTCAGACCCTTATGAGGATTCAATAACCTGTGTTTTTCAACAATGGTTGAGTAGCTAAATCCAGTATGGTAAGTGAAGTCTCTCCCAGAAGTGGCACTTTCTCACTTTTTTCAGGTTCAAGTTTAGTTTTTTTCTTCAGTTTCTTTCTCTTAAAAGGAACAGGCTGGTACAGACCTTCACTCCCGTATTCTCTTAAAGAGAAATTTCAGGGGGATTAGTGTAAGCCGCATGGTTAAAATCCTGTCTGCTGCTTGCTGAAAATGTAGTCTTCAGCTTTTGTTTTAGTAGCAGTAAAACTTTTGGAACTGCATGACTTTTTTGGAATGTTTTACTGTTTTATAGCAAGTGTTACAGCATGCACATATGATGTCAAATTCCTCTTAAGAGCATTTGATTTTTAGAGACATGAATATGACACAGAGGGACATGAGAACCGGCTGTTGACTCGGTCTCTCAGTGCCCTTTTGTTTGTGTCTGTGACCTGGTCACATAGTACAAAGAGTTTCCTGCTGAACTACATGCAGCTGCCTGGCTGAAAAGCATGTGAGAGCTTTATTTGTCCTGCCTGCAGCCCCAGATCTTCTTGGAACAGGCTCCCAGATCCTTCTCGATGTGGAGGTGGCTGACATCACTGTGCAGCCTTCCAAAGGATTCTGAACTCTCTGGCATCCACCGTCAAGGATCTGCAGGGCATTACAGCCTGTATTTTGGTGTACTGCTCCAAACGGACTGCCTGAGTAAGGCTCCAGGCTCCCTGGGACTTCAGAGCAGAGCCACCTATTTTTGTCAAGGCGAACAAATGTAAGTGGGGAACAAAAACTCAAGCTTGACTGGTTCATATCCTCCTTCTAAAATTACTTTAACATATTTACACACTCCCATAACAACCCCCGCCTCTCTTGGAATCCCTTATGCTGTTATGAAAACTACTCAGGCTTGCTTTTCCATTTTCCCATTTTTTGGTGATAGGAAAGACCTGCAGATCTGTATTGATCCATCTGTTTCCACCACATTGCACCCCCTCTCCAGCATGGCTGGCATGCAGCCTGAGACCAGGAGGAGTGAGAAAAGTTTGGGTCATACAAGGGTCTGCAGGTCTGTGGCCCTGGCAGGATGGTTGACTGTTTTAACTACAAGCAAAATGCACCTTGCTCTGGCACGAGCTCGGGTGCCCAAATGGCAGTGGTGTATCGCTTGGATGGCACGGATGTTTGGTTGTATATGCTGAAGCTAACTCTGTAGCACTCAGTGTCTGCTCCCTGGGGCCCAGGACTCACCCTGACAGGTGAGCAGAGTCACACTCCTGGGCTTGGTACAGAGTATCCATGGATGCCCTGGAATAAGATGAGGCTACAGCTACAGGCAGAAGAAAGCACAAACTCCCCACCAAATCGTAAAAACAGTCTACATACTTCTCAGCAGCCTGAACAGAAAGGATACGCTTTCCCAGTACATCCCAGTACAACAGATGATGTTTTGCATCATCTGTTTTCTTTCTTAAGTGGGAGTCTGGTTTTGCATCTCACGTTCTCCTGAAGCCATCCATACCTCCCTTTACCATCTCCTGATGTGTGGAGCGCCACTGTTCCACCTCTCACATCTTTGGGTTTCTTACATCCCCATTTCAACACTAGCTAGTGATCACATGAGAGAATGCAATATTAGGAAACCATTTGATATATTTTTAGCAGTGCTTAGGCTGAAATAGAAATGGGAAAGGAGCAGTGCCAGTCACACATGACCAACCAGCTGTCTATGGCCCACATTTTGGAAATCAGTGGTTCAAGTAGCTGGCAATAGGTTATGGAAAATTTCCCTTTTAGATTGCTGGTTCAAATTGACCCCAAACTATACAAGGTAGGAAGGTCATCTTGGACATACACAACTTTATGATGCGTGAGCAGTCTTCATCCAGTTTCTTTGCCTTCTAATGCAAGATAAATGTTTGAATAGGAAGTGAAATTTCCACTTTTTTGACTCTTAGCTACAGGGGCAGCTGAAACATGGGTATAGCTGGAAAGGAGAGGCTGTGTGGCTATGTGCTTCTTCCCTACTCTTTGGCACTCAGTCACACTATGATAAGAGCTCAGATCTTCTCTACAGTGTAGAGAGAGGGGGAACCATCTAGCAGGTCCAGCTCCCTAAATTGTAATGTGACAGCCATGTAACAAAACCCCCCATATTAAAAATGTGAATCTTCCTTTTCCAACCTCTGTCATGCATATCTATTGGCTAGGACTTCTAGCTTGCCTCCTTTCCTGTCTTCTTAATCCATGAGTATTTTGGGAGCCAATAACTCCTTGTCAGCTGGTACCTATTGCTATATATGCATCAAAGGCAGCTGCCTGCTGGAGTTCTGCATGCTTCTGGGGTTATTTAACTACACATATGAGTAGATCTTGCATTCCTTGTATGTCACCCATCTGTGAAATTCCCTGCACCAATTTCAACCAGGCTTGCTTTATCACATTCCCTCCTTGCCAGCCTAGCAACCTGCTCTACTCTGTTTCCTGTCCCAAGGGGGAAGACGGGACTGTGTCTTTAACGTAAGTTGCCTGACTTCTTATGGTTTTCAGCTTCATTTCTCTTGCTGAGCCTCAGACCATCACTGAGCACAGCAGAAAGCGAGATCAGGACGTTTCCAGGCCCCAGTACGTGCGCAGGGTAGAGTGAAGAATGACTTCTATGTGCTAGCCACCCCCAAATCCTGAGACTGATAATCAGCCGGGTCTGCTTAGGAGAACAAGATTCTATTCTACAGCTGACATAGGGAAGCAACCAGAGAATCCCAGTGGGTACCCTACTGCCTGATAGGGCTGCTCCATCTGGGTGGGAGATTTGATCCTCCTTGTAGATCTGAAGCCTTTGCCAAGCTCCCTAATCTTCATTGTCTGCCAAGGAGGTGACAGGCACCATGCACCAGCTGTGATGGACGCTGTGGAACTGAGTGCTATGTGTTTTGGTTGGACCCTTTTGGACTCCAAAAAAAAGCCCCCAGAAACAGGGAGGCTATTTATTCTGGTTTTTTAGTAATGCATTTTGTAAATCACTCAGGTGATGACAAGTTTATGTATTTGTATGGCAAATTTATGTTGTGCTATTAGTATCAAGGAAATCCAGTTGAGTGTGTAGATTTTAGACTCCTGACCTCTAAGCAGAATGAATTCTTTTGAAGGGGTGTGAAATAACCTGTTCATCTCCATGAGCTGCACACTCTGTTGAATGAAAATGTCCTCTGTATAGACACAGGAGATGTGAGGGGTAGGAACTGCCACTCATCTCAGTCAGTAGTGCCTCCCTTCCCATCCCCTTGTCAGTGGCTGGGATGCTGTGCTAAGCACTGACCCAGTGCATTTTCAGTCTTGCACTTTGTGTTTTGCAGCAGCTACCAGGAAGGCAAAAGGGCTGCCCTACTGCTGGCTCCCATGAGGAATGACAGTCACCATCCTCTGGAGATGGGACTCAGGGCAAGGGCTGCCTGGATCCTGCTGAGGAAAAAAGAGGCAGGGAGGGGAAGGGGGCATTTGTTTACTTGCCTTGGGCCTCATTAAGACTGGGAGCATGTCTGTGTCACTCCAAGTCTCATCCCTTTTCTCCTCCTTTGCCACCCATTACCCTTTCCCCAGACCTCCCCTGCCCCCCTACACAGCTCTGAACTTCTCCCCCATCCCTGCCATACGTGCTATTTATTTAGCTTCAGTGCAGTCTGAGCTTTCTGCTCTGTTGGTTTGATGTCTATCAAACTACAAACTCCTTTGACAGAGGCAGACCATGACAACATGCTTCGCTCCTCTTCCCATTTTTTCCATGCTTTCTGCCAGCGGTCAGGTTTGAACCGACACTGGCTGGTTGTAGGTCAGGTTCAAAAGCATCAAGGACTGTCTGAACATCCCCTTGAGCTATCAGCTCATGTGAAAACGAGTAGTCTAGGAAACCTCTCCAACTGCACAGAATAATCCACTTTATGATTGAGATCCTAAGGTTGACAGACTTCTCGTTTAACATGGGGTTTCCCATATTTTTGCTTGAAATCCTGCAACCTGTGGTAAACTTCCCTGGTCTTTTTTTTAAATAAATCATGTCTATTTTTACCCTGAAACGTGGAATATAGTTCCACCTTACTCTTTTATTCACAGCTTCCTTGGTTGTCTGAAAGTTGCCACCTTTCAGACATCCAAGTGGATGTGGTTATAAGGAGGCAATAGGGAAGAGTGTGTACATGAAAGATAAATAAGGAGCTGCAGAGAGAATTTCTGTGGCAGTGCAGTGGGAACATCCCATATTTTTAAAATGCTGATTTTAAGAATACTGATTCCCATTTTATTTCTCAAAAATTAGTGGATGACGATTAAGACCCAAATGTGGAGGGAGAGGTCATAGCTATAGCTGCAATGTGCAGCCACTGAAACTGGCCCCCATGGTCTCCCCAGGTTGTTGTAAACCTGGGGAGAGCAGGAGCCACTTACATAAATGTTCCCAAATCCTGTGCACACAGCCTACGCTGTTGCTCACAAAATGCCTAACCTTTGTGAGCACGAGGATTTGAAAGCCTTTGTAGAACTGAATATTTAAACAAAGATGAGCTTCTTTGCTGTAATTGTGCGGGAGAGAATGTTCTGCTTGAGTCAGGGCACACATCTTTAGCTTGTTTAATTCAGCATCAGCTTGAATGAGACTCTGCTAATTGACAGCAGCCAAGGATCTGGCTTTTTTTAAGGAACTTGTGGGGTAAAGGGAAATGATGGGCAGTGGCTTAGAATTCATAATACACAGCTCCTGTGTGTTTTCAGTATGCAGCACTCATAAGCCATCACTTGATGGATATGGCCTGAAGTGATGCAGGCAACTTATTGTAATTTTTTGCTGTGCTCTCTTTGGATTTATTTCCTAGTCAGTCAGGTGGGACACCCTGTAGATTAAGACTTAGCACACGCTTTTTGAATCTGCAGACTAGTACTTAAGCTGAAATAGGAATTCTTTTTGTTTCAGAGCAGAAATGCCTAAATTGCCAGAAATAACCATAATAAACTCCTTGTTTCCTGAGTCAGGCACAAAGTCCAAATAGCCATAATCTCAGTGCACCCTGTTTTTTAATAAAAATAACAGGGATGGGAAACTGTCCAAGAAGAGTTTGTTCCCTTGGCTTGTCTGATATTCTTTTTAAAACTGTCAGCTGCTGTGAAGAAATATAATTACAAAACCATTTAAAAAGTATGGATCTCCTGAAAATGAAAGTGGATGTGTTGTATGTAAACATGGAGCTATAAACAGCACTTATGCAAACCAAAAAGCGTGTGGATGCTGAAATTTCTGTTTGCTGGGAGATTTTGGGGTGACTCTCTTAATTTTGTTAGACCCAATATATAGAATAAGACCTTCCCCCTTAGAGTCTCTCCCTTGCTTGTGTGTTTCTTTCAGATATCCTCTCCTCCTGTATCCTCCTTCATCCTGTCATTTGCTTCACAAGGAACTTTCAGGGTGCTCTGTTCAGATAAGCAGCTTGGGTGGGTTTGGAGAGGTCTGCCAGCCTTCTGTAGAAGAGTTCACATCAGAGGCTTTCATTGCATTTCTCTCTTCAAAGTCCTCACCTTACAGGAAAGTTCTCTCTGACTCTGTGCCTTTCTTTTCTTTCCAGGACCTTCTGCTTTCCTGTCTCAGATTGCACACAGGCTGTGAGACTTCCTTCTTTGAACCACAAAAATATCTATAGTAGTCTACTTAAAAGGGCTGGTGAAGACACTAATAAAGTACAGGTAAAACTATTCATGCCTTAGTCTCTGCTGACAAATGTACAGCCTAAAATTGTGGTGGCAGTGATGGAGATATAAGCAGTAATGCAGAGGTGTTATGTCAGATGTGTTTATCACCGTGAGGTAAGGGCTGGGTGTCAAAGCACCACTCAATCCCAGCAGAAGTAGAGCAGACGTACCTGCATTCCCTAAGCAGCTAAAGACTTGCTCAGTGGGTGCTTCGTTATGAGATTTTGACTTCACTGGTTTCTGCCAGCTTGAAACAGGAGTTTTTACTTGTCCCGTGGCAGCCTGTAGGAAACAATAAGTCTGATTCACCATGAACATGAGTTTGTCCCAGGCAAACACATACCACAGGCTCCCATGACAAAAGTGGTGTCTGATATTGACTGGGAGCGAGGGAGGGAGGGAGGGAGGAACCCCAGGAATGAGCCCTCTTGTCAGCCGTCCTGTCAATTATGATCGGTCAGCTGCTGCTTATGATGAAACCAGTCTCTGGGAGATTTCATTCTGCATGGCTGGCCAGCTGGTATGTGTTTCTGTCTGGGCTCTGCAGCTCTGGCCCTCATTCGAGGAGGCAGGTCTTTGTTCTGTATCAGGCTTCAAATAGTTTGGCATCTGTTGGTTTTGTGTTGTCTGCTCGACCATTTGTTGCATTAGAGAGCTTCCTCCTAATCACAGCTCCTAAACAGTCTGTTCCCCTGAATGGTTTCTGCTCTAAAAAGTAAAAGTAGATGTGTGCTGGTTGTAAGCACCTGAACCTGCTCTTGTCGGAGAGGTGAGGATATCTGCACACAGGAGATTGGAACCAGCTACAAGGCTTTGCTTCTGATTAACTCTTTGGTCACACTACAGTTTCTTACCACCAGAGCATGTTAGTGATGAAAAGTACAAGTTGTGTAATCCATACTTCCACTGCTTTGCAGACGGCAGAGCTGATGGACAGAAAAGACTGGTAGTGATTAGATCTGCAGCAGTGATTCACAGCCCAGGATTATAGTTTCTGCAATTTGCTTGAGTGTGTACAACCCAAATATCAGATAACATAACAATTTACATTTTCCATGGAATGCGGTCTCAAGAACATATTGATTTATACTGCATCAGATTACTCAGGAGTTGGAGAAAGCCAAAAGGAGAATTTTACCTTTTTCCTGCTGACATTTGAAAAACAGGATTATACAACTTCACACCTAGCCCCATGTAACCTTCAGCAGCCAGCCTTGGAAAGTTGCTTAAAAATTACAATTTTTAAAGCTCTCTTTAAACACCTAAGAACTCTCTTCAAATCCCTTGAAGGCAAGCATTAGTCTTTTCCTGCCACCTTTGCTGCAAGCACTATGTGGAGTGAGGTTGGGGAAAAGATGGAAAATTCACCCTATGGGTTCAGCATCACCCTCTCTGCCTCAGATGGAACCAGGTTTGCTCATTTGTATCCCTGAACGCCTGAATAATCAAACCTAACTAGAAAAGCTACCATCTTTAGTGTCAGTGAGCTACCTGGAGAAGTGAGGGTACTGCTCACATGGCGTTTCTGAGATTTGGGTGTGATCAGCCCTCCCTACTGGTACTATCTTGTTGTAGCACTTGGTCTGTGCTACATCGACAGGAAAGTGGTCCTGCCATTGCACAGCCTGCTGCTTCCAGCCCCTCAGTGGTACTCAGTGTAGCTACAGAACCCAGACTTGCAGTGTTTGATTTTTTAAAATTATTTTTATTCAGTATTCATTTGACCTTACTCTCTAATGAAACAGTTTCCAGAAGAACAAATTACCTTGAGCCATTAAAACCCTTAAATGTTAAGGCACCTACATAAATATTTCAAATTTTCAGAGGACCCGAGCCTCTGTGTTCCCCAAGAAACATAGTTTTGAAGCAGTGAAGTCCCTGGGCAACACCAGTACTCAGTAACTCCCCAGAATCAGGTCACTCTTGGTTGTATGCCTAGTTTAGTCATCGGATTTTGGCCTCAAATCTAACATGTGTATGGGGATGAGTGGGGAGGGGGAAGTTGAGATTTTTTTTTAACTTCTCAGCTGCTTTGCTTAGAAGCCACAGACTGCTCTTTGTAAGAGTGCAGCTGTGGCTAGTCCGTCACACAGTATTTTATTTTAGGATGAGACAAGCACCGAGTCACCGTATCTCCTATTGTTACTTGTCTGTCACCCTATGTTAGCAGGATTCAATGCACGCAGTGTTCACCAAGGAGATGTGGCATTAGGGACGCATATGCAGATGAAGGCTCTCCAGATGTGTTGCACTGAAAAGTTCAGAGCCCAGAGCATGCAGCAGTTACTTTTCCTCCCCTTGGAATCTGTATAATTCAATGAGGCACCGCAGACTCGATAATCTCAAAAGAAGTAATAGCCTTTGCCACAGCAGGTCACTCTCTGATGCAATGGGAGGAGACATCTTTGCAGTGCTGCGCCAGGAGTTATGCAATCTAAGATGTCAACTTGAAACATGTCCAAGCAGCACTCAAGAAATAGCTGCAGCATTGAACACTCAGGTGCTAGAGATGCTTGGGTGCTCAGAGAGTAAGGAAGCTCAGCAAAATTACTTTTGTCGTGCCCGAAAAAACAATGGCACTGGAAGAAATTGAGCTATTGAGAAATTCAATTTGCAAGGAAGGGGATGGAAATTACCTAATTGTTTCAATGTACTGGAAGAGGAATCTATTTCTTAGTAGAGAGAACTCTTTTCTTGTTGTTAAGTCCCAAATCTCTCTTCAAGGATGGATGCCATGGGTCTGTCTGGGATCAGTGAACTTTCTGCTCACTTCCCAATGTTACTGTGGGATACGTATGCCATCCTTCAAGAAGAATGGTGATGTGTGGGCTTTTATAGCACTAATCTCGTGTCCTGACTTGCTTCCAGTTTCACCTCCTTAGCATACTCCATTGCAAGAACAAAGCATGGGGACCCTCTGTGAAGACTGATTTTGGGGTAAGATGTACATTGCAACGAGCCCAGACCTGATGCTCTCATAGTATCCATCTCACTTTTGCAGCATAGGCATTTTCCTGGCTACAAAGGATTTGGCAGGGCAATGAAACTGCTCCATGGGGAAAAATGTTTCTCTGATACTTCCTTCTGTATACCAGATATTGCAGCAACAACTCTCACTGGAGTAACTATTTCCAAATATTTCTTCTCCGGCATTTGTTACCCTTCACCAGTTCTTTGCAGGGTGTGTAGAACCATAGGCAACATTGAATTGCTAAAGAGGAGGGCACGGACAAAAGTCACTGTGAAGTCAGCAAAAGCCAAGCATTAGAGAAATAATCCCAAGCTAAACTGGGTACAGCTGGCTCGTGAAACCAGAGGAAAAGCCTCAAAAAGCCTGGACTATGGATGCCATTTAGGAGGTGCAATGGTGAACCCCAAATATGCAATGAATCTTAACAATAATCACCAGCTGTGGCTGCTACCCCGTACACTGCCACCTCATTCTTGGTAATACCTATAGCAGAAAGTCTGACTTTCCTTGGCTTATTCACAAAAGAATCAGGGAGAGGGGCCACAGCCTGCTCCTGACAGTCTTGCAGCCCAGAAAGTTGCCCATCTTTGGAGAAGGTCTGTGTAGCCTTGTCTCACATTCAACAGCCCCTTTTCCTTTCCAGCTTATTTAAGAGATAAAGGGAACTCAAGCTATCACAAACAAATTACTAAAGAGGGTTTCTGGAGGTGGTAGATGGCGGAGGAGAGGTGGAATGGAGACCACCCAGGACAGTTCATGTCATTCACAGATGGGTATGTGAATGAGTCTGTGGTGCTGCATGGTGTAGAACAGGCAGAGGGAGGTCTCCTAATGTCCTTTTAAACTCTGGCACAGGAACTTGGGTAATTAAACATGCCGGAGTAGAGTTAGGTTGCATCGTTGGCAGACAGGTGCTCACCAACATGAATGACTTGGGAAGAATGTGAGGGGAAAAGAGGTAAAAGCCACAAGTCCAAAGATGCGATGTGCCCCCTTCTTCTGTGAGGAGTTATGAAGGGATCCACTGCTTGGGTATTGGACTGCAGGTAACAGGCTGGGTGACAAGGGGTTTTGGTGATTGTATAGAAGTACATAAAAAGACATGGAGTGACATTTAATTCCTCAAATTTTTTATCTCTTTTCATTATCCAAAGTGAACCTGAGAGATCCAAAACTCTGGTGGATACTTTTTTTGACTTTGCTATTCAGGGAGTAAATTACAAAGTAGAGATAATACATATGATTTTTCATACCAATTGATTGGCAACTCACAGTAGCTAAGCCTTTTGAATGATCAGTCTGTAAATACATTGTCTAAAATTTGTTTTCAGAAATAATCTCTGAGTCGATTAGAAACACAAGAATAAATTCATAGTTAAAATGACCTATTTGCAAATGATTTCTTTAAATAAAAAAAACAAAAAAACAGAGTTAATTTAAAGAGAAAACAACTCTCCTGTAGTGAATTATTTCCTCATATCTGTTTCTGAGATTTCTCATCTCCTTCCACAGCTTTCTAAGCCTTTATGCATGAGTCACTAGTGATATGATGAAACAAGGGATTTGCATTAAATAAAAAATTCCTCCATTTTTAAAAACACGTTTCATCGCTTCTGTTCTTCTATCTTTTCTCTCTACAGCAAATCAGAATAGAAAAAATATG
Organism: Erpornis zantholeuca; assembly: GCA_013400515.1. Lineage (NCBI taxonomy): Eukaryota > Metazoa > Chordata > Aves > Passeriformes > Timaliidae > Erpornis > Erpornis zantholeuca. Next base: position 235,734 of record VZTN01019874.1, on the reverse strand, counting down.
TATAGACTCTATACCTAATGATATCCTGTGCAGTCGTTTGTTCCCACCAGACATTCCTATTATTCATAATGTTATTTTTGAAGCTGTTACTGATCAAGAGAATTTAAAATAATTTTTTTCATCTTCAACATGTACACTGTTTTAGGGACATGTTTTGGAGAGTTTGCTTTCTACTTTTGCAAAGTTCCTCATCGGCAGGTATTTTTAGAAATTATAATGTGTGATTTTTATTCTTTGCCGAAGTGTCTTTTTTGTATTTTCCACAGACTGACAGTAACTCAGTCTGCACTTATCTGTTTATATAGCTTCTAACTGTATTACTTTCATGATGTTAGGCTGTTATAGCTATGCATGGATCCAAAAATACAACAATACAATAAATTAGAGAAAGATGACGATTGATTTAAGAGACCTACTATTTTTATCACACTCTGCTACTGGCATACCAGGAATGCAGTTTTATCCACGCATTCCATTGCTATCAATATCTTTCAGATAAGCTTTAAATAACCACTGGAAAAAACACTCTGGACAGCTTTATGAAGATAATAACAGCAATTAAATCATGATTCTTTGGGGAGAAACCCTTAGCAAACCACAGATGAAAATTTTTCCATGAGCTCCCCTCAGCAGTGTGTGCAGAGGCAGAGAAACCCACCACAGGGCAGGATAATAGGGGCCCTTGTTGGGCTGCAGCTGGCCTCGCACTCCAGCAGGTGTGCAGGATTTGGGCCACGTGCCTCTGTCAGATCCCCGTGCCCCTGCCTGCCTCTCGCCCCATCCTTCTGGCAGCTGGAGGGCACTGCCCCGCTCCTCCCCCGGCTCCCGGCAGCTGGGCGAGGGCTGCGAGGAGCCCCACTCCCCCCGCACACAGGGATTGCTCTGCACGGCAAATGCTCTGGGCTGGGGCTTAGGAACGTCCCTGGCTGTGCAGACAGTGTACAGAGCCTTCCCCAGGTACTGCCTTGCTGAGTGCCAGGGTACAGACATACTAGCTGGGGGTTTTTTTGCATAGTTCCTTTCATTCAGGGGTGGATTGCAAGTCAAAGAGCTACAAATGCCCCGCTGCAGTGGTCCACCCCTTGTTTTCTGGGGGGTAGTGCTGTGCTTAAGGCATGAGAAGCTCTGAGTTATAGGCTTGAGGACTCTGCAGAGGGACGCAGAGGAGGCTTTTGCAGGAGGCTTTTTCTTCACAAAGTGTGAGGATGGGCACTGACATTTAGCGCCTTTGGGTTTTCTCCCTTTACCCTCTTGGAAGGGTTGGTCCTGCTCAGAGCTAAGAGCAGCCAATACATGGTTGTTCCACCCTAGTGACAGAGAACGGACTGCCCACAGGAGTCTGTGCTAGCACTGGCTGGCACATGGGCTACGAGAGAGGCAACATCTCCTTACCCTCCACACACAGTCCTAGTAGAAGAGTGTTGCTGTGAACAACAGGTGCTGCAGGTATCCTAAAATGCCTATTGGACTGCCAGTGATGAGGCATGGTGGAGTCCTGTCTTTGCCTGGGACTAACAGCCTAGAGCTTTATCTCTAGTGAAGTACTTGGCACAGTTCCTCCAGAAATGGGTGAACCCTGTCATTTGCTCTTTATTCTCCTTAGGACAGCGTGGAAGAGGAACTCACCATCTGGCTAATCCTCTAGTCTCTGGGTCCCCTGCCGTCCCTTGCAGCCACAAGTGGAGTCCCAAGTCCAATCCACATTTCTGTTTAAGGACTTCCAAATGTGCGTCCTGCAGGCAAAGCTTGATGGCCCCTGTTGGTTTGGCACACCCAGGGCAGTAGCAGGTTCTCCCTTGATGTTAATGTCCTACTGTTCTCCAGCACTGAGAGGAGCTGCCTGTTTCAGCCAGCAGCCTGGGCTTCAGATCACTTTCTCTCTGCTGCCATTCAGTAGCTAAAGAATGACTGGAATTTGCACAGAGAGCAAGTAACAGCACTGGGAGTGGACCCCTGACTTTTCCTGTTCTGGACATTGCAGCCCCACAGAAACAGGGAAAACAATGAGAAGCTGCAATCTCGTTTCAGGTCTTTTGTGAACCCTGAGATGCAGAACTGTCAAAAGAGGGTTTGTGAACCAGAAAAGCTTTGGTAGAGAGGGGCGAGAACATCATGAGCAGAGTGGGAATACCCCAAAAGCATGAATAGCTGTTCTTGGTGGGTACAATTACTCAAGTCATTGCTTCATTTATATTCCTCCCATACCTAGTTGAGTGCTCGCCACTTCATGGTGGCCTCCCAAATGTCCTAAAACTTGTCACTTTACTAGCTTCCTCCAGGAATAAATAACCTAAGCAGCTAACATGGATTTGTGGCTATCTGAGGACTCCTATTTTTGTGGGAAAAAGCTCAGCATTATGCATGTAGACAGCGAGCCAGCAGTGAAGCCAAAGGGAGGAATAATCGTGCCTTTAGAGCTTCTTTTCCAAACGCCTGCCATTAGGGTTTTAAGTTCTGAAAGGAGCTTATTGCTTTCAGGCAGGACTGTTTTACCACAAGAAAATTGGAAAAAGGAGGAAGAAAGAAGAGGGAGGGAAGAGGAAAAAAAGGAGTCTTGTATTGTATAAAAACAATTGAGACAGTGGAAAGTGGAATTGGTTGCTAATGATCTGTGGCTAAGAAAGCATTAAACACATTCAGACTCCAGCCTCTGTGATGATAATACTCAGTGGGTGAGAGGAAGGCAACGTGAATGTCAGCAAAGTAGGAAAGAGCTGTAGTCCTGCTGCAGCGTGGTGTGACTGCCACCCTGGTTTCACTGCTCAGCTGGAGCCTGGCTGCCTCATGCCCACCGGGTACTAGTGATGCACTCCTACATCAGTGATTAGCAACTGCTTTCCCGGCTGCTGCTTTTGGAACAGCAAACAAACAGGTTTTTTGTCTAATATCTGTCCATTTCCTTTGGAGTCCTGCCGAGAGTTCATTTGAAAGTTGGTTGTAAAAAGCCTCACTGCAGCAGGGAAGAGTAGGTGTTACTGCTGCAAGAACTGCTGGAAAAAATTCTATGGTTTGCATTACACAGGGGGTCAGGCTACGTGATGGTTGTAGCAGTTCTTGTGGCCCTTAAGATCTATGTCATTGTCTGCTTCAGCAGGGCTGGCTTGCAGCCTAGGGACTGTAACACAGGTTGTTTTTTACTGTGAAATGCTGATGTTTAGTTCTTCCTGCTGCCCACTACCTGTGACTTTAATTTATGCTCCTCAGAAGGGTCTATCCTATGCACTGAGTTCATACAAACTGCTTTATTTCAATATTGTTTTAAATATTTGTAACAACAGTACTTTGTGGCCATCTGTGGACAGAGAGCACCTGTGACATGGTTCTTTGCACTTCATGTCTGTGGGACAGGTCCCTCATCCTCTCAGTAGACCTTTTACCCTGTACAGTTCTTCTAAGTAGTCTGTCCTGAGAATGTCCCTGCCCTGTCTCAGTGTCTGCTCACCCCTGCAGCCAACAGCAGGACAGTGGGAAGAACAATCATCCTGGGGTCATTATATTTCTTGCCTGCAAATGTGTCAGTCAGCAGTGAGGAAGGTGAAGGCAGAGGTGTCTCCTTTCCCAGCTCTGCAGACAGGCATGGCTGCCCTGGAGTTGCACAGGGGTAAGTGCAAAATCTGGCTCACGTTGCTGTGTCAGCCACTGCATCCTCAGGTAAGAGAAAAACTCATGAATAGGTCCCAGTAACACTTCACAGGTCACACAGTGAGATGCTGCCAGACAGACAGGTTTTGTGTCAAAACCTCAATCCAGTTCCAAAAACGGAGAACATTTGGATGTTTTCCTGTCCAGGGCTCAGCCTTGCAAGGCAGTGAGGCTGGTTGTATTTCATGAGCCAAAAGTGAAAGAATACAGCAGTTAGGTAACCAGGCTCCATTTGGAGACCCATTTTATTATTTTGCTAAAATATCCTCTAGTTTGATGACTTCAGTCACAGGTTGCCTTGTTTATTTTCTCTGCTGCTAAACTGTGATTTCTGAAATCACTCCCTGTTGGCCCTTTTATAATTCTCAGCTTCCCTAATAACCTTAATTTTCTGTCACAATTTTCTTTCCCAGTGTTAACACCTGCTATTTTATTTTTCTTTGTTAACTGGAAACTCCTATGGTAAACCTCTCTTTACTAAAGTGGTTATGGTGAACTGACATATCCAAATAAAAACCTGTGTTCATATGGAACTCAGATACTGAGGAAATTTGAAAGATTTGTACAAAAATTTTCAATTAAAACAATGAAAAATCGTTTGTCTTCAGTAATATCATGTAGGAAATTTAACAGTAAAAAATGGTATGGTCATTCCAGTTAGTCTACAGCTTTTGATCTTGCTTGTATATCTGAATTATTAGGGAAAAAAAGGAGGAATCCATTATATACAATTTTTAATGTAATTAACATAAAATTTTTCAGTTTTTTTAATGTGTAAAATAATGCAGATATATGAACCAGTAAGTAATGGCCTGTTCTTCACTCACTTTTGCTGGGAAATCTCCTTCTTATGCTGTCTCAGGTATGTGAGGCCTAGCTGTGCTGTTCTCACTATCACACCAGAACAACAATTTGTTTTTCTTTAAGAGATCTGTCGTTTTTTGTGTTGCAGATAAAACCAGCCTCAGCTTATGTATTGTACTATGGTCTGTGTGAAATTGTCACCATCTCAGTCTTATTTGCTCCTGTTTAAATGTAGTGAAAACTGTCTGAGAGTCTGAGGCATCACTCAGTTTACAGTGAGGATGCATCAGTCAGAACTGGCTCCCAGGATGGAATCCTGCATCAGTGTAAATCTTGGCATGACAACAGTGGCATGACCCTGGATCTGTGTCAGATTCCTCTTCTTTGGAGGGTTCTCCCATTCTTCAACAGAAGTGCAGTCCCATGGGGCACTTGTTTGACATCTCTTGTTAGCTCTGAGTTAGGAAAAGTCAATTATTTCATTTAGGTAGGGATTTTATCTGGAGTGGATTCCCTCTTCCAGTTGTTTTTTACCACAGCCAGTAGAGAAAGAGAATTCCCATGACATCTTCCACAACAGAAAGATGACACAAGAAATTGGAGTGCAAGAGGATGACGCAAAAACAAGACACAATGAAAGTAGTCTCTGTACAGGACAAAAGTACCTTCTCTCCAAGCAGGCCCCTTGGAAACAGCTACCTTCAGCAAAGTTCAAATGCTTTTCCTTCACATGCCTTTTCTTCACATTCACAGGCCTATCATTGGTGTGCATGCATTGTGTGTGATAGAAGAATTTACAAGGATTTATGGCTCATCTTTTCATCACCTGTTTCTACCTTTGCCATTCCTGTTCTAAACTGATGCCGATATGTTGACTTTGAATTTTTGCAAAGAGGGAACAGGAAGCTGTGACTGGTCTAATTCTTTGCTCAAGTGAATTTCCCTATTACAAACTGACTCCTAAGAGTGTAACCAACCCATTCATGAGGTAGGCTGCATGTATATGATTAATGTATATGATTATTTGTATTCAGTAGCCTCAGGAAGTCCAGTTCAAGGACTCTGGACTTGAAGAAGTAGATACAGAACAACATGAAATCCTTGATCTACAAAAGAAACCCTTTAGATATTGAACAAGATATGCTAAGTGGTACAGATCCCTCTTCTGAAACGCTAATCTCTTTAAGTTTAGCTCTTACAAGCTTCATTTGACAGTTTCTGCTCCTTTCAGTGGATGGACAGTGAACAGTCATTTCCTGCCTGCTGACTCCACACCATCATGAATTTTCAGAACTCCATAGTTTATCATAGTTGGTCTTTCTCTGAGCTTTTGTCACCTCAAATGTCTTTTGTGTCCTTTCGTTGAGATGAGGGGACCCTAACTGAAAAAATATTCAAGATGCAGATGAACAGACTTATAATTTTTTTTTTGTCTTGTTTTTTGTTACTTGCACTTGAGTTGGTTTTTTGACTGCTGCTGAGCAGAGTTGATGCTTCCGTTGAGCTGCCTCTCTTAACCTCAAGCTTCTGCTACCGAATGGTAATTGTCACCTCAGAGTCCATCATTTTATTTCACTGAGAAGGGTATTTGTTCTGTTGTAAATGCAGACCTTCTATTTTGTGTCTTTTGGCCCTTTATCTGTCCCTGTCAGGTCCTTCCCACTTTTGCTATGGCTGCTTAGTTTCTTAAAAAATGATTAATGGGAGAATTTACACAAAAATTTTTGAATATCCAGTTGTATTTTATTTGATTGTCTGATCTGACCCATATGTTAGCTAACTTCAAAAAGCTCAAATGGATTTTATAAAGCATAATGTCCCACTACAGTACTGACATTGGCTCTTCTATATAAGTTGCATTCAGACACATATTTGTCCTTTATTGTAGCCTTTACAAATTTGTCCACTAGAGTTACAAGCTTGCAGCAATTCAGCTATTACTTCCTTGAGTTTTCTGAGAACTCTTGACTGAATAGCCCCCAGCCCAGATAACTCATTAACACTTGTGTTAGCATTACAACAGCCTCTCCACAGTCAGTTATGTTTCAGATGGATCCTCTGCAGCATTGCCTTCCAAAAAGGCTTCTACTAAGGAAATATCAGCAGTGTCTTCTACAGAGATCCTAGAACCATAATATCATAAAATGATTTTGATTTGGACCTTAGAGATCATCTAGTTCCAACCCCCCAAGCTACGGGCAGGAACACGCTTCACTGGACCAGAATGTCCCCAAGCCCCATCCCTTGAACACTTCCAGGGATGGAACATCCACCTGCTCCAGTGCCTTACCACCCTCACAGGAAAGAATATTTTTCTAATATCTAATCTAAAGCTGCCTTCTTTCTGTTTGAAGCCATTCCCCCTCGTCCTGTCACTGCATGCTCTTGTAAACTCTCTCTCCATCTTTCTTGTAGGCTCCCTGAGGGTACTGGAAGGCTGCAGCAATGCAGGTATTCACTCTGCTTTTCTGCAACAGCCTTAATACCCTGAGTATTCAACCTGTCAGTGGGCTCCACAGACTGCCTGGCAGGCTTTTTGCTCTGATGTTGATGATTCCTGTGGAAGAGGAATTTACTATTATGTTTCATTGCTTCAGCCAAATATTCTCCAAACTTTTTTTTTCTCCCTGGCCTGCCTAATTATATTTTTGCATTTAATCTGCCAGGTTTTATGATCCTTTTTATTTTCTTCATTTGGATACAGCTTCTGCTTTTTGAATGATGCCTTCTCAATTCTAATAAACTCTTTTACTTCCCAAATCTTTAGTTCACTACTCCATCACGCTTGCTTCTTTTTATTGTTTCTCAAGTTTTTGAGAAACAGACAGTGTGCACTGAAGCTCTGCTTTTAGTAGGATGTTCTTTGGTAGTCCCTGTGCTATCCATAAGGATTTCATTCTCTCAGATAACTCTTTTACCTTTTTTAACAAGTTTCCTCATTTTCTTATACTTCAATTTCTCAAAGTTTAGTCCAATTGTGGTGGCTTTTTAAACTGTGATACTCCAAAGAGGATATTTGATCTAAGTATGTTATTTTCATTGCTTTTGAATGGTGGTTTTTCTATGAAAATTTGAACCACAACCTACATAATCTTTACCATGAATGGTAGAAGAAGTTTAAGAAAATATTTTGAAGTACTCAACTGTTATGGAATTTATCAGAGATCAGGAAAGAGGGTAGTGTAGAGACAGAATGACTGAGGGTAATACCACTGGAGGAACAGAGCTGGGGTCAGTAAGATACCGTAGAGCGACTGCAGGCAGTATTGAGAACAAACACAGGAGACAAAATTATGAACCAGGAAGGTAATTTTTGGTAGCAGGACTTAGAGTGGATTTGAAGAGTGATCAAGCAATATTTTGGTTGGATGGTGTGGCATGAGGAGATAATATGACCTTTCTCCGTACTAATTTGTTCATGCAAACAAAGCTGCCTCTATGCAAACTAGGTCAACATCTTGAAGGCATTTGGGCTACTGGGCCCCTGCCTGAAGCAGTTCAAATATTTAAAACTGATTCAAACCCCAGAAAATGTTAATGGAATAATGCATGATGGAAATTAAGGAATAGAAGTCGAGAGTAGTGCTGATGGTCTTGAAAATATACCAGAGTCCTGCAGTGCTATATTACTAGTGCCACACTGCCTAGAAGATCCTCTAGGAAAATTAGCAGAAGAACCTCAGGTCAAAAATTGTAGCAAAAGGCTAATCCTTCAACTAATCAAATCATTGCAGATGAACTTTCTTTATGCAAAGGCAGCAGGTAATTTTGCTTTATTGTTTTGTGCATGTAGGCTTTATTCACGGAGGAAATGTAATCATCAGTCCAGGCAGTGCTTTTCTCCTTGCCTCCCAGCCGCTAGCTTAGAAATAAATGTGTGCAGAATGGATGTGTGCAGTAGTAGCTATATTCTTTCCCCTGATTTATTTGGTCCCATACATACTGAATACACCAGGCATTTGTTTAAGTGTATCTTTCTGGGTAACTGTGGACTGGAGGAATATTGAACTTGGTATAATACGAATCTCTCAATAAATAAAAAGTCTCCCACTAAATCTCCCTTTATAAAGGCTGAGAAGAGAGATCTGTAGCATTCCACCTGCGTATGAATCGATTTCAATCAGCCTTTAGGAGGTTTCAGGCTGTGTTAGCTGCAGGATTGCACAGCACAGCAGCGAAACTGCCCTCACGTCCCTTATTGACAAGTTTGTTATGAAACATGGAATATTTAGATTGAGGAGATTCATCCCAGTACTGCAGACGCCCAGCCCTGTTATCTTCATTTCAAGTCTGCTCTGATGCTATCCACAAGCACACCAGCTTCCCCGTCATATGCAACAGGACACTAACTTCTCCAGACAGGCCTTTTCTGGAAATGAATTGGCTCTTTACGGGAGGGAGACTGAGGGGGATATTTTCTGGTTACTCCCTTTAAGGGCAATTTCTGTATTTAGGAAAATGGGCCAAGTTTCCCATTTCAGAATCCTCTGATTCAGATATAGGCAAGGTGAGAGGTTAGAGGCCTTGTTGTTAATGAGTGAGGCAGCCTCTGATTTTTACACTAATTGAAGCATTTACATTTTTCAGCAGAACTAAAATGCAAAACTAACACATTCCTTGGAGATTTATAACCCCAGAATGGATTCTCTGATCCTCTCTCCCTTAATTATCCCAAATTATCTGAACTCTCTTGAAGAAGAAAGAAATTAATATTAATATTCCATTTAGAATATACTCTAAAATGCAGTAGAAAATGGAGGCAATAATAATGATAAAGAGGGTAGCTAAGATGATTTGGAATATATAATCTTTCTTCTCTTCATTGCGGCTTTCTTATACTAGAGTAAGCCAGGAAAACTCAGTCTTGCATTCATTTAGCAAAGCAATTTTTTTGCTGCATTAACTTCCAATATATAAGTAAAAGCTTAGTAAAATATTGTTCTATCTGCTAAATGTAATATTTTGGCTCTGGGCCTTGATCACTAAAAAAAAATTAGGGATAAAAGAAATTGGATCACTTTTTTTTGAATACTGTTTGTACATGGGGGGAAAATATACAGGAGTGACTTGTCACTGGAGAGTAGACAGGAAAAATAGCTAGAAGAAAGAGCAGCTATTAACTAGACATGAAATGAAGTAGAAATGATAGTTTTGTTGAAAGAAAGGAAGAAATTACAGTTATCAGAAGAGGAAACAGTAGGGTCAAACTAATCAAAAACTGCAAATGTTGAATTTGTGTCTATGGACCGTAGGTCAGAGAGAGAGTCCACTTGCATGAAACTGGCAGAGAGGTGCCACAGGGAAGGGTGGAAGGGGGAAAGGAAGAATGTCTCTTCATTTGGATGGTGAGACCAAAGCACCTGGTAAATACCCAGTTAGGCACTGACTGACTGCTGCTGTGAGTTACAGATTTGTAATTGGCCTGTCCTGCTCGGAGGCGGCTGCCAGCTGCTGTGCCAAGTTCCCTGCTCCCAGCTCAGGGCATTGACTACAGGGCTCCCACTGCCCTGGAAGTCTGCAGTTATACAACGTGAGTGGAGGATTGGTTTAGTTTAGGTTGGCAAGTATCCTAAGATGGAAAACATTATTGAGAAATGGTCCTTGATGGTGGGATACCATTCACACTGAACGTGAAAGCATGCCCAAGTTCAGCTTTAAAATTGAAAGCATATTATAAATCTGAGTCCCATAACCACTTCTAAGTTTTGTTCTGTGTAAATTTGTTCAGTGTTTCCACTCACTGAGAGGAACCAGGGACTTTCAAAGGACCCACCACTTGTGCAGGTCTTGGCTTACACCTGCCTTGGTGTTGCACTGTGGGCTGTGATTTAAACTATGTTATCCCATGAAGAAATGTTTGATTTCTTGGACAATATTTTGTGTCAAAACTGTAACTTTTTAAAGGAAGGAGGGATATGAAGTAACTCTACTCTCCTGTGCTTATAAACCCTTTTTTCTCACTGTCTTAGTACAATGTTAGCAAGTTGCTGTAAGGGTGGAAGACATCAAACACAGTGAAGCCCATCTACAGAGCTGTTGCATTTGGCATCACATATTGGGCTTGAGGACAGACTGTGGGTGAAAACACTTTCATATTAAAAAAAAAAACCAAAAAAAAACCTAGAGAGAATGATACTAATGATAGTGAACACACTTGAGATCCGCTGTGAACTTAAAAAAATCAATTTTACTGTTTCTTTTTAGCTTGAAAATAGCCTTTACTGTTTTTGTGACAATTTGCCTGTCTGTTTCATTTGCTCGGCTTTCAGAAGCTTGAGACACGTTTTTAAGAAGTACTGAGGCATGGAGCTAAGTCTAGAAACGTATAGAAACTGGTTGTGGTCAACATGCAATCCAGCTGCTCAGACTGTGCACCGCTGCCCAGCGTGGGAGTGCTGTGGTGTAGCTCGCGGGCACTGTGGGTCAGATATTTTGGGTTCATTTTCAGTGTAGCACTCCTGGGAAAGGACCTGGTGTTTCCCGGCCTTCTCCAACAAGCCAGATATTTGGGAAGGAACACTAGGTCCCCATGCAGTGTTGTTCTGTTCAATATAGCAACATTCAGTCTCAGGAAAGCAATTTTGTTATACTGTCTCCTTGGTTTTGTTTAAAAGTCAGAAACAAACCTAAATCAGACCAAAACTCATGGCTAAGGATATTTGTTGTAGCTGCAGGTTTTTGGTGTGAATGTGTGTTTTGAATAGTTACCAGTGAATATGTGACCTTTAAACATAATGAAATGGGGAAACTAGATTTTATTTCATTTAGTCTGATGTAACAATTTCAATGTTATGCATTGCAAGAACACTTGCAATCCACCATTGAGAAACAGTAATGTGATGGATAAAGCACTGGACTGGGATTTTAATCTAGGCAATGCTGTAGAATTTCTACATCAATTTGTCCAAGAAAATTAACCAGACGACTTAGCCAGGGAATTCTTATCTGTGAAAGGAGTATGATAATCCCACTGGTCTGTGGCAAATCCATGAATATTTCTCATATTTACTAAAGTTTCAGATTAATTTTTTATCTTGTACAATTACTTAAAAAAAAAAAAAATAAAAAAACCTGACCAAGGATATGAAAGCTATTACATTACACACATAATATAAATTGGCTGACCAGTGCTAGACTGTTGAATGACCCTGGATGAGAAATTAAAATAATTTGTTTCAATTATTGAACAACTGGTTGCCAAAACTATCATATGACAAAAGATGTCTCTTAGTAAAGTCATCATCACTGAAAATTTCTGCAGCAGTCATAAAATTTATGCATCTTAGTTATATTCCTCATTATTTTTTTCATTAAATAAGAGATATGAGACTAAAATTACACTATTTTATTATCAAAACTATAATTTGATGTCCAAATATATATTTTTTTTATACAGCAAATTTTTATGGACTTTTTTCTTGTTCATCATTAATGAGCAGAAAAATATTCTGCAAACTGCCACAGAAGAAAATAACATGTACAAAAGGATGAAGAAGTAAATAGAACAGCACATGCTATAAATTGAACAAAATGAATACAAGGCAGCTATGCATACTTTTAAATACATGTCTTTTTCTCTATTACTCTAGGTAAAAATAAATACTTTACATTTTTTCATGGAAATTAGAATAAAACACTGAATTCCAAAAGCTGCCTGGTATGTTTTCTTAATTTGGAAAAACAAGAAGTGTGGGCTTTTTCCATTCCTGTTTCCATTTCCTTACAGTTGTCTCCTGTGCATCACATATCAAATCTGCAGTGGTGCTCATTTGCAAGAAGAGTGCCACATGTGAGTGCACGATGGTCTGGTTGTGAAAGGCTTTCCTTCCTTGCCTTCATTCCCTTTTCTGGAGATCCCAAAGGCCACATTTGTCTTACAGTCTCTTTGCTATGAGTGTAATTAAATGTAAAGCACTTTGGGATGTTCAGCTGTATAAAGTACTGCCATGGAAATGCAAATTGTTTTTCTGCAGAAAAACACAAAAGGAAAAAAAAACCCAAATAAATAGCAACAAAAAGCAAATGAAAATGTTTCCAGGGATAAAAACATGAACATCTTAGATAAATAAAACATTAGAAAGAAGGGAAAATACTTCCGGAAAACAAATCAATAAGATTAAAAAAAAAGATTTATTTGAGAAAGTTGACAGGCTTGCAGAAATTTCTAGCTTACAAGGTATTTGCAGAGAGAAAATATGATGAATCAAGACAGTATCATCAAAGTAAAAACCTTAGGTATTAAAATTTTAACTCTAACTTGTATAGAGTCCAAATCTTTTCCTCTGTGACATAAATTTGCACAGGCAGTAGAAGCTTCCAATTACAGAGTTTCTTCTGTATTTTACATCCTTGGAGATAGTGTTTGTCCTTTTGTAAAATGAGTGTGAGATTCTGTCCTTCCCAATTTACGACTTCTACATGACGCATTAGGAACTGGAATTATTTATAAAAACAGAAAAAGATAAGGCTTAACAAGCTCATTAATGGATAGTCCTATTTATTCACTGCAAAAGGACACTTTTGCCGTGGGGAAACAGTGGGACTTACCCTTTTTGTCATTTGGCCATGGACTAGACTCCAGGTATTCAATTTTTCAGGTAAATGCCCTGATGACAAGGCTATGGAAGTGTAGGCATAATCACGTATTTTTTCTCTCCGATGGCTCTAGTGGTTTGCGTCCAACACAGCAGAATAGGGAGCCGCACAGAAGGCTCCCCTTCCAAGGCAGCACCCCAACCCTCACATTGCTAAGTAGCAGTCTGAGGACAAGTATCACCACATCCAGCTCCTCTTTGCTCTTTTTGGAAAGGTAGCCTTTGTCTAAAACCAGGAACACTCACCTGTTCCCTCTTCCATCCATGTTGTTTCAGGACATCATGTCTCCACCTCCTTGTAACCTTCCTCCTAAGAGGTTCCCATCCCTACATGATCTTCCAAAGGAACTCCTTTGCTGGGGAGGCAGTGTTTGAACCAGGGCAGAGGCACACTTTGTCTTCTGGCTCCAGCTGTGCTGAGCAACTCTTTTTTTTTTTTTTTTTCTTTTTAATTGAAATTGTCTGGAAAGTAAGTGAAACTCTAAGCAAAACAGTTTTGCTTTGCTAGAGACCTGATGTTTGCTATACACATATTTTCCAGATAACTTAATAGCCCCACAAAAAAATCAATAAATGTTCTCTATTAGACTTTTAGCTTTGTTTCAGCCTTCAATGATGGCTTCTCATCAAAATTCATGTTCTGAAGGTCCCGGGTTTGCTTTAGCTTTTACAGCTTTCCCATACCAGACCATATTAACTCCTCTTATAATCTACCAGTCTATGCTGAACTGAAACTAATGTGTTGATGGCTCTCTCTTTACAAAATGTTCATGCTTCTCAGGTTTGGATTGTGTTGAAGGAATAACAGAAGTGTGAATTACCTTTCAAATTTGCAATTATCCTCTGCATTTTAGCAATTTCTGATAAAACATCTTGAGGGTGTCAATTCACTTTGTCTTAGAAGTATAATTTGATGAAAGCTTGGCTTCTCCGTGGTTTAAAGGGTACATGTCAACAAACACTTCCATGCCAGACGTACTTCAGAGCAAGAAGTTGGACTACTCTTTCATGTTTTGCTTAAACTTGCTCAGTTTGGGCTAAATTGACTCTCCTGACATTTGATAGTTATCTTGAGCAATGCTGTTCATTCACACTTTTTTAGTGGGTGTCTGAAAGGTTTTAGGTAAAACCTCACAAATTCTGAATGTTATTTTGTGTTTCTCTTTGTTTGGAGAAATAACCTGGTATATTTGATTTCCTGAAACACGTATGTTAAGAAAACATATCTCATGTTTTCTTTACTTCTGCCCTAGACTGAAATGCAGGTGGTAGAAGGCCTCAGATGAGTTGATACTGAAGAGAAAAAGAGAAATGCACTTTCACCATTGGAACCTGGATCTGTAGAAAGTGGTTTTTACAGCAGATTTATTTTCATGGGTTTCTAACAACCTTCTCATTTAATCTTATTGTGAATAAGAGGAGAAGGTGTACTGCTATGAATGCTAGTGAATGGTCTAAGATCCAGCTTTCTTTACTACTTCCATTATCACAATGGATCTTCATTGGCCTGAATTGCCAACATCCTTATAGGAAGGATAAGAACTAAAATGGTTCTACCTGTCATTCACTGACGTGTGAATCGACAATCAAATGATTGATCAATTTCTCTGTGCTTCAATAGCTTCTTTCATCCTGATTTACTGTATAAAGTGCTGCAGTTTCAGCTAAGTTTTCTAAGGGGTAGGTAAAGTAAATTAGGCAATTATACATAATCTTAGATTTAAAAATTGAAAACCCATCAGCGCCTCTGTCTTGCAAAAAATACCTTTCAAAATCTGAAAATACGACATCTTTTGTAAGGAAGAAGTATCCTTACAAAAGAAAACTCCTGTAGTCCTGGCAGTCTGCCTGTGAATGTCTTTCATGAATTTCTAATATATTTCTCTTTTGTTCATTTTTTCAAAAAAACTTTGGAGTCTAGAAGCTTTTAAGAAGGAGAAGATTTTAAAGTGGAGCAATAGGAAGTGCTAAATATTTTATTAGTGATTTGCGATAACATGCTTTTCCTTTATTCCTTTAATAGAACAAAATCATGACAGTTAGCAAAATGATGAGGATTAATGTATGAAAATGTATTGCATGGCAGCCTCTGACTAATGTATTTATAAACAGTTTCTTTTTAAAAAAATGTATGTCAAAATAGATTACAAGAAGACTAGGAAATTATTGTAGTCAGATCAAACAGAAGACATGGTCCACGAGTTTTTTCTGTAATGTCTGCTGCATCCTGACTGAGATCACCCAGTCTTCATCTGCTTCCCTCTCTCACAGGAATGTCATGTTGCTTTTGTTCACCTCTGTTTAAAACAGAGTAAAACAAGTGAATCTCTCAAGAGTTTAATGTAGGAAAAATGTTTCATTATTTAAGTGAGATTTCATCCCAAATCCCTTTTCAGTTTATTTAGTCCTTTTTACTGTTGTTGGTGAACCTGTGCCCTTCATGGTCTACAGGTAATCATTCACTTTTAAACATTAATATGGACCAGAGCTTTATGTTCTACACAATCTGTCAAAACTAAGAAAAAAAGAGGAGCTGCAGAGGAAAAAAAAACAACAAAGCCAAACACCCAAATATAAAGATAAAAACTGAGACAGAAACCATCAAAATAGAAAAGTTGAGGCAGACAAAGGCTGAGTAATAGTTTTGACAGGCTGACTGGAAGCCAGTGTGCTTTATGCTGTGAGGGCTTCATCCAAGTTTCACTGGTGGCAGTAGAATGGCTTCAGCAGGCTTTGATTCAAACCTAATTCAGCCAATTTATTGAATGATTTCTTCATTTTTGTCACACCAGTCTTGTTGCTGAGCAGGAATGAGGAGGAAGGGGACAAGGGGAGGCCAAAGGAAAGTTGACCACACAAATGTAATGTTGGAAGCATTAGACTGCATGGGGTTGTTCAGCCTCCACAAAGAACCAAACTTATTCCCATGGAAACCAATGTTCAAAGATGAATAACTAGCCTGGCTCTCAGCAGCTCCCTTTCCTTTTTTCTCTTTTCTTCTCTCTTGGGATGTTTTGTTGTTGTTTTTGGTAAAGGGAAAGAAAGAGTCTCTTCACCTCCAAGCAGCTTGAGAAAAGACTGGCAACATTCATTCCACTAATAAGGTGTCAATTAATGCAAAGAGGAATGCCCTGGATTTCTCAAAGAGATGTATTTTTCAACAGGAGCTAGTCAAGATGTTGATGAGGTTTTGTTTCTCTCTCTTTTTTTGTTTTGCTTTGTTTAAATGGAACATACACTTTCTCGAAGAAGGGGGCTGCTAAACCGGTGTTGTAAGTCTGCCCTCACGTGTTGGATGTTAACTCTTCAGGAGAGAAAGTGTAAGTGAGCTCAAAGGACTCCACCAGATGTATCGTGGCACCACCCAGTACAGATCCTCGGGTCTGTTGTTTTTTTTGGTTTTGAGGTTTAAATACTGATGTAGGTGTAACAATGGGTTACCTACACAGGAAATGCACAGAGGTATGCATTATCCATTTCATGTAGCAGAAACGGGTCATTGTAATTCCTACACTAAGTAGAGAATGAATTCAATGGGAATGTTACAGAGGTGCTGTTGATGGTATCAGTGTTACAGTGTGCTGCAACTATTTACTGGTATCAAAAAAGATGAAAGGTGGGCTGAAAAGCAGGAGAATTATCAACCAATTTTTATTAAGTAAGAAAGATCGAGAAATCAGAAGGAAATCCTTTGCATTTGGCTTCTTGGGAGGAGAGTTTCTGAGAATAGGAAATGCCATGGGATATAGTGTCATATGGGAAATGTCCAGCGTGAGTCAGCATGAATCAGTGCTTGAATGGGGGCACAAGTGGTTCTGCAGGCTTTGGAACCAATGAAGCCAGGTCTCCTGCAGGCTTCCACCTGGGCCAGCTGACTCTGATGTCTCTAAAAGTGTCACTGCCTGCTGAATTTTTGGTATCATAAGCATCTGCAGAAGAGATTGTCCATCCAAAGGAGGACTTTTTCTTTGCGGACCCTCTGATACCTAAATGATGATCTCATGCTGCAGACTTTTCTTTAGCAAGGAATAAATTTTGGTTGCTCTCCCTTTCCCCACTCCAGACATCTGTTTCTATAAAATTTATAACAACTTAATTGTCTGTCCGTCTATTCCACTTGGCTGACATCAGCCAGTAGGCTCAAAATTGTTAGGGAAACCGGCCAGAAAAAATGATTGCCTAAGCCTCATTTCCTTAGGAAACTCAGCTAAAAAGTTAATATTAGCAATAACTTGTGGATTGGAGGTACCACTGGGGAAATGCTGCGTGGCACTGAAGCTGCATATGCAAGTGCAGTCTGGTGCCTTGCCCCCATTGCACTTTTGCTGTAAAACTTTCTCCTGGGCTCTGTTGGCAAACCAACCTTCCTCCAGCTGGTGTGTGGGTGAATGGTCACAGCAGAGCCCTTGACAGGCGGGAGTCAGAGCCTCTTTCCTTCTTGGTTTACCCTGTTTTTTTGGAGTATGGAGACCCGCTCACCAGAAAGGGATAGAGACCACAAATCCATTTAATCTGGGTTTTCCCTGGCCTTCTGCACTTTTGGGATCTGAACTCAAATCAGAAGTTTGCAGTGGTTTTCAACTCCTGCTACTGAGTAATTCATTTCTATGACATTTTTAAAAAAGTGTTTGAAAAGACCTGCATGTTCTTCTCTTCCTGAATATATGAGTGTCAATTTGGTTTAATGAATCTATCTGGAGTCCTTCAATTGTTTTTAAATTTACTTTCTAAAAGTTTTGTCTTGTCTTTCTAGATAATGAGTCATGGATGTAGAGTGTGAGAAATGTGTTTTCTGCTGCAATGGGTAGAAACCTGGGTCTTCATTTCTTCACTTCTGTCTAGGATCTTCATTTTTAACTGCATTGTGTTGTTCTTGCTGTATATCCTTCCTTCCCTCGTTTTTCTTTCTCAGAACAGTGCTTATTAATATGCATTTATCTTTTCAGAGCACTGAAATTATAATCTCCATTAAAAGAAAAACCTTAAAACCCCCACCACATTTCACAGCATTTCACAGCAGACTCTCCCTTCTTCTCCATCACATATGGTCGGTCAGTGATAGTCACCTCACAGTGATCCCTTCAGCTACCAGTGTGTTTAAGAAGTTCCTTATATGCTAAGAAAGGCACAGAGCCAAAGCTTCTTGTGCTGAAATTTTTTTCTGTGTGAACATGAAGCAAGGCAATGGCATTGTAACTGCTTTGCAGCATGAGCTCATTTTCAGTATTCTCTTTTACCCTGAGGCGATGACCTTTCTATTATCAGCCTCTCTGAAAGGAAAGAGTACAACCATGTCTTGTCTGTGTCTTCTTGTTTATGGTTTATATGTGGCTCAAACTTCTGCCAGAAACTTAATGCCATTTTACTGCCTCGTTTTACATTCTGCCTGTGATGTACTAATTATCAGGGTGTGACAGAGCACTTATTTCCTATCATAAACCAGGGCTGTTACCCAGGAAGGAAATTTTGTTTGAGTCATGAAAGGAGGCAACAATATGAAATATTCTCTGAGGACCATATTCTGATCCTGTTGACATTGATGGGAATGTTGGTTTTGTCTTCACTGTGAGGGCCACATAATGAAAGACAAGGCATTCCTATGCCTGCTTCTATTTTATTTTTGGAGTGCCAATTCCCTACAGTACTGCCAGCACTGGACAGTTGTATACCTCAGCTGAATACCTGGTGCAGCACTAGCACAGGATACTTAGTATGCTAGAGAGCCACAGTCTTTGTGGATGTAAATTAGTGTAGCTCCTTTCACATCAGGGGCAGTGCACTGTTTTATATTATGGGGAAGTCTTGCTCTCAGCTTCAAGCTGCCATTTCCTCCCCTTTCTAAAAGGGAAAAAACAAAGAGTCTGCACTTTTAATCCATTCCTACTAAAGGGAGGATGGGAGGAAAGAAATAAAACAATTTGGAGACTGTGTAGCAGTTTCCCAGTTCCCTACTAGTAATACACAGTTAATGCCCGTGACTTAATGGGAATACACTTGCACTCAGCCACACTTGCCTACGGCAAAGGAGACAATGAAGTATTTCTGCTTATACCATCACAAGGCTTCACTTGAACAGCAGAAGCACAAGTGGAAACCAGATTCAAACCAAGAGCAAGGGTGAGCAGAGGGCAGCCTGCAGCCTGGCCAGGACTCTGAACGCTGTGCTCAGCAGCACTGGCTGTGGGGTACCTGTGCATCAGGTTTGAGCCTCGTGCTGCTGTTGCTATCAGTTTTTCATACATTCACTGGCTATTTCTTCCTCTGTGGAAGAGATGATAAAATTTAAACACAAGTAAGAAACTTGGTCTTTTTAGACAATTCCAGCAGACTATACAACGCACGGTGTTCCGAACATGTGCAATATTATATTGCAGACATTTCTGGCTGTAAGATCAGAATTCAGCCCTGCACTAATTTACATGATTAACATGAAGACAGAATGTCCCACCACACTTTTATAGCACTGGAATGCAAATTTTGATTTACATTCCAACTCATTTACTTTTCTGACTGATACCCTCCCCCTTCTTATCCACCTCCTGAAAAAAAAAGGAGAAAAAAAAAGCATTTTTATCTTTAAGTTCTATCTTAAGTATCTCCTTCTGATCTTCTGCAGACTGAACCTTGACAGTTTTCAATGAAATAGATAGCCCCTTCTGTTCCACATATCCCATAATTTATTGGCTTCTTGCACCTGTCATATGCCACGTTTCCTCCCTCTGGGAGCATGCCCCTGTTCTTGTAACCCTTCTTTCCTTGTAACTAGAGAGAGGGCTACAGGTGTCAGTTAGGCCATGAATGTTTCTTTGATCTTTCCCAGATATTTTTTTAATTGGAATTTTTCTTCCTAAGGGTTTTTCCGTGTGTAACTCTGCTTTCAAATAGAGCAGCATTTGTTTTGTGTTCAATAAGCCTGGAGTCCAAATTCTGTTGGTGCATCAGTGAAAAATTGAAGTGATTCCCCTTGTTTTGGCAGATCACTCTACATTAAACCTTATCCACAAAATAATTTTGGTCTCCCTTTAATCTTTCATTTCTTGTTCAGAAACAATATCCCTATTTATGAATAGCCCTTCACTGAGTGCTTCAAATCTTCCCCTTATTTGAGAAAGCAACCAGATTGTGTCCTAAATCAGGAATATAGAAAATATTTACTTATATAGAAAATATTAACTTCTCTAACTGGCTCTCTGCCCTGCCGAAAATGGCCCTGGATAGTGCTGCAGACCCAGAACAAGCCCCCTGGGCTCCCCCAGCCCCCAGTTCCATTTCCCTTACCCACCCCACCCCAGCCTCTGTCCCTCTACAAGCCAGGGGAACCACACAGCACCTTCTGCCTCTGCCTACAGGAGCCTTTCAAGGTATATATATGTATGTGTGTGTGTACATGTATGCATGTATATTTTAACCCTCTGTGTAATTAATGTCTGTCTCCTTTCAGCGTGACATGATAGAATTTAGAAAATTAGAAATTCATTCAACTGCATTTCCCTATACTTTAATACCCCTCATACATCAGGTGAGGATCCTGGTAGCATATGTTTTCTCCTCTCAGCCTATTGAACTATTGTCTTTAATATATTTCTTGTAACATCTCTTTGGAAGTACATGTTTTAAAAATGTAAGGAGGATACGTGAGCTTTCTGCTATGTTTATTCAATTCTCAACCCTCCAAACACTTGAGAATTCGAATTATTCAGCTAGGCTTAATGAGGCTGGCTCGTAGTGAAGTTATGTGCATAAAAGTCAAGGATAGGAGGCCTTGATGTTATGCATTTTTAGGTGGTTATGGGGTTTTCAATATTAATGTTTATTATGGAATAGTCTGAAGGAGAACTCAGGCTGTACCTTTTCATCAGTGCTTGCTACTAGTTACCTTGCTGCAAAGGAGCTCCTTGGGGGGTGTCTGGAATGTGGAAGTTTGTTTGTGGAAGCACTGCCATCTGTCAGTGCAGATCTGAGGGCTTGGTGTCAGCCACTCCAACCTAAAACCTTGCCAACAGCTAAAGCTGCAAGCTCTGTGTAGGTTTGTGACACTAACCTCTAAGCTCTTTGACGACTTTCCCTTTGCCTCCATTTCCCAATTAGTAGAATGGGAAAAACAATTTTGGGCATTTGAATGACCAGCATGCATCATCACTACACTGTACTGTGATCCCTAACACAAAACACCAACAAATGGGTAAGAAAATTTGACTAGTCTAAAAGCCTGGCCATTTTCCCATCCCAGATTCTTCTGGGCTGTGAAGGTTGGTTTGAATTTTGTGTTTCCTCTTGAGTTGCCTTTGACTCTCTTTTTTTTTGATACTGAAGAGTGTGAGAAGGCCAATTAGCTTGTGGCCTCAGCAGTTTTGGGCAGTGGGACTGCAGGAAGGACTCCTGGCCTCATGCTGGAGACCTGAAGAAGACAGGTTGTCATACAGCTCTGGAGAGGAGATCGTGCAGATAGTCTGTCAAAGATGTGCATGAGAGTGGGGATGTTTTACTGCTGGTCTGCATTAAACATCCAGGGACTCCTCACAACTAGTCTTGCAAGCTCCTCTGGGGCTTTATCCTGGCTTAATCCCTGCTCCCATTCATAAGTATGGTAAGAAAAATTCCTGTAGAGTCACCCCTCAGAAATGTTCAGAAGAAAACTCATCTTTTTTTTCCTAGATGTGCACTTTGCTCTGCTAAAGCAGCTGCTGGGCAAGGCCAAGTGCCATCCTAGCCTTTCTAAGTAGCAGATTTTGCTGAATGTAGCCGTGAGAGCAGAGGAGAAGGTAGCTTTTATTTTTGTAATGATTTTTATTCTGATTTTACTTAGACCTTCAGATATGCATATCTTTACAATTTTGAGCTGGTAAAGGGATTTGGTCAGAACATGCTGACTGCAGGAAGTGGAAGACTTTTTCAGAAATTTCTCTCTCTAATGAAGTAAATATCCTTATATACTTAGATCAGTCCCACAAAATCAAGTATTTGTCCTCTACAGCATAGTTTTGGGTTTTACGCCATGTTGCAATATTCATACTACAATTATAAAAAATGCATAGCCATAGAATTGCTTTTGGAATATTCTATTTCACAGTAAAGGTATGAGATTTTGTATTTTTTTTTTATCCCCATTCTACTTGAAGGAACATTGAAGAATCTGATAAATCCCCACCAAATAAAAATTCCAAATTTTAATTAGCTTTACTAACATGAATGTCACCCACACCTAACACTACGAGATTTTGAAAGTAAAGTCCTGTTTCGTCAGAGCATGTTGGGGAAGAATGAAAAGTGGGAGCAGAGGAGAGGGAGCTATGCCTGTTGGTGATTTGAAACAAAAGCAGGACCCTGCATTCCAATTTTATCTATAAAACCCTCCCTAGTGTGAGACAACTGTTGCCTCTGAAGCATTCTACGTATCTCTCAAAATCCCAAGGATCCTTCTTTTTTTAACCTGTATTGTATCTCCGCTGCCCTTGAGATGCTATATTAGAGCTGCTTTCCTCAGAATGATTTGATAAGTATATCTGTTTTGGACCATGTCAGTGTTAGAGAATTGCTGTCAAGCATTGAAAGATGCTCTCTCTCTTCCCCTGGGGCTTTCAAGATGCTATTCTAAAATTAAAGTGTTTGGTATAGATAAGATGCTTAGGGTTATAATGAGGTCAAGAGTTGCTGGCAGTTTCCAACAAGATTTTTTAAAGAATAAGTTGATCAGATCTTTTGCTGGTGTTCCTTTTTCAGAAGGTAAATATAGACAGATCAGGTAGAGAAACAGTCAGGAACCGAAAGGTTTGGAAAAATATTTGGAAATTATTCTGATTTCATTGTCCAATTCAAGTTGCCCCATTTTATTATGCTGGCATCCTCTGCAATCCAATGTGACATGGAATATGTGATGTAATGAGATGTGCTCGCCAAAATGCAATGTGCTTTGTTTTAGTCAGAATATATTAATCCACTTACTGAATAATTGACCCAAAGAGATTCTGTCAAACGGTATTAAATTATTCACTGCATTTCCAAACCAGCAGGCAGTGTCCTTTAAATATTTAAGAATAATGTCAAATAATTTTCCACACCAAAATTATTCTTTTATTTTTGTGTTTGTTGAAGATCCCTGGCTATTCTCTGTTGTTTAAAGAGGGCAGGATAATTAAATAAAAGCCAGTGTGTCCTTCAGGTGCTTTCTCACCTACCAGCACCCTAGAAGGGGAAGCAAATGCTCACCTGGTTCAGCTGTCAGACCCTGCCAGATGCCATCCACTAGCACTTTTTATGCCTCACCCATGAGTTTTAAGGGAAACTCCGAGCTCTCCACGTACATACACATACATACACAAACACATACATATACATATACATACACATTCACATTCACATTCACATACACATATACATATAATTTCACCATCTAGCCTGTTACCTCAGCAGTGAGTTCCTCCAGAGAGGGTGCAGCACAGAGGCTGTGAAGTGTCCTGCTATTTCCGACCCTCAGGCCTCTTAGTACCTCTCTAGGTGTGCATTATGAGATAACAACCTTGCCGGATCAATTTTGGTGTGGAAAATAGGTTTCCTTAAAAAGGGACACCAGTACGGCAGCATTCAAGTTCTACCAATTACAGTGTCTGACACCTTTCCCCTTGAAGGTTGCATGCTGAACGAGTGCAGGGTATATTTCTGGCTTGTTTAAAAAGGATGAGGACAGGCATCTGATAGCTTACCTTAATTATTCCATTTCCTCCTCCCTATATACATTTCCAAAATCTAATTATAGTGCTCATGGCCCCTGCTATCAGCCAGTACCCAGATTAATATAAAGCCATGGGAAGGACAGCTACCTCCCTTCACGCTTTCCACAACATTGCAAATCTATTCCAGCAGTCTTTTGATACTAATATTTTGATACATTCATCATTGTGTTAGCATCAGCAGTGAGCAATATTTACAGTCTATAAGCTCTTCCAGGACCAACTGTTCATATTACTCCTGTTAAGTCCATTCAATTTTCCACCTGAAATACCACATTTATCTAGTCAGAGTTTGACATCTATTTTCGGGGGGAGAGGAGTTGCTTTTAACAACAAGTTTTATTTAATTGTATGTTTTGCTTCTCCTAGAGAATACACTAAGGCAATCTGTTACCTATTGTCAATCAAGATGCACTTGGCTGCATCCTCAGGTTTGTTATCTAGGTCCTGATGTGGGGACATTTTTGTGCATATGCATCTGTGTGTGTTGAGGTGGAATTGCTTATCTGTTTTGTGGCTTTATTTGGACTGGAATTTGCTGCAATGTCCTCACGAGTGCAGGAATGCTGTCCAGGGTTGTGCCCGGTGTGCAGCTGGGGGCCAGCGGTCAGCCTTGCTTGATAAGATTGCTATTGCAAGCCACAAGTGTTGTCACACTCTGTTTCTTTTAGTAAACAATCAGACTCCAAATACACTAAATATTCTTTATTTGTCAAAATAGAGTAAGGATTATTTTGCAACCACTCGACCTTAAAGGCATTGAAATCTGGCTTTAGGAAACAGCAAACCCTCTGCTCAGTCACAGTGGAAGTAAAGCCCAAATGGAACAAAAATATATAGGAAATTCTTATCTTCTTTATTATTATTACTATTACTACTACTTAAGGAATAAGGGAGAAAATTATAGTAGCATTAAAGATAAAGCTTGCACCTCCTGCAAAGACTTACATAGGTCCTTGAACTTCAGATTCCAAAGTTGCCATGGACATCACGGATTTCAATGTTCTGACACTTTGGAACAGCAGCAGCAACCAAGACTTGGTCAAAGAATGCACTGGTCCATTCTTTTGCCTGGTGGTCTCCCCTTATATAATCCCTACTCACTGTGCAGGGAAATTCACCACCAGAGTAAGAGCTTGTGAGATACTTCTTTTGGTATAAAACAGATTTTTTTTTTTCTTGTACTTCCTGTGTGCAGAAACACCAGGGTTTGTGCATAGTTCTAGTGTGAAAAGACCACACTCAGGGTTCCTATTGGCAGTGCCCGAATGCAGCAGAGGTGATGGATAGAGATAATTGGGAAAGAAGTCACTGTTTTATGAGAAATTCTACATTAAATTCTGTTAAATGGAAGAGGAACAAACAAACCCATAGTAATTTCCAGGAAAAAGGAAAGAAAATTAAGGTCATACCAAAGGCTTAAGAGAAACAGAATCTTTGATTCTAGTTTCCACCTTTCAAAAAACCTGTATAATAAATGTACACATATAAAAGAATTAAAAGCCATAAATTGAAATAGAAACTATAAATCTTCTTTTTTAGAAATTACATGCTAGAACACTCTGATCTTCCTTGGATGGTTAATTTCTCTGTGCTCCAGGTTTCACTTTTTGCAACCTTTTCCCTTGTTGGTCTATGATACCTCAGGTGGATCAAGCCCAGATTTTTCCCCCAGCATGCTGTTCAAACTGTGCTTGTTGAACAGAGCAATGACTGCTGTTTTGAGAGGTAATTCCTCAAGCAGTTTCTACCACTGTGGAAGATCAAGCAGCTGGGAGAGGAAGAGATGATCATCTCCCAGGAACCTGCCCCAAACAATATATCTTCCTGCAGGATCTTGTTCAGAGTGGACGCTGTCCTGCACAGCAAAGAGAAAAGTGAAGGAGAAAAGGAAGAATAGGGCTGATGAAAGTCTGGATATAGTTCCACTTACTGTTCTTTAGGGTGGAGGATCACAGGTGCTGTGCAGACACCCTGCGCCTCCAATGGAATGGAAGGGGAATTTCTCCTCTTCAGTGCTGAGGGTAAGCCCTGGGACAAACAGACACTATCGCCTTGCCTTTGTGGAATTCTTACAAGTGTAATTCTGTCTTTGAACAGAGGGGTGGAATGCCTTCTCCAGATATGCAGCTAATGACTATCAGAGCTAGAGTAAAAACCCTTCCCTTCAATTTCCAGTCTGAAAGAGCAAACCTCATTTTCTCCCTGTTACAGCCTGTGGCAGTGTCTGTGGTGCGCCGCTCTGCCGGTAACATTCCCTGTGCTGACGGACATTACTGGAGAGATTACACAAAGCCAAGGAAAGCAGTGTGGGGGCTTGCTTTGCCTTGGCTGCAGTGCCAGCAGGATGCTGACACGCTGCTGACTGTCTGCAGTCCTGCAAACTAAGCTTTTTGGGAGAAAGGCTGCCAAAGCTTTACAGAAAAGCATCTTAAACCTCAGGTGCTGCAGCATCATCAGGCAGGGCAGTGCTGTGCTCTGTGTGTGTGTGCTGGGGGCTAACACCAGTGTGAAGCAAACGTCTTCTGAACGAATTGGTGCCAGAGGGGACATGCACAGCATCCAGAGGCAGCCTCAGCGAGACACCCGACTGATTAGATATTGAGGTCAGGCGCTGAGATACCAAGGTCGTGCCACGTCCTGCTTTCCTCATCCAGCTGGGCCCCGATAAATAGTAGCTGGTAAGACCACCAATCAGATAAGGTGGCAATTTTCAACAGTCTCAAATTATTGTTGCAGCCAGGGAGGTCCAGATAAGATTAATCAGATGCTGGAATGATTTAGCCATTCCTGATTTCTTCCCCATCCCCTTCTTTTCCTATTCTTTCTGAAGACACACTGTGAATGTGAGTCCCTCACTACCCTCAGAATAAAATGTGAGGGTTGGTTTATAGGATGGAGTACTTGGAAATGGTAATCCTTTGGTTTTTATGATGTTTTGTTGGAAGGTGCAGTACCCTCCAGTCAGAGCAGCAGGATTATACTGAAGTTTTTACAAAAGGGGTGAGAGAAAGGGAGTGGTAGTGAGTACAGAAGCTTCTCTAACACAGCAGTTAATAAGACACCAGCACATTAATCATGTGACAGATATTGAATGTAACAGGGCAAGGCAATAGTTTTTAAGAACAGCCGGTTAAGCTACTCCCTGGTAGAGAAAGGCTGACTGAATGACACAGGTTTTATGCCACTATTTCCAATTAAAGTTATTTTTTATCCTTTTTTTTCAGTTTGAAAGCTTTAAAATACCTTTTTGGACCTGTAAGAAAATAAGAGATAAACCATTCAGGGCTGTAACAGAGGGCTGCACACTCCCTTCCCCCTCGACCTGCTGTTCCCTGGGCTATACCCCCGGTGTTTGCACAGGACCTGTCTGTGGTCCCTCCCCTGAGCTCCCCTGAGCTGTACTGCCAAGGCTCAACACAAGTGAAAGACTCCTGAGGGTCATGGCACAGAAGAGAGGCCCTGATGGTGTGATACAGCCAGGGCAGACTCCTGATTAAAAGAGACATGATTATCAACTGCAGCCTAGAGGTGTGGGTCCCTTCTTTCGTGTGACGGTCCAGGCAGTTTTATCCTACCAGACCATGTACACCTTGGCCTCTTTTATGACCTCCTGCCTGACTAGAAAAGGCAAAGGAAAGGAAGAATTTGGGTCATTTTGGTGCACAGCTACAGATGAGTCCATACATCCTTGGTAAAAAGGAGCTTCAGTCACTTTAATTCTGTGGTTACTGATGTTATAGCGCAACTTATTTTTAATTGCTAAACACTGTTTGTTATCAGAAATACTATAAAACAAAGGAAGAAAACATCACTAAATGAACTATTCACATGGTTTTTTAGGCTTTCAGCATATGCACATGCCCTTCATTTTGAGCCTTGGTCAAACTGCTTGCTGTGACAAGTTGGGAGCACTGGGCAAGGCCAAAGAAGACAGAGTAGTCATAAATAGAATCAGATTTGGCTAGGTTGGAAAAGACCTTTGAGATCATCTAGTCCAACTGTCAACCCAGCACTACTACCCTGTTCACAATTAAACTCCATCACTTCCCTTGGCAGTCTGACTAGATAAAGTTTTGTCTTGCTTCCCGTATGACAAATATAGATTTCCGGGGACATGCCTCTTGGCCACTACAGTATGATGAAATGGGCCCTTAAAGTAGGATGCAAACAGATGTCACCACTGCAAATGAATCATAAGAATTGCCTTCCCAGAGGACATCTCATGTCCATCTTGCTCATTAATCAGTGCCTGACAGTGATCAAAATCTGATGTTACAGGGGAAGATAAAAAAAATAATTGTAATAACCAGAGACAAAAATGCAACTTGCTTCAAGCCAGTGCTATGGGAAAAAAATGTTCTTTTGACTCTGGACTAATCATTAGCAAATGCCAAGCAACAAAAGGTGAATAGGTGGTTCTGCTGCTGAGAATCATGAAATGGAGTTTCATGGTCAGTTTTGGCAGTAGCTAGTCAGGGCAGGAGTGGCTGTGTTTGTAAGATGAAGTCCTTAAATTTTGGGGGTAGATCATTTCGGTAAGACTCCTGACTTGCCTGAGAATCACCATTTCCAGGAAGGCTTGTGAGTACCTCTTTTATTTCAGTGAATACAATAACTGGTGCAACTCATTACAGCTTTTTGTGGCTGATGTGTGGGAACTTTGCTTCACTGGACTCAAGGTAAAAACAGTGTTTCTCAAGAGCTGAGCACCTGACCCACAGTTTTCAGATGTGGTTTAGTTTTGTTTTGGCTTTTAAAGATTGTAGATTGAATTTAGAGGTCTTTGTGTTTGGTTTTATGGACTTAAGAAGACATTTGACAGTAGCAGTGTTGAATAATGTCTGCATGGATTTCCTGACTCTAATCAGATTAATCTTTTTTTTCTTTCCTCTTTTTTTTCTTTTTTTGGGGGGAGGGGGGTTTAACACAATTTTTGAGCTAAAGAACTGAGCTGAGACTAGGAAAGATGTTCGTAGGAAATAATTTTTCTAGCAAGTTCTGACATACTTTTCTGAGAAATAACTTTAAATTTATCTAATGGTTTCCCAGCTGTTTGCTCTCTGCAATTTCTCTCCACGTCATAGCATCAGAATATACTGCAGGTTACAAGGTAACCAAGGGAGATGCCTGAGCTAGTTCTAACTGAATGGGAGTTTGAAATAATGCTGCTGCAGACATATTTCTTCTGGTATCTAAGCCAGTTTAGAGCGGCTGGCTATCTCCACTTCACACTGCTGTCTGGGATGTAGATATATGCTTCCAATCCTTAGTCAATTAACAGAAAATATTGACCAACACTCTCACACTTTAATATTTGTTTCTCAGTGAAAAATCCTTCCCTGCGTACATTATGGTGTAATTTCAGTTTTAGCTGGCTAAATACAAATATAACTCATGTGGTTGCGTTTGCCACCCACCTCTGTCTCTGCCGCAAATCCAGGGACACACCAGGTCACGAGAGCCGTGTGGCTGGCTGAAGCTGCTGCTGCCGCTGGCCAAAGGAAAACCTTTGCCCCACTGAACTCACTGGCAAAACTCTTGTTGACTATTTTTGGGACCAAAATATGTACTGCAGCAAACACTCAGCACATAAAGGACAAGATTGCCTGTTTTCTCTCACAGAAGCCACTGAACCTGGCAGCTGGACTGTCACTGAGCACTGGCGCTGAACAAGTCACCTCCCTGTGTCATCCTCTCACTCTAGAGGAGCACAGGTCTTTTTTCATTTTGTTGTTCTAGCATACGTTATTACCACCATTAATGTAGGTCTTTTCCTCCAGACTTGGCACTTGGATTACATTTGCTTTTAGGTGTTTGGGGTTTTTTTCCCAACAAAATACAGAAACACAGGGAAGTATGAGGTTGCTTTATAGTTGCCAGAACACATAACTTGAAGAGTTTAAGCCCACCTATACAGTCTGCATTTCATCTAGAGTCCCTGTCTGTGGTCCAGCACTGACTTCCTAGAAGTCCCTTCCCTGTGGACACTTGCAAGTGTTAGATAATTCCTAATTAGCCTGACCACACTACAGTGGCTCTGTTTTAGTTGCATATCTATTCTTGGAAGCAGATGCTATGGGGCAACAAATTCTTTCTATGAGCCAGAAGTGTGGTGCAGTGAAAGTCGAGATGGACAGGCAGCTCACGTCCATCTNTTCCCAGCTGTTTGCTCTCTGCAATTTCTCTCCACGTCATAGCATCAGAATATACTGCAGGTTACAAGGTAACCAAGGGAGATGCCTGAGCTAGTTCTAACTGAATGGGAGTTTGAAATAATGCTGCTGCAGACATATTTCTTCTGGTATCTAAGCCAGTTTAGAGCGGCTGGCTATCTCCACTTCACACTGCTGTCTGGGATGTAGATATATGCTTCCAATCCTTAGTCAATTAACAGAAAATATTGACCAACACTCTCACACTTTAATATTTGTTTCTCAGTGAAAAATCCTTCCCTGCGTACATTATGGTGTAATTTCAGTTTTAGCTGGCTAAATACAAATATAACTCATGTGGTTGCGTTTGCCACCCACCTCTGTCTCTGCCGCAAATCCAGGGACACACCAGGTCACGAGAGCCGTGTGGCTGGCTGAAGCTGCTGCTGCCGCTGGCCAAAGGAAAACCTTTGCCCCACTGAACTCACTGGCAAAACTCTTGTTGACTATTTTTGGGACCAAAATATGTACTGCAGCAAACACTCAGCACATAAAGGACAAGATTGCCTGTTTTCTCTCACAGAAGCCACTGAACTTGGCAGCTGGACTGTCACTTTGAGCACTGGCGCTGAACAAGTCACCTCCCTGTGTCATCCTCTCACTCTAGAGGAGCACAGGTCTTTTTTCATTTTGTTGTTCTAGCATACGTTATTACCACCATTAATGTAGGTCTTTTCTTTTCCTCCAGACTTGGCACTTGGATTACATTTGCTTTTAGGTGTTTGGGTTTTTTTCCCAACAAAATACAGAAACACAGGGAAGTATGAGGTTGCTTTATAGTTGCCAGAACACATAACTTGAAGAGTTTAAGCCCACCTATACAGTCTGCATTTCATCTAGAATCCCTGTCTGTGGTCCAGCACTGACTTCCTAGAAGTCCCTTCCCTGTGGACACTTGCAAGTGTTAGATAATTCCTAATTAGCCTGACCACACTACAGTGGCTCTGTTTTAGTTGCATATCTATTCTTGGAAGCAGATGCTATGGGGCAACAAATTCTTTCTATGAGCCAGAAGTGTGGTGCAGTGAAAGTCGAGATGGACAGGCAGCTCACGTCCATCTTCTTCCCCAGGGATGTCTGTGAAGCTTCCTGAAGGACCATGCTGTGACACCAGGCAGGAAGGCAGAGCCCACTGCTTCAGGCCTGAACCCAAAAGGCCAGCAGGCACACACTAGCTCCTGCTCCTTCAGACTCTTCTCTTTTTCAGAGGAATATTTGTGGCTTAAACTTCAGGAATAGAGTCCTCTGTGATCAGTGGAGACTGAATGGGCGATTGAGTTATATGGATAGATCACCCTCACCTGTGAAGGTATTTAATTATTTGTACTTGCTAGAAAATGTAGGAGTCATCTGACATCAGAATGATGAAATTTTCAGAGGCAGCACCTAAACAGGACACTCAGAGTAGATGGATTGGGTTCCACTTTTGGTTAGTAGGCTGACACATAGTCTATAAAGAAATAATAATAATAACAACAACATTAAATAATAGTAATAATAGAATAAAAATTAGAGAAGAAAAAGAGAAAAATTAAATCTTTTGGCAACAAAAGACACTTTGTCTTTTGTCATTCTCAGCCCTTTGAAAATGCCTCAAACATTTTTTTGGTAATTGCTATGCAAACATTTTTGATGTCTGTGTAAAAACATCTGGAAGCTTACAGTAGCATCTGGACATAAATATTAAAAGATCAACAAAAGCATTATGTGAATTAGCCATGTGGATAGCCATAAAAACCACAACCACGAAACCCTGCTCCACATCTTTGGCTGCAAAAGTGGGTGCTTCCTCACTTTTTCATGAACTGTGTTGATTTTAATTGTGTTTATGAACTGACATTCAAAAAGTGAGTGGTCATGACTAATGATTTGGTTTCATTTTGTTTTGACCACTCTTAATCATACTAGAAATTCCCTTGCCTAACTTAATAGGAAATAGGATAGGGAATGTCCCTCATTTCTTCTCCAAGCCCTCTGCTAAATTTTTGGTGTTCTATATGAAAGTTTTGATTCAGTTTGTGAATTGTGTGCTTGAAAGGTTCCTTCTCCTGCAGGACACAGTCTGGACAACCACTGATTTCATTCTGCAGTGGGCAGAGCTACCTGAGAGTAATTGCTGTGGGCAGTCACTGCTCTGTGTTACAAGAACACTTCTTTCAGTGTACTCAGGTCTCACTCTAACATGCCTACTGGTGAGATGTGCTCTGATGAAGGAAAAGTGACTCTAAGGTCCATCTCATATACGGCAGTTGAAGGAAAAGAAAAGCCTCCACACAGCTCTCACAAAGTCAAAAAGCAAGCTAAAGTGGCAATTCCATGGTTATTTTTCAGCTTATGCAGTCTAGTATCACTTTTGAGCCCCTCAGGTTGGCTGCGTTGCGAGTCGCCTTTATAAAAGGGGCAAGGACATGAAGGCACACAAACCTCTTTGCTTTTTAATGAGTCTGTGGTGTAGATACTCAAAGGTTTAGAAGCTGACAGGAGCCAGGAACACATATGGATTTGATAACTCAGGTCTTATTACCTTGATTTTCTTTTCGTATAAACATATATAATCGCTTTTTGCCTCCAGAAATGAATACATGAAAGATTGAGCAGTGCTAGTACAATAGAAGTCCTTTCAATTTTCCAAAGAGAACTGGAAAATGCAGTTCAGTGATATGGATCAGCTAAGCAATGCTGTGTCTTCTAGGTACCATCACTTGCTCTTATCTCATCTTTTTCACATTCTTGCTGTTTTCTTCCTGGTTTTTAGCTTTGTTCATTCATTGCAGGCTTCAGCGCTATTCACCACATTCTCAGGAGAGTATTCAGCTGCAGGTCATATATATATTCTACTATCCAGTCTGGACTGCTTATGGAGTGGATTTGCTTTTAAATGGTACTTCCATTTCTTCATTGTTTGAAGGTGTGCAAAGTATTTCATGATGGAAACAGAAATGCTGTAATTGGCTGTTGTCCTCTCCAGTTGCTAACCCACTGGAATATTCTGGATAGGACCAACTGCAAGGTGAACAAATTTCTCTAAAAGACTCTCAAGAATGGAAACACACAGATGTTTGTGTTTGATTTCTGCCCTAATATTTAGTGAGGACTCTATAATTTAAATAAAAGGGCTCGTTTTTCCCCAATTTAATCTCCTTTAAACAGTGTGGGAGTTATAAACATTATAATAATGTTACTACTTTCATATTTAAAAATATGCCCTCTAAGCATTTACATTCAAGATTTGTTTTTCTTCAGATGTGTAAATAACGCATAGCAATTTGCATCTCATGCATAAATCTTTCTCCTGTTGAATGCAAATTAAAAAATAGAAATAATCTGGCCCCCAACTCCTTTCATTTGCTTCTTTTCCCACCTCCTCATATTTACAGCAAGTTAGTTGGCTAAACCTTCCAATGAGAATTTTAAGAGTTTATGCGTGTTTAAAAAATTATCTGACTGAAGTTTTCTTCCACTGAGTAAAAAGAAGCCTAGAGCTGATTGATAGTGTTTCCTTTTCCAGTCCTAATGAATGTTTTTCAGGTTTTATGCTTCCCAGATGAATCTATTTTAAATGGTGTGTGTCTGTTTGCGTTCATGAATGTTGCTCTTTCTTGGAATTTATCCCAAATGAGTTTAACTTCTCTGTACCTTGTAGGACAATATTGATGCTGGCTTAATCAATTTCAATTTGCTGTTAAACCAGAAACGAAGCATTTATCAGGATGAGCCAGGAAGGGCTGAATAAACTTTTCATGTTGCTGAGGTCTCTTTGTGAAATCTGCTCCATGAAGTTTCTGGAGCTCAGAATTTACAAGCTCTTCTCTGACTTGCACTCACCACCTAGTCTGGATACACCCTCAGGGCGGTTTTACTCTACGTGTTTCCTGCACTGGCAATTTGTGTGCCTACTGATGAGTATCACGGGGCTCAACCCACTAAAAATAACTTCTCTAGAGAGTCTTGCTGCCTTCGTAAAAATGCAACCAAAATATCTCATTGAATCATCTTCCTCAGCTCAGACTGGCTCTGCTATTTATGACTGCGGAGTCACTTCTGCCTCCCCGGCTGCTTCACGCCGAGCGCGGAGCCAGCCCTGGCAGACGTGAGGCGATGCCAGCAGCAGCAGGAGCTCTCTGGTGGGTGAAAGCCTTCTGCTCGCACAGCAAGTCCCGGCCCCGAGCTGCTGGAGATACAGGGTGTTGCAGACTCCCCAGCTCCTGGAGGCAGGTGCTGCTTTAGTGATCAGCTCTGAGCACTGTGGTAAGCTCACCCACTGGTGAGCATTTCTTCCGCTGCTGCCTGATCACAGCAATGCTAATTTTAAAGTGGTGAGGAAGTGCGGGGAGGTGATAGAAGGATGGTCCCAGCTGTTCATCCCAAGGACATGAGTGGAACTTTTATCCGAGAGGGAAGGCAGGAACTCCCATTTCACTGCACAGACTGGGAGAGTGGGGAGAGGAGAGTAAAACCTTCCCTAGATTCCTGTTTCACTTCAGAAAAGTGTTTTTGAAGACTCATCCTCTCTTCCCCTCCTGCAGGTTATATTTAGTTTTAAGCTCTCCTGGCTGCTGCACTGATAGCTCCTTACCATTTCCACTGCAATTAATCAGAGCAGAGTTGATTACGCTTTTGTCTCTGATTGTGTAAATCAGGATCCTTCTGTCTAAAATGAGGAGACCTTTGCTGCCTGGGGTACCCTGCTTTCCATACCATTCCATCCCATGCCATCCCATCTCGCCAGCATGCCCAGGCAACCCGGCATTTCTGGATTTACTTGGTAGATTCAGCTGTGTTGAAATCATGCAGAGGAGAACTGAGGCGAAGAACTAAGCAAGCATCATGGCTTTGGTGAGAGGAGCTGTGAGATGGATGAAGTCACCATTTTAGGGGGCCTGTTAACCCACTTTCATGATGTGGTGCAAGGGGAGATGAGAGGTATTAGAGGGCTCTAGCCCACTTGCTCTGCAGCACAGCCAAGCTCATCAGTTCAAGCACACTTCTTCAAAATCTGCGCTCATGCAATATGAACTGAGTAGAAAAAGTAGGTTCGAATACAAAAAAAATCATAGTAAAGAAATGGGTCCATGGCAGCTCCAGGTCCTGGTAGTCTCTTCTAACAGCCCACAGGTTGCTTCCATCCCTGTTTCACACAAAGTATCATGAGGGCTCTGGCCCTTGCCATGAGCCTGTCTGGGTCACCTTGATGCAGCCAGGCTCTCCTTGAGATCACCAGTTGCACTGGGACAGCATGAGTGCAGGAAGAGCAGTGAGGGAGTGTGACACCTGTGTGCTTGGAGAGGTTAATTGAAAGAACAAACTGTATTTGTAGGAGTCCCCAGCACTACAGACATTAATGGCTTTGCTGGCCATTCAGCATTAGCTCTTTTCCTTGCTATCTCAAAGTCCATGAGCCTGGCCAGAAGGTATTTTCTGTTTAAAGTAAGGTGTGCCCCCAAATCAAAAAGCTCTTTAAAAATATGTATTTAAACTCAGCACTCCTGTGGGAGTGACTGCTTCACAAGTTTGTAGTCTCAGGTGCACAAGGGTTAAAATTATTTGCTCAAAGACTTAAGATGCTGAGATGAGCAGGCAACAGGACTGAGGAGTTACAGTCCTCAAGGGGCTACTCCAAACACTTGTCGATAATCCCTTCTTTTCATTTAGTAGCAAATGATAATTTGTAACATTGCCTCTTAGGAAAGCAAGTGCAGTGTTGCTCTCCAAACCAACCCAGGTCAGAAATCTTCCAGTTACACTAGCTGAAAGCACAGGAAGTGTTTCTGAAGGACAGACACACTCTGCATCTTTTTCTTCCACCTGCCTAAACACTGGGCTGTGTGTTTCTGTTCTGGTCTTAAAGAGGACTGGTGAATTGCAACTCCAGCTTGCAGGGTGTAACATTTGATTTTGCTGTATCTGTGGTTGACAGATCACATTCTTAATACATCCTGACTTGTCAAACAACAGCTCTGTAGGCAGAGATCAAAGGAGCTGGAGAGAACACGTTTCCTTCGCTCACACAGGAGAAGATGAGCAGTAACATGATCCTGACCTCTGAAAGTCAGGGACAGCTCTGAGAGGGGGTGACTTGAGCCAGGACTTCTGTTGATCATATAACAACAACAAATACTGGTGCCATAACACAGACATGGATTAACTCTTTGGAGGGAGTTGTAATTTTGGGGGTCCTAACCCCTGTAAATCTAGAATTAACTGGATAAATGTATCCCATATTGTTTTTAATTTTAACTACTTTTTACTGTATATATATGAAAAAGGCAAGCTGATCCTTAGTAGTAGATTTGCTAAATTTTTGGGTGGAGAAGAAGCAACTCCTTGAGTGAATTACATCTTCAGATGATGTCACAAAGACTGTCTCTGCAAGATTTTATTGCTCCCTAAGTAATGTGCCGTCTGCCCTTCCCCAGAAAGGTTTTATACCATCAAAAAACAGCAGGGGAGTGAAAAATATCATCTGTAGGACATAGTAAACTCACACAAGTAAATGTGGCTATAAATTATAAGTAAGTTAGTACATTTACAGATGTTCTTTCTAATCCAGATGCAGCTACTGTACCTCCAAGGTCTCACATATGTAGTGCAGAAGCTGAATTGTCAAGTTGCGTGGAGAATTGATGAAGTCACGAGGCTGTGTTGCCATCTTTTTTTTTCTTCCCAGCTGCTAAATTACATTAAAAAGCACTAAATAGGCACTCAGTATTTTCTTATATAATTTTATTATGTAGCAATTATTTCAGTTGATCTCAGTGTCAGTATGTGATTGAAAATGGGAGGTGTCAATCGATGTAATTAGAAGAGAAAAGATGTGCCTGAAAAACAACCTCTGCATTACAATATTGCCCCCACTATAAACACCCTACCACATGGTGTGTCCCTTCTTAGTTACACAGTGTAAGTCCTGTGTTGATTCAGGCTTGAATTACACAGTAAATCTTGTTTGTGAATTTATAGACTGTCCCTTTGAAGGCAGAACTCTGCCAGCCTATTTATTTAAAGTCCTTTTTTCACTGCAGCAGCATGCTTTGGAGATGTAATACCTTATACCCAAAATCCCTGAGTGACAACAGCTCTGCAAGCTCATGATACTTATAATAAATTACATATTATCTATAAAATGTTGCAAGACATGTCATAGATCTTATTAACATAACTTTAAATTATGGGTACAAGTTTGACCTATCTATTGATGGATTAGAAGCTAAGCTTAGATTGTTAAACAGAATTAAAAGTCTCAGGGCATCATTAAACAAACTGTTTCAAGTAAAATGTCTGTACTTCGCCATAAAAAGTCAAAGCATACCTGAAAAGCTATCTGTCCCCAAGGCAACTTATAAAGTTTAAGGAAATCCATAAATAGCTTTCAAGTATTTTTTTTTAAATTACTTTTAAATTTTTTAAACCCATTGCCCTCATATTTTTTATGATCCAAATTTCTCCCAGAAACTTTGTCTGACCTGAAACATTTTGATC
This sequence comes from Erpornis zantholeuca, assembly GCA_013400515.1. Taxonomy (NCBI): domain Eukaryota; kingdom Metazoa; phylum Chordata; class Aves; order Passeriformes; family Timaliidae; genus Erpornis; species Erpornis zantholeuca. The sequence goes on along the minus strand of VZTN01019874.1, from coordinate 198,273 downwards.
TGTGTCTCTCCCAATCCCCCAAAACAAACCAGAGAAAATAAGCTCTGAACTGCCAGGAGACCTAGACAGCACCCAAACCTTTGGTGTCAGTGACACGTAGGTTGCCTGCCTGTTGTGTCCCATTTCTCAGTTAAGATTCATTATGTCAAGCCCAGGGAGGGCAGTGACAATGAGGCTCCAAAGAGAGATTTACAAGTGACGCCTCAGACATGCAGGAGTCTGTGCTGGCAGATCCAGCTGAAGACTTTGGACATTAGGTCACAAATGACTCTTCTGCAAAAATTTTGGAGACATTTCTAGGGTTTGCTTGTTTGTGCTTGCTTAGGTAGCTTGACTAATTTTAATTTATGGAGTGGCTTTTGGCATTTTAACTGTGGATTCTTTGCCACATCTTTTTCCATTCTCTTTTTGTTGGCACTTTGGCAACAGGGAAAAAATTAAGGCAAGTCGTTTAAGTGACTTGCCTAAAGTTATGTAGAAGGACAAGGATCAGGCCATAAACAGCTCAGAGATGTCCTATTTCCTAGCCCTCCACTCGTATACTGGAAATACTCTTATTTTTCTGAGTGTCATTAGGATTGACCCTCTACAGCATGATAAATAAGGCTTCTTCCCTCCGTACTTTAATTGTTTAAAATATTGAACTTTATTTTTAGGATGTGAACTTCTGTGTTGAGGGGGTAGTGGGGCATGCTTAGTCTAGTAAAGATGGGAGCTGGGAGGCAAGGAGCCCAGAAATTACTGCCTTTTTTCCCATTATTTCTATAATATAATTTCTGGATCAAGTACAAAACCGTGACTGAGAGAGAGTTTTCCATTGACTTGAGAGGGAATGGAGAGAGACATTTAGAAGAAACGTGTCCAGCTGATGAGTAAGCTGGCATGCACCACTGAGTCGTTAGTAATGTTTATTCTATTAGAGTGGACAGTCTTTTGCTGTTGATAAAAAAACCTAGCTCAGTCCATTACACATTAAATTAAGAGAACATACACATGCCTCATAATCACAACCCTCTCTCCCCCTGAGTACTGATCAGTAATAGTGACCTTTTGGGTAGGGGATGGAAGGTGATAGTCTAAATACTTCTGTGTTAATTATTACTCCTCTGTGCTTGGGAAAATCCTAAAATTTTAACAGCTTTGTTGTGCCTGAAGTCCCTTGAGACCTGACATTGGCAACGACAAAAGAACATATATATTTGGACAACAGTGCTATAAGTAATTCTGCTGCTTTGTGTTTGTTGTGATTTAGGTTTCTTGGTTTGTTTGTTTTGTTGTAATCTCTCTTAGAGTGATAAAAAAAAAGCTTTATTTGGCAAGTTAAAAAAGGTAATTTTCACTCCTATTTATTCAGTCTCATATACTGAATAAATAAAGGCACAAATAAGAGCGGGTTGAGCTCTGCAGTGGACTTCCCTGCCTCTTTCAGTTAACCTTAAAGTTCACTGTGCTGAAAACTAATAGCATTTAGTTGTCAAGGAGCCAGAATAATGACATTTTGTGCCATTATTCTAATGCATTTTTCACCGTGCATTTTCTTTAATTATTTCCATGAGTAATATCATTATGCATTCATGCCAATACAATTCTGATAATTAATTTACATGATGGCAATTTCTTAATGATTTTGATGTCAAAGTTAATAGCAACATCTGATAGTTGATCTGTTTGAGCTGACATAAATTTAACTTTTAACGTATTGATGCCAAAACCATCAGCAGCATCAAATTACATTGCAGAAAAATAAACATCCACAGGGTGAGATCCTGAGTAGAAAAGTCTTGATCCTTACCCGAGGTCTATAGGTTCAAAATAAAACCCAGGCACCTAGACATGATGCATGTCAGATTTTTACTTCATCTTGCTTTACTTATTTGTTTACACCATTAATGGTATTGATGCCTCATATTTAAGAGATAAATTATATGCTATCGTATGAAAGATGTTGTACTCTTGCCTCCAGCTTGGTGCATATATACCATATATTAAAATTAAAAAATGCACTAATTAAGCTTTTATCTTTCTGGTTCTTTAACCATGAAGTCTAAACTGCTCTGCGTGGGGAGGGAATTTAAGACTGGTGTTTGAACACTAACTTGTGTCTTAGTTTATGACTTCGGTTTGCCCCACGTGGCAATGAAACCAGAAAAATAGACTTTATGTATAGCCAAATATTGGTAATATCAATAAAACAAGAAACAGAGCAATGCAAAACAATGTTTGAGATCAATATTTTTAGTACATTTTTACTATATGGAAGCAATGCTTAAAGAAATAATTGTATATGTTACTATATATATGTATCTATCTTTTTTATATTGACTCATATAAGTATAACTAGACAATTAACATAAAATAAACCCACATTCTTCAAGTCTATGTCCAGGAGATTTGAAGATCTCTTTACAAGTCTATAGGTATTTTTATTTACCAGTTAAATATATTAGTACACCTTAGTATTGAAAAAATGTACATGAAACAAATTATGATAGCCATAAAATGGTGATGGTTGTTTTCCCTTCATTTTTTAATGAATAGCAAAGCCTCATTCCATGACAGAGTCACTAATATAACATTTATTTCCCCCTGCTTCAGCCTGTTAAATGTATAGATGAAATGTTAAAAACCATTAGAAATAAAATTGATCCTGCCATATATCTCAGCCTTTTCCCAAACTGGCTTTTTGTCAATGATATCCACCAAGGGAGTGCACATTTCATTTTATATCATGAGGAGATAATTATACAACCTCAATTAGACCTTTCATTGCCAGAGTATAAAGGGCTGCTAGTGCAGACCCAGATCATTTGCCTCTAAAATGCACTACATTTCCTAGTTCAAAAAGCAAGATGTCAGTCCTTACCTGCTAAACAAGAAGCTATGTCTGATTGGTTTTAGCTTGTCTTTAACTTGTCTTCACAAACATGAGAACGCATACTTGCTTGAAGCCAGCCCCCCAAGGCTCAGGCATGTCAGTGTCCATTTTCTGTGTCCATCCTGTGGACATGAACACCCAGAAACAAAGTCTGTTAAATGATTTTAAGTCCCGGTGGTAATGGTGAAGGTGCAAATGACAGCCATAGCTTAATTCCTCACATATATTTCTGGGGAGCTGTACTTTGGAAGAAGCCTGTGGCATGAGAGGGACTTTTACCTTTGCTGGGCAGTGTACCATGAGTGCACATGTTCAGCAACACACCTGCAAGTTCTTGTAAATGTAGTGCTGTGGTGGGGTACACGGGAAGAACATGGATGGGAGGAGATGTCTGAGAGCCCTTGAGTGCAACCACCCTTTGTTAGGACACACACATCTTCCACACGTTTAGGCATAAGCTGAGTCTACCTTAGGCTTCTGCTCCTGAAACAGCATCGGTGTGAGGCAGATACAAGTTGTACAAGCAAGGACAGTGAGAGAGAAGACTGGAAAAGAGTCTGATATATGGAATGGGAGTTTTTTTGTTATGCAGGCTTTCTCAAATGCATTTCCTGCTTACACATTTGTCTGTGATGAAGAACTGGGATGATTTCCTCTAACAAAACAATTTAATTTCAGAGCCTTTTTTGGGGGGTGAAGAAAAGGAAAGGGAGACTTCTTTCTCCATAACATTACCCTGTATTAATTAAATTTTATTTTAATAATAAATTAAAAAAAAATTATAACATTTCATATTAGGGAGACTGAGAAAAGAGTGGAATACTAACTGACCTTTTTCCTTGGCCTGCAGAAAGTATAGGTTTTAGCTGCTCAAGTTTCCTTTGGAAATAGGTTAGTCAAGAACACATCTTGGTTTTAAGAATAGCTGCTCAATGAGAGAGAGCAGTGTAAATGTTATCTTTATTCCAGGTGAGTAGAAAATCTCTGAAAAGCATTTCTGAGGAGTGTTAGCTTTGTGGGTTGATTGTTGGAAGGTGTAAGAAATATGACTGTGATTGTGTTTTGCACACTGAGAGACTCTCCCCCACAACCCAAATGGTTTTCTTGTGTGTGGCATTTCTGAAACCCCATTTTTCTGCCTCCAAGCATGTGGAATGCCTGCGCAGAAAATATTTTTTTCTGTGAAGGGCTTGTCATGAGTTGGACACAACCTGTTTGGAATGCAATGTAGGAGTTTGAAAGGGAGGTTTTAAAAATTCAGAGCTGCCTGAGGACTGTGAGCATTACTAATGAAAATGTGTTTGAATTTAATGTTGAAACTAAATGTCCCATAGAACAGAATGAAATTAACTTCTTCTCTCCCCAAAATTCATACTGAAGTTTCCATAGCCTTAAATCTGGCCCAGATAACTTAGCCTCTGAGTCAAAAACTGCTTGCTATTCCTCACATAAACACCCACACCCAGGCATCTCGTATTATCTTCCATTTCTTCAGTCTGCCAATTATTTGCCACACCCCGTTATTGTGGGCTCTCTTAAATTAGCTCCTTAGTGACTCAAACATTTATTAACTTCTCAGGAACCAGGAGTTCATGTTAAGAAGCTCCTGGGCCTGAAATGTTGCAATATAAGTTGTTTAGGACACTGATGGTGGTCAGTGATGAATCATGGCAGAGGCAGCAAGGGTGTCACCTGGGAACAGGGCTGTGTCTCCCAAAGCAGGGGACGTTCTACTCATCCCCCCCGCCACAGACACGTGGGGTGCTCTACAGGCGGTGGGATGCATCTTGCAGCAGCGTCCCTTTGAGTCATGAAGCCTGAGGGAGATGGCAGCAACCATCCCCTGCTCACTTTCTTTAATCAGGTGTGAGCTCAGAGGAGTGACTGTGGATATGATCTAACTGCCTTGTGCGGATCTGACTGATCTTGGAGTGGAGGCAGAGAGCACAGGCCCTTTCTGCAGGAACAGTAATTAGTCAGAAGGCAGCCTAGCTACCAAGTACAATGCTCATTGTTTCTCTCCTTGACAGCTAGCTCAGGCTGGTTATTAACACAAAAAAATAAAGCTTTCACTTTGAAAGTAATTTTGTTCCCTCCATCCTCCACTACTACATTTCCTTTGCAAGAACTGTGCTGAGTCACATTACACTGTGGCTGAGGCTGTGGGGCCTCTTTGAGGAGCCATTTTGACACACCGGTTCAGAATTCTCAGGCTGGACTAGGACCAGAAAAGCAAGGGGTGGGGGTGGAGGGAGCCTCTCATTTCCCCTGGCACAGACTGCTGTGCAGTGAGCTGGGAGAAAGTTTTGTGGGAGAAACTCCACAGCATGTTACGTGACAGCTTTTTAACAAGAGGGAAATTATGTTCTCTGTTACTTGTTGCAGTGGGATTGATTATACTGAGTCCTGTAACCATCTGGATGCCTTAAGTCTGCAGACCACAAAGAGCTTTGACTGTAACTGGACAGTCACTGCATTTTGTCATCAGAATCTTTCAGTCACACAGTTTACTAATTGTACCAAGCAATGTGTTTTTAATACAATGGGTATTCACAATCCATAATAGTTATATATAAAGCCTTAAAAAATATGCTGTCTGACTACTAAATTATATGATTTTATGAGAGATTGTGTATAGCTTTATATCCACTTTAGACTTACACACATAGAGTATTTCCAATTGTTTACATATGTTAGAATCTCTTGCATTTAAATAGCTCATTATGCAAATATTTACAAAATACATGGATATTTATTTTTACTGTACCCTCTATTCAATCACTGAGCTAAGATTTAATGTCTAAACATTGTCTGCAGAGTCGCATGTGCAATAATGTATTATGAGTAATTATGTACTATATACAATTATACAACAAAAATAACAGATTCAAAAAATATTAGCATTGCAAAGGCAAGCACTCAAATTTATGGAGCATCAGAGCTAAGGTGCAATCCTGATTCAACCCCCAGTTATGCACATGTGCCTTATACCATGGCCTTCACCAGCCGTGCTCCGGTTGCTCCCCAGCTGCCTTCAGCTGCCATGGGTGCACATGTCCCACACTGTCTCACTGGCCAAGGCTCCAGCCAAGACTTGGGATCAGACCAAGGCAAATTTATAACGTTTCCCAGGCAAGGACTTTCTTCCTGGGTTTGGTCACCTAAGCAACTGACCTGGCTCAGTGAGCATTTTTCTGATTTTCCCACTCCAACAGCAAGAGCTTGCAGCAAGAGAACTCCCTGCACTAATTCACCTCTCCGGCTGGAGCCATACACCAAGCAGGACTAATTTTGCATTTGAGACATTTGAAAGAGCACTGTGTTCTCATATAATCAAAGACTGAGCCTGAAGTACATTGTGTTGAAAGGTTTTCTTGACCAGAATATCATCCACCAGGAAATGCTTCTTTGTCGGAATTGAAATACTTCATAGGAACATTTTGTTTGTGATCATATTTTTTGACAGAAAAAAAATTGAGCAGTTCAAAATCTGAAGAAAGTTTTTCTCAATGCTGGTTGTTTCATTGTAGGCCTCTTTTCATTTCTTCTGGTTTCAGAGCATATATTATTTATATTTACTATTCATGAGTTAAATATTATCAAATCCCCTGCACAATGTCCTTGAAAATTTCAATCCTGTTAATTCTGATATTGACTAATTTGATTATTAGAAGGCTTCAGTAAGTTTGGGGTTTAACAATTATGTGTTTATCGGCCCTTGTGTGTGCACAGTGCTCTACTATAATTTAAGAAAACAAACAAATTCGAGAAACTTGATTTCAACAGAATTTATAACTGATATGAGGATAAAATCCAACCTAAAGACAAAAAAAAAAAAAAAAAGAATTCTGTTTAAGTGGATAAAGTTTTCCTAAGTTATTGGCAGCCAAAATAAATCTAAAGATTATTGAGTGATCTCAATAGTACGTGGCAACCTTTGTTCCATCTATTATACTGCAAACAATTTGTCCTTGGAAGTTACTCTGAAAACACTAACTGTATTTCATTCTTTAAATAATACCATTTATAGAGAATTTGTAGCATAAAGAGAAGATATTTGAAGCCAGGTTTTTAGTGTTAGCTGAATCAGTGGTGAATATGATGTATACAATTGCCTACAGTTAAAATTTCCTAAAGCTGATTTATCTTAATATGCATCCTGCATATTGATGATGTCCTAATAAAAACAGACTAAATAGAAGTTATCTTAAACTGAAGACAGGTCGGACAACACTAATATAATTTGGATAAAGATTTCTCAGGATGATTAAATGAATCTGATCCCAAATCTTTTAGTTCCAGTTCACGAAAAAATTTGTAACTTCCTGGGTATTTATATTAATAAACACGTGTGTCACTACATTCTGATTTTGGAAAAAGATAAAGAAAACAGTGATGAAGGAGACTCTCAACATAGACAAGTATCAGGATACATTAAGAGTTTTATTAAAGAGCAATGCTTTCATAGCATTTCCCACTAAATAAAGAGTGTTTGGCTAGTGTCTGACATAACGGATTGGGATTTTTCAATTCATTTCTCAGTTGCTCTCTTTGCAGACATTTGGAAATAGGAGTGCTCGGAAGTGTAACATGGGTAGGAAGAAATCCACCTCCATATAGTGCAATGTAGAAAGGACTTGTTTGGCTGTAGGCTTGGCTGCTTTTTCTGTACACATTAATTGGTTGGGCAAAAGAGATCACCCTGGTTTTCCACAGACCCCTTCCAAGTTTTTTTGCATTTGATTTTCTACTAGCCACTTTTTGAGGGTCTTAATAGAGAAATCAGCTTCTGATCTTCCAGGGACTGAGATTTTTGAACAACATTCCTACAGACATATTGAGGGGAAAGAAAGCCAAGAAGGGTTATGAAGTGGATCTCAGTGTGTTTATGAAAGGGATTATAGACCAAGTTTTCCAGAAGCAGCAGCGGCCAACTCTGGTTGGTGCCTCAGGAGTTTCTTTTGTTTTCTTAAGCAGACTTGTCCAAACTCAAAAGGACTAATGGCTTCTCAAAAGCTTCAGCTCCCTTCTGGAGGGAGAGCTATCTGAGGCATAGGTGCCTGCTGCTAAAATCCAGGGCCAGAACTCAGACCAGTCAGTCTTCACTGAAATGTCACTGGGGTTCTGTCTCTTCTGTTGGCTTCTTCCTCCTCCTGCTCCCACATCAGTCTCACAGAGTGGATTTGGAAGAGCCAAAAAATGTACACATAACATTTTCTCATCTAAAATGATGGGAGAAACATTGCATAAACCACTCTGATGAAGGCAATGATTTTTGATTAAAATATGGTAGATGTGCCAATCATTACTGCAGTAAGGCTGCACCATAGAGCTCACTGCTTGGAAGGCACAAACCCAAGCAATTCTAAAGTCTCAGCTTGCTCTGTTCTAAATTTAAGACTCTCATTCTGTTCCCCTTACCCCCTCTTTCATCACTGGAGGTACGTTCCACCACACCAGCTCTGTTTCAGGTGGAAAGAAGAATGCCTTTAACAGAAAGAGAGAAAGGAAGGCAAAATACCAGACACCTATGCATTTCACATGTGATTTCTCCCACCTCCTGCCATATAGCTACAAAAATGTTGAGTTCGTTTATATATAAATAAATACAATTTTTCATCGCTGCAACTTGTAAATAGGAAATGAAGTCACAATCCTCGAAATTATAATGGCAGGCACACAAAGACACAGTTGCTGGCACGGAATTCAATTAACAGATAGCAATCACCCTTGGGTGACTGTGTGAGGTGGAAATATACAGGCATGCTAATAAGTAATATCTTAAAGCCAAGGCGTTTATCAGCCAGCAGCCAGACATGGGCATGAGTGTGGGCAGACAGAACTGCTCTGGGATATTTAATAAAACCTGCTCTCTTCACTTGAGGATTTGTGTTTAATCATTTGGTAACATTTTAGAAACATCTAGCCTGGGAAGCTTCTCAAATGGAACTGCTTAGGTCAGAAAACGTAGGGAGTTATTTACTGATACTAAAATAGCCAAAGGAACAGAGTGGATTCTAGGTAATATTAACAGAATGCTTTGTTGCCATCTTTTTGACCTTTTGAGTTTCTGGGGTATGCCTGCTATGTGAATCACAGCCTTATCTAGGGAAACATGCAGGAGGCGTTCATTAATACCACGAAAGCGAATGATTGAACTGCTGTTTGAAATAAAATTTTAACTCTTTTTTGCTTTGTTGAAAGCCTAAAGCTAAAATAGTTTTCTTCTAGGCTCCTTGAACTTTAATTTGAATTGCATTTTGTCCTTTCAAAGGCTTCAGGCTGGCCAAGGTTTGTCATCTGCTGAAAGATGTTCAATTTAAACTTTTTCATCAGGGCTCTCTTTGTTCCACAGCAGTCAGGTGAACTCACAGGGCTGTTTTGCATGGTTAAATACCACTGCTTGGAGGAAAGACAAATCCAGTAGCAAAGTAATGAGTTTCTTTAAAGGAAGGCAGTTCAACTTAGGCAGAAATTTTTTAGGAGCTTCATAGAGAAGAAATGAAAGGGATGGTGTTAGTACATTCTTGGGTAACTCTCCATGGTTAAAGGATTCATAAAATGAAAGTGGTTTGGAGCAGAACACAGGAGGTCAGCCTAGTGATGGGACATGCAGGAAGCAGCATATGTTGATGCCTTAAATGGCTACCTAGAAACAGATAATAGACAGGAGTAAAGGATAAAAGGTGGTATTTGTTTGAAAGGCCTTCAGAGGTACACTCTGGGCTCCAGAGGCTCCTGCCTCAGTGGATCCCAAAAATGGGTGACAGGTTACGAGTTCTTCACACTTATATCAGCATCAATTCACCAACCAGAACCCAGCCAATGATGGAATTTCCCCAAGCTTGCCCCCCTCTCCCCAAGATGATGATTTACAGTTCTTGGGCTCCTGCCTCAGTGGATCCCAAAAATGGGTGACAGGTTACGAGTTCTTCACACTTTTATATCAGCATCAATTCACCAACCAGAACCCAGCCAATGATGGAATTTCCCCAAGCTTGCCCCCCTCTCCCCAAGATGATGATTTACAGTTCTTGGTCTGGGTGTCCTTGGAGAGCAAGCTGGAGAGGCTTTGTTATGTCTATCTTAGCATAGAGAACAGCGCTTAACAAGCTACAGGAAACTTCAGAGTCACACTAGCAGTACAGGATTTGAAAAATATAAAAGTTAAAACCGAAGACATCATTGTCAGTCATTATCAAGGAAGGCTGGAGGCTGTTGTCCATGAAGCAGATGGTGTTGCTGGTAGATGATGATCTCACTGCTTTTGGTTTCGCCTCTGACCTGGTATGCAGTCATTCTCTTTGTGGTCCTTGGCTCTGGCTCTGCAACTGGGCTGGTGACAGCAGAAAGTCTGCAGTGCCTTCACTCGCTCCCTGAGAGTGGAGGGCACCCCTCTGAGCACACTGCCTCGGCAGCCTTCATTGTCCCTCTCACTGGCTGCCTGCTCTGCTTTCTTTGGAACATTTCTGATGCCCATGCAGACTCTGGTCTGGCCATCTATATTCGTGTAGCAGCTGAAGTGGTGGGGTGACTGTCCAATTTGCAGAGTCTTAGTAATTCTGCTTTGTCAGAGGAATCGGCAACAGGTGGGCTGAAACAAATGTTAAAGATGGGCAGTGACATGCTGCAAGCACCTCTAACAGGTGCTCTCCATACCTGTTCCCTTTTCCTTTGGGGGTTCACGTGACCTACAAATCAGTGGCCAGAGCCTCTGCCAGCCATTTTACACACTGCTGGCATGAAGCCCAGCCTGGGCTCTGCTCAGGAAGCTGTAAAGTGGCTCTGAATAGCTGCTGTGAAGCTGTCCCTGTGCTGCTCCTGTCACAAAGAGTTTTCAGTGCCCTCCTCACTAATGGATGAGTTTCTCCTATACAGAATGCCAAACAATGCAGTGATACATTCGGGTTTTATTAGTGTGGGTTTAGCGTGGCTGCATTATTCATAATGGAAAGAGCACAAGAGAACTGCGCTGTTCATCCCAAACCCAGGACCGTAAATCCTGTGAGCCACGCTGCACCATGGAATGGTGTGTTTTCACCACTTATTTAGCAGGAAAGCTATTTGTGGTCCCTCTGTATGTAAACCCAAGCTGTCTTAATATTGCAAGCCCAAACTGTGTTGGAGGAGGTAATAGCAACAAAAAAATAGCAACCAGTACATTTTAGAAAACTCAGTCATAACTCTACCACACCAGGGCTCAGCCCCCGCTGCCAAGTGAGAGGGGAACAAGTGCTGTGGATGGGTGCTCTGCTGAGGGGGCTCAGCCCTTGCCCATCTCTGGGCTGTGACAGTGGAGTACTGCTTTTACTTCAGGACTGAACATGGATTTGCTCTGCTGAGGTCCATTTGTGTGGGACACGGGGAGGCTTTGTGCTGCTGCTGGCTTGGTTTGCTTTTCCAGAGAGCAGCTGCAGCAGCAGGGCGTGTGAAGTATGCCCGGTGCAGGTATATTAATGGTCTGAGTGTGGGTAAGCTGGACAGGAATTCAAGACAATAGTAATTTACTGAGATGATGACACATCACCTGCCTAACATAAATCATGCTTTTAGGTGTCAGGAAGTAGTTCAAACTATATGCTGATTTGCTGTTATGCATTGCTTGGGAGACTGTCCCAGAGGGAGTCAGCCTGGGCTCATGATGGGAGCAAGAAGTGTCTTGGGAGGAGTTAGGCTGAAACCACTGCTTCCCTTCATGTAAGCACTGTGTGACTGTGAAAGAGATTAAGCTGACTTTTGTGGGCTTCTGCATTCGACCTAGTGACCCAGAAATGAAGGGCCACAGAAGTTATTACCAACCTTTTCAACTACTGCCCCTTGCAAAACTCCTGTCACTCTGCTTCTATCAGCCTTCACCAGGCCTGGGAGCTGCACAGTGGCAGCCCCCAGCACCTGTGGCCTAAGCACTGTTTATGCACAGCACTCACTGAGGGAAATGTTCGCTACAAGATTCATGTACATTCTACATGTAAGTATTATTAGTTGACCCAGATGTGATGGCTCAGGGAAATTACTGAGCAGGTTCTTCTTACTTTTGCAGGAAATACTGCCTGAACTTCTGGAGACACCTCCCCTTCTCTCCTCCTCCTTTCTCTCCTGCATCCATACCTTCTCCGGTACGGCCATTAAAGCAATTCACCCTGGGCTGAGAGAGGAATCTCTGATTTCTTAAGCCTCACCTCTGAAGAAAGCTCTCTGCACTCCTCCAGCTACTTTGTTCACTGTTGGTATTAGCACTGGAAATGCTGACGGCAGCTGCTAAAGGTTAAATGTGTTTGTAGAAAATCAATAGTGTGGTGCCCCATTCTCCCTCTCCCCTCAGCTTCTCAGGGGAAAATGGCCCCTGGATACATGAAGAATATAAGTTCATGTTTTTCCATCTCAGAATCCATGCATTTATGCAAGAGGCTTAAAGGATATCTTTTATGATCCTAGCACAGTGACTTTTCTCTTAATTCAGTGTTTGGAAGAGTGACAGAGGCTTCTGGAAGTATTGGTTATTATGCAGGGCATGTGTTTTAAAACGTTAAGTACCTTGATTGTCTCTCACATAGCTAGTGCTGTCAGCAGTTTGCACAGCGCTTTTATGTTCCTTTTTCCTCCCTGAGACACCTGTGTTAAGTTCAGAACTGATTCTGCTTCTGAAGCAATTTATTAAACATCTTCAGTGCACCGCTTCTGTGAAGAGGTCAATTTGTTCTTTCTGCCTAGAGATGCAAAACTCTGGGCTTCAGCTGGTAAATGCAAGTATTAGGTGAATTTCTAGCTGTTTGACTTAGGCTTTCCTTCAATCTACTCTCTCTAGTGATCCCTTCCTTTAACATAGGAATTTATTATTCATGAAATGTGGAGACATGCTACCGTGCTAGACTAGGGTAGGTGCAGTTGGGTAGCCTGGCACGCACACACTCTGCTCTTCACCTTCTTCTGGAGGACATTTCCCAGACGACTGAAAACACCTGTTTCTTCCCCTTTTGTTCCTTTGTCTTGCTTGCAAGGTGCCGATGTGGTGGTGGTGGGCTGGCACACATTCACGTGACAAGGTTCTGGAGCAGACCCAGCCTGCAGCTGGTCCCTACAGCAGCTTGTGCACAGGCTGCTGGACACGTGCGAGGAGCCTCTGGCTTTTGGCTCTCCCTGAGGTGGACTCCCTTGAGGTTAAAAACAGGACTCTGGGAAGGAGTCCTGCCCCAAAACCCAATTTTGTAATGTTTTGTCCTTGTCTTATTGCTTGAAGTCTTCAGGGAGCTGGTACCTATAAATTCCCACCCTTACAGGTCCAAATGCCTCTATGTATCCTTGCTTGTGGGTAGGCTTTTTATTTTTGTTTGTTTGCTTTGTTTTTAATCTGGGTATTTCTGATATGTAAATTGACCTGGATCACATCTCCACATACTAGATACAACAGGTTTGTATTTGCAATAAATTTTAGGTATGATGAACTGGACCCAAATTAAAATTTACTTTGCAAGGGTTCTACATAAACTTTTTTTCCCCTCTTTTTTTCCCACCCCTCCTCCCCCCAATTCTTATCATTGTTCTGGGATCACTTTTATTTTGCCATTACAGGCAGAAATATGGCTAATAGTTTTTGCTAGCCCACCACTTCTGGAGGAAACACATTTAATGAAATAAAAATTAGTAGGTATTTCTAAAATTTTTCCCAGGATCTTGGTCAATCTTTAATGACTAGACCTGAGATACCAAATCCTGAAGTAAATGGGACCATTTCTATTGGAATATCAAATGTGTTAATTAAACTGTCATCCCAAGACAAGTATGGACATAAGAAGTTGATACTTCCCCTGAACTGTGAATATTTTGGTAAAATTCTGATATTATTTATACAGAAGTTACAGCCTTTCGGGAAGATTTTTATTTAATGTGATTTAATATTTTTTCTGGACTGTATTTTGCATACAATGTGGTTTCTTTCAAAGGTGTTGTTTTTCTAGGTTTTTTTTTGCAGGGAGGGGGTTCTGTTCTTTTTTTGATTTTTTTTCAGAAAAAGTCAGACTGTGAATTTAAGAAACAAAACTGATTACAACAAGTACCTGGAGAGCATAAATCAGTGGGAACTTGAGAAGTAATAGACTCTCAGAGGTAGTGATAGAGTAGTATTTTTCTTCTTTCTTTTATCATAGAAAGGGTCTGTAGAAGTATGTACTTGAATCACTACAAATGTCCAGTTCTCAAGGATGCTGACCAACTTGTTATTCTTAGTTTTGATTTAAATGAAATATTTTCAGCATGCGGTTCATTTCCAAACAAATCAAACAAAAAAAAGTCCTGAACTGTAAGTGATGTTTCACATTTTCTGTTGGAAAAGATTTCAGAAGCTCATAAAATATCTTCAGCCCTTACAATATATCATGTCATATCAATTTATGGTAGTCAATGAACAGTCAGAAATGGTGGAGGAGAGAGATGGAGAGCTTATAATATTTACTTTTTTCAGATCTGTACATCAGAAGGCTTTCTTTCTTTTTCTTTTTTTGCCTTTATACACAACTCAGGCACACTATCTCTTCTTCCTTGCTTCAGGAAAAAAAGGAAAAAAAAGAAAAAAGGGAAAAAAATCTACATATTTGTATTATATTATGTTTTCCGAGTAGCAAATTCCCTCTGCCAGCTATCTGTGGGTGTGCAGCCCTTCCTCAGGAACATGCTGTATCTTCTGAGTTCCTGTGTTTGTGATATCACAGTGCTTTTGCTCTGCAGAACCATGAATGGGGCCATTATGAGGGGCCGCCAGATAATTAAGATTCTCAGAGGGGTAGGCTGCAAAAAGCGTGTTTAGTGAGGAAATTACAAGGCCAATAAAAAAATGTCTTTGCGAGTTCTGATTGTATTCTTTTCTTCTGTGGGTCTAATTTTTCAAGGTCTGGCTGGATCATGACGAGATTTTCTTTCACCCTTTTTTCTTTCTCTCTACAACAGGAGCTGAGGCTGGAATCTAAGTCCAAGTTAATGAAGCAGCCTCAAAGTTGAAGAGGAAGAGAAAAAACTGCAGCTCTGAGGCAGAGACCATTGGAGATTCCTCTTTCAAACCCTGCCTTTGCCACTCACTGGAGTTATTTGATTTGGGAACAAGATAAGAATTCCCAATATCTGATTTGTAGAAATAACCTGGAGGAAGGAAAAACAGAAATACTAATTTCAGATATAATTTTCATCTCTCAGTGTACTAAAAGTCTTTCTCACCTCTAATAGCATTAAGAAAATACAAAGTACAGATTTTGGGGAAGCTGTGTACTGACTGACAAATGCATCTCCAAATAGCCCACAGTTCAGCACTTCTTTTTCTGTCAATACTCCGTGACCAGGAAATGTCTGGAGCATAATTCTCTCCCAGTAATTTATCTTCTCCTTTCCCCTCTCTCTCTGCGTTTTTTCCCTAGTAAGAAATAGACCTGGAAATTCATTGCTGATTTCCCAGGAGTGTTATTCATGCCAGTTTATTTATGTATTTATTATTCAAGTGCAAACTATTGCAGTTCCTTGTGGTAAACTGCAAATCAAACTGATAGAGGCAGAGGGCTGGCTGCCACACCAAGTGCTGTAGAGCCGAGTGCTGATCCTATGGCTGCTATTGTCCCTAAGAGAGGAGGTGTGAGGAGCAATTCAGCCTCCTTGGTGTTCAGGTCTGCCCAGACCTTGGCAAGAGCTGGAAGAGAACAGTAGCCAGCATCCTTAAACTAGGCAAAGTCTCTGCTATGAACGCCTACCCCTGGCAGCAGAGCAGCTCTGACTGTTGGCTGCACAGGTGTTGCCTTCTTTCTTCCAGCAGGTAACATATAATTGGCAGGCAGTGGTCAGGCTGACTCCTTCACACACTCAAAAATAGGCTTACATTTGGATTGGTTAAAGTCAGGGTGGTGAGTGTGTGGGAAGAGCCACTGTTCCATTCATCCATTGCATTCCTCTGGGGGCAGTGGTACAGCCAGCAGTTTTGCTGCATCCCTTGATGGTGACCCTCTACAGCTAAGAAGGGGCAGAAGGCAGTTCCAGACAACCCTAGAAGGTTTGTAGGTGGATACCTACACACCAGCAGGAAACAGTAAGAGGGGAGACCATGTCTTCCCAAGCCAGACACAGAGTGGGTATTGCTTAAGGTGACACTCTCTGGAAATGAGACATCGCTGCCCCTTCAAAGATTCAGATGCACATGCTGCTTGTAGCTGCACACATTTTGTGATTACACACATTTTGTGTTCATTAAAATTATTATTAGGATTACCTTTCAATAATTTTCTCCAGAATCTTGTTCTGCATGCCTTCACAAGGATTTAATTGTCTTCAGCAGGCAATTTAATACAACTGTGTTTTAGGATATGAGAATAATAGTTTATTGTGTTAAAGTGTTGGAACTGCAAATAGGAGAAATCTATATTAAGGCTGATAAGAAAGAGGCAACTTCAACTTGGAATGTGGTCAGTTACAAAAATAAAAGGTGTCTCTAATGTAGCATTAGGCTTCCTTCTTTCTACTCCTGACTTTTTCTTGAGCATTTCTTGTAATTTATTCACATCCATGTACACAGTCCTTTGCTACTGTATGAAAAACCTACACAAAGGCAGTTCATTGACTACACAGAGGAAAAAGTGAAATTCCTGTAAATGCTTAAAGAAATCAGATTAAAAGAGTTGTCATTTTACTTTATCGACTTAGTATTGTTCCCTTTCATAGCAAAGGATAAAAATGTGATTTTGAAATGGTTGTGTTCCTTTGTGTGATATATTGATTTCCATATAGATATGCTGATTTTCACTAACAGAAATCCTAATTGCTTATTCGAATGCTGTCTTGCTATGTCATCTTGGTAGAGACACAATGTTCCTGTATTTTTCATGTGACCTTGTCTCATCTGCAAAGCTCAAATTTCATTGCCGTTCTGGGAAAGGTTACTGGTGAGAAACGTTTGAGCCTTAAATGGATTCTTAAATTTGAATAGAACCCATTTTTTGTCTATTGAAAACCAGGCTTAAGTCCAAATACTTCTGAAACCTGAGAAGATTCAAACTTGGATCTAGACTGAATTGTGCAACTTGAATCTCTTTCAAACACATAGATAACTGTGTGTGCAAAGAGTGTAAATCCAGATGTATGTGTGTGTGCACACATACAGGCACAACCTATGCATGTTGATACATAAGCACACAAATGTACATATATGTGACAATATCGTACTCAGTAATGATGACTTATATATCTTTGACCAGAATTCCACCAGTGTTTACTCTGCTTTCTCGAAGAGAATTCAAATTTTAAAAGTTTTTAAATAATTTCTTGAGTAGCTGAAGTAATTACCAATGGGAAAACACCAAACCAAACAAAAGCAAAGTAATCAATTCAAGTATTTTGGAAAATTTCTCATTGCCTTTGAATTAGATTTGAGATATAACTCTAAGTAGGGTATTTTAAAATGTTTATTAGTTTCTTATCATTGTTCTATATTGAGGTCAATATATATTTCAGGTAAGTAGGACTGTAATAAGAAGAAAATCCTCTTCATGTGGCCAGTGCAAGGTAAATAAATTTTGGAAGTGTGAAGCAGTGATTGGCAGGCAGAAGGAAAGGATGTTGTGTGGGATGGATGGCAAACCGGGGAATCAAAATGTGGAAATGAAGTAGACATAGAAACATTCTGGTTGTTTTGCAGAAAATCACTGTCTGACTTCTGGTTCTGCAGAAACAAAGACAGGGTGCCCTGGATTTGAATCCTTTTTTACCAGCAAATCCAGTCTTCAGGACAGTTTGCATAACCCATTCCAGCTTTGGCTCATGTCTGTTCTGAATAAGCAGTTAAGCAGTTTGGGTATATTTCAGTTCCCTGTGGGCTGGCAGAGAAAAGATATGCAGCTCAGAAGGCTGAAGGAGATTATTTGTTTAACTTTGCTGGCCTGTATGGATGCACCTCCCTGAAGGCAGCAGCGTTCAGCCACCCTCATTCCCAGTACTGACTGGTGTACCAGGCAGAAGCTGCTGGTCTTGCAGACAGGAGCTGTTTGGTGCTCAGTGCTTCACACACCTATTTACAGAGGTTTTACATAACTTAGAGCTGTTTGCTAAAAACCTGGGGTGCTCTGACTCTGGTGCTGGTTCCAGCTTGGTGGGAGTGGCTCTAATGGACACAGGAAAAACAGAGAAAGCAGCCAAGTGTTATATGCCTCCCCAAACCCTTGTTTATAAGTCGGTGCTAAACCTCTGCTGTACTGCAGACTCTTCCTCTGAGAGTATCCAAATGTGTTGTTAGCACAGCAAATCGCAGGAGCCAAATTTCATCAGCAGGTTTGTGGCTGAAGCAGTTTTTTATGTGTGTAATTTTTTCCATATGGATGTGACTTTAAAGCAGGACACAAGCCTTTAAAAGGGAGAAAATAAAACTTTGGCTTAATTATGTCTCTCACCTGTGGACATACATAAGTTTAAGAAAAAACTGATTGAGCTGTTGAGAAAGTGCAAGGCTGGTGTTCATTAGTTTACAGAGACAGATATTTGGTTAGTGCCTGCATTCCAAAGACGTGGACAAGACTGCAGCCCTTTGGTGCAAAGTGACCTGCAAATGCAAGGTATGAGACTGCTCCTGTCCCCAGGAATTTGCCTTCTCTGCACAAAACCTGCAAGGAGGGAGGATATCCTCCTGCCTGAGGCATTACAAGGGGCTAACTTGAAAGCTGAAAGCAGAACTCAGTTCTCCAGCCCAGTAACTTGCATGATGAGCTTCACTCTGGATTGGTTACTGTTTTCCCACAGCAGTGCTCTGCTGCACTAATTGGGATTAGGTCCCCATTGCACTTAATGCTTCCTGAGAACAGAGGAGGAAGCAAACTCTGTCATGAAAAGCTTGACAGTTGTAGCTGCTTAATTGATGGGGTTATTTTAAATCCAGTCAGTTAAATTGCTACGGTCACCCTTTATTATAGCCTAGGCAATTTTATTTCAAGTTAGCTTTAATCAATTAGGAATTGATTTTAGCTAAGTCAGTATAAGAACATCTGATCTGGTTTAACAAAATTGGTTTTAGAGAAGTGAAATGGGTGCAGATTCAGCATGAGCCCAAAGAGGGCTTGCTTTCTCTTTTTGCCTGCTAATGATCAGGTAGAGGATATCCTAGTAAAACCCCAGATCCTGCACAGCCTCAGCAGATACTATCCCAATCTTAAGCCCTGGCAAAATAAAACATACAGAAAGGCAGATAATGATGGTTGCCTGAATGAAGGACTCCCTCCTCAGCAACTTGTGCACATGCACAAGCACATCCTCATCCTGACTGCACTGGTCAGTGGAGGAGCTTTGGGAGCAGCAAGCGAGGTGCAAATTATGAACTTGCTAACTCTGCCTACCCAGCCTGCAGCCCCCAGGCCACTGAGGCAGCAAACCATCTGGGTCTTCTACCATGTGCTTTTAATACACTTGTTTTCTGCCAGTTTAGTTTTGAAGAGGTTTGCAAAAATGGCTGAGATGAAGGTATGGCAAGGAATGTGGCTGGGAGCAGGTGGAGGTAGGAAGAGGAAGCTCTGCTTCTTGGCAGAGGTGTGGCACTATACTGTGAAAATGGAAATCCCAGGAGAACTGAGAATTATCAATGCAGAATTTTGAGATGTGACAATTTCTAATGAAATTGCCTTCAGGGTTATGAAATATTTGCAAGGTTTTATGACCCTTTTGATACTTTTTTCTCCAAATGATTATTCTGATGTTTTTACCATACTGTCAATCAATACTATGTTTAAAAAAACCTATCTTGTTCTCTTCAATTTGCTGGTGTTTTTATCATGGTTAACTCCTATATGAGTTCTCATATAGGAACTCTTTTTCACTGAATGCTGGAATCTTTCATTTCTGTTCTCATAAATGGTAAGAATAAAGCTATGGCAGTCAAGAACCCACTATTTCTGGTACTATCAGAAGAAAAAAAGTGATATTTCTGCCTAGGACTTGTTTATTTTGTGCCAAAGCATCTTCCATGCTTGACTTCATCTGTAGGTACAAGCAGTGTTAATGAGGTGTTAATGTGTATGTAGGCGACGAAGACATAGATTTGCCTTTGATCAGTCGGTGTTATTTCCTTTTTTTTCTTCCTCTTTTTTTTTTGCCTAACCTCGAAAAGCTGTTTGCACTATGAAAGCCTTTTGACTTAACAGAAATTTCTCCAGGAGCTGAAAGAACTTCTGAAAACAATGTCTAGTGAAACTCCCACTGACTACAGTGGGGTCAGTATTGTTCCTTTGATTACAACTGTTTAAAGAGCAAAAACATACTCCCAAAGGTTTGCCTACATGCAGTGTTTGTACTGCTTTACATATAGGCTTGAAACTGCTATATTGAAAGCAGTATATAAACCCTAGTACAATGAAGTTGTGCTATTATCAGGAAGTTATGCTGATCTTGCTTGATCCCACAAATGCAGAGCAGATCACAGTGTTTCCCTCTCTGTACTAGTATCATAACTTCAATGTTTTTTTAAAAACATGCACCCCTAAGGAGCTAACTTGGCATGGAAACTGGATGTGTTAGTTTCTGGATTTATAATTATTAACACACACACAAAAATGAAAGCAAGGCATTTAAAGTGAGAAAGCTCCAGAAAGTAGAAAAACTATGCTTTCTTCTTATTGATGTGGGCTTCCTTATCCTGTCGCCTTTGTTATCTCTCTTATTCACTCCTGCTGACCTAAAGCAGCATCACCTCCTGTTTATCTGAGTCTCATGAAAGAAAAACAATTGACTGGAGAGGGTGTGTGTAGCTGTCATAAAGCGAACATGTACAAAGTGAAGTTGAAAAGGTGTCCAGTTCAATGCTCGTGTCTCCTTCCCCAGACTCTCTAGGCATCCTCTTGGGACTCTGAGCCCTGGCACAATCCTTCTTTCAAGTGGAAGACTGCGTGGGTTTCTTCATATGTCTCTTTGGGGCATCCCGTTTGCTGCAGTCATGCCTCACAAGTGACCAAGAGGAGACTCTACTGTCCCAGGTGCTGCACAGGCAAGCCAGCAGGCAGGTCCTGCCCTCTGCACAGCAGCCTGAGCCGTGGTGTTGGCCTGGCCACACGCGGCAGAAGGGAGACGTGGAGCTCACAGCAGGAGACAACACCGTGGTTGCAGCAGCCAGCATGCTGGCACTGAGGCTGGTCGAGGGCTGAACACAGGAGATTTCCTGAGAAGTGAAGCTCAAATGGAAAAGGAGGGAAAGTGAAGTGAGAAAGAGGAGCTGGGATAGATGTACGCTCCAAGAAAACCGTGATGCAGGCTGGAGGAAGCAGCCCACTAGCACAAATTGACAACCCAGTCAAAACTGTATAAAGAATTCCAGGAGCAGCTGGAGGCTCCCAGTGATGATGGCTCTGTAGCTTTCCCTCCTGGCTCTCTACCTTTCCCTTCTGGCTGGGGTGTCATTCTCAATTCAGTTTTCTCCCACAGGCCACATGGCAGGAAGAGGAGTCAGGCTTGAAACGAGGAAAATTCATTTGAATCAGCCAAACTGGGCTCCTGTTCCAAACCCTGCTCTAGAGGATGTCTGTCTCTCCCTTGTAACTATAGAAAACCCTGGTTTGATTATCCTTGCCAGACTTCAGTCAACCTTTGGAAGTGTTTCTCTGTCTCCTTTCTCCTAACTCACCCAAGAATGAGGTAGGAAGGTAGGAAAGGTGGCTCATTGTATAAAGCTGTGTCCAGGGGTTGTAAAGATGTAGAGCAGCTGGAGGACTAGGTCCCAGTCCCCTGGGTCTAGAGGTTTCTGCCTCATCTGCCTGTGATGACTCCAGTTCTGCCTATTTGTGTTTGGAAGAATACAGCAACCCTAAAATAGGAAAGCGTAAACATACTAGCAAAGAAGAGGCAGAGTAAACTGTGCACAACTCTGTGTATAAGTTCTATTTATAAAGCTTTTTACCAGAATCTAAGCAAGCTTGTTGCAGCAGAGGTAAAACATGCGGCCCTGGAAGCATTTTCTGTTTCATACATAAGCAATGGCTTCTGTTTTTTCCTCCCCCACCCCAGTTTATGTTTTGCTGTCCCAGTTGGAGTTTAATGTGCTTTGCAGTTTCCTCTGTTTTTCTTTTTGAGTGTGTTTTGATTTTTTCATATTGAAGTCTCTGCTGACAAAAGGTGCCAGCCCATTTAGCAGCTGCTGGGAGACAAATGCTCAATGGATACAAACAGCACGGCAGTGTCGGAGGCCGGGAGACATGATTTGGGCAGGCAAGCACCATGTGTCCTTGGCCTCTGTGTCCATTTACCCCTTCAGCTGGGCTGCTTAAGCACATCATGGATGATGCTGGTTTTTGGAATGGGAGCTTAGTGCTTTGGATGTGAAAGCATGCTGTATGTTTTCACACCTGAAAGCTCTTCAAGGGGAGATCCGAGATCTTTGCTTTTATGCACATACATTGAACTTTCTTTGACTGTCTTCAGACTATTTTTTTTTTACCACATATGGTGATTGCTTCCAATGTGTGCTTATAGAAACTGGAGACATTTACATTCCTAGTTTAGGGAAGACTTGACAGATATTTGATTTGAGTTGGTTTGTTATTTCTAGTTCTGGCTTATTGCAACCACAGTGCCTACTGCTGTATTTCTATTGATTGCAGACAGACATCCTGAGGGATAATTCTGTCTTCCCTTTCATTTAAAAAGGAGAAAAAAAGGCACGTCTCCAGCTGTACTAGGTGTGAAGACAGACACAAATACGTAACACAGGCTGTTTGATGAGACTTAAAGTGTGTCACTTAAAAGTCGTCATTTATTCACCCTGACTTCTCTGCCCTTCTTTGAGCTACCCACAACACTAGCATGCAGAATTGTGCTGTGAAGGCTGCAGGAAATAAGTACCTGTAATTTTTTGGGTTAAACTAGCCAGAAAGTGCTGAAGTGAAACCCTATCTGAGTTCAAAACTTTTCCAACTCTAAAGCAAAATTGTGCCTGACACCCCCTACTCCCACTCCCTTATTTCTGTCCAGTCAGGCAAACTCCATTTGAGCCCTGTGTTTAGCAGGTTTTGGATAGTTTCCTTGAGCCTTTTTCAAAGAAGAAACAAGAAAATTTGGTTTATATTTGCATCTCTAGAGCACTGGGGTCCCAGGGAGTTTCTCTGGCAGCCCAGATGTTGTTCCTGGTAGAGAAAAGCCCTGACCATGTCCCATTGTCTGAGTAGTGCAGGGGTAAAGAACAAGTATGATTATTTGCTGGCACTAAAGATCTTGCTTTTGTCATTATAGAAACTCAATCAAAGAGCCCACTTCAGTTTTTTCAGCACTGCATTCTCTTGCCTGACATACCTGGGCTGCTACTCTGACTTTCCTTTGGGACACTACAGGGTTTGACCACTCTGAAAGTGAAGGCAGCTTGTACAGGTAAAAGTGGCCAGAGTGAAATCCTTGAGCATTGGTAGCAGCAGCAGTGCAGCTCCTGTAGCAGGACACTAGGCACAGGTGAGTAGCTCAGGAGTTCACTTCTGGCCTCTCTGTTGCACGTTGCCTAAGTGTTTGTGGGGGTCTCTGATGTGCCCCACGCCTCCACATTTAAAGCCAGCATGTCCAAATTCTCAAAGTCATGGAGGATTCCCACAAATGCAGGGCTCTGTCTCATAGGATGAGAAGACAGTGAGTCTTCACGTTTTTTTCACCTCTTTCTTACAGGTCCTAGAAGTGAAAATGAGGGTAGGAGAAATGGCAAACATCATACTCCAAGCCTTAAAAATTTGTGGTTGTGGGGGGTACAAATCTTTTAAAGCAACATGCTTGCTCAATTTCATTCAATGAATTGATTTGATGGCTTGTGTTCCTGTGAAGCCACCGCCTCTCTCGCTCATTTAGTTTTTCTTCCTCCCTCTAAGCCCCAGAATTTAGCCTCATTCTCATCAAACTACTTGTCTGTTGGAAGGAGATCTCTGCTCATTCCTGCAAAATGAGAGAAAATCAAAGTCCGTGCTGAGGAGCAGTAAAAGAGCAATGAGCTGCCTGGAATTGTATCAGGAGCTCCTTCCTTATTAGACTGTGTTAAGTGCTACAGCAGTGAAACAAGTAGCTGAGCCTGTTCAAAAGCCTATGAATTCTTTCTTGCATTAAGTTAATTAGTGAGAAATGAAACAAGAAGCTAGTGCATGAAAGAAAAGGACTAGGTATCTTGTATCTTAGTAGCTCAGTGGAATTGCAAGGAAAAGGGATCCGACTTGTCACTGATAAGAAATAAATGTTTTATCCCTGTTTCAGTTTTGAGCAAAATTCAGTGTCTTTTACCTGCTTATAGATAGAGAACATTCAGCTGCTGAGGAAAATGTGATGACAGATAATCCAGGGAAATTTGTGTGACCAGTTAGTGCTGGAGCACAGTCCTGTCTGAACCACTTCCTACTGGCTGAGAGGCACCATCTAATTTCCTTCTGCTCTCGGTCTAACTGGCTGATACAGGGAGTAGGGAACTCAGAGAACACGCTTACTCCTCCCCAGCACTTAGCAGCACCAGGAAAATAAGGCAAACAGATGGGAGTCAATGTATCATCCAAATGAAATCCCACCCTTCATGAAAATGTGCCAGCTGAAGGGGAGACAAGATCCTTACTGGTGTCCTTTGCCATAGATAGCAAATGTGATTTTTTTTGGCTCAAGGATAGCAGTGAGTGCTTTGCTTCTTTTGTACTTTGGGTGCCTGTCATCTTGGCCAGGTGGTCTTTGAAGCTTGGGACATGCAGAAGCATGAGACTTTCCAGAGAAAGCTCCAGATGCCCTTGGCAAACTTGTTTCTCCTAAATCCTGCTTTCCTGCTGTGTCTGTGGCTGGGGCTGAAATTTTCACAGAAAAACGAACAGGGTAGTTAAGAAAAAAAACCCAAAAAAACAGGCTCTTGAGCCGTATTTTATGTGGACAAGATGTATTTCCATCTGGAGCTGGGGTGGCAGCTTTTCTTTGCCTTGCTGACAGACTTCATGTTGTCATGAACAAAACTTGCTCTTAACGGGTATTAGGATCCCTTTCCCCTTCATGTGTTTCAATTGTGACATTTGGAAATATTACTCAGGAAATCTCTTGCCATCTGGGCCTCCAGCAGCCTCAACACCTGCACCACTGAGGCACCCTTGTCTCTCTCAACAGTGAGCCCATCTCTCCCTGTGCAGCTGTCCCCTTCGGGCTCTCTGCCTCAGTCTGTCAGCAGCTTCACCAGCAGAAACCAGCATATGGATCCTGGTCCAGCCTATCAATGTTATAGGAGACTTCTCTATTTGCTCAGTTTCTATTACTCAGCATGAAGTTAGGAACGTTCCTACAACGTTTGAGGATTTCAGATTTACCTGGAAGTCTCCCCACCTGCTCATAGGGAGCAAGACATCACTTATCTTCAAAACTCACAAGACAAGTACTTCTTCAGTCTGAGTTTTGAAGGGGGAAGCTTAGGGCTGCCTCTTTCCTTTCTCAGCTGCCTCACTACCTCAGCAGCCTCACTATGCCCATACAAAAGCTCTTATCCTCAGCTCCAGGATCACCTCTGCTTTGCTGTGCCTCTCCATCAGCAGCAAGCAGCCTGTTGAACAACCCTCTTCTTCCACTTCATCCTCTGCAAGGTCAGGTGAGGGTGGCTGGGAGTAAATTCTTCTGCCACCTCTGGAAAAGCACTGCTGATCTCTTCTTGGGGATGATGGTGGAGCTGAGGTCACTCCATCAGGTACAACTGCACACTCACGCACTACTGCTAACCTGAGCAACCTGCTAGGACTTCACTCACTGTGGTAGCTTCCTGGTCTAGCTAAGCTCTGAAGGGCTTGTTATCTGCTCCAAAATAAAGCTGGGGATTGGCAGGAAGTCTTTACTAGCTGTGCTTCTAGATGTACACTCAGGGTCTCTAGCAGAGTAAGCTAAGAGACTAAAAGTGGGTAGGTGGGTATGTGCAATTTTAAGTTTTATACATACTCATAATTATATTCACTATACTTTATATTTATATACATATATAGTTACATGCATGCATATATTTATGCATAGTTACTGAGGGGAGCTCTGAGTGTATCACTCAGAAACCATCCAAATTATAACACTGCAGTAGAAAGCTGGATCAGCTCTACGAAGTCAGTGGAAGAATGAATCAGATTAATGTGCCATTTTACTTGGGTAAAGAAGGATATTTACATGAAGTACAGCATTTCAAAATGGTCAAGGGTGCTTTTAAGTCTGTGAAACATTGTTGTTTAAATATATGTGTAAAATTTCCTTTTTTATCTGGTAAGACAGTTGCTAGAGAGTTTACCAGCATGAGTGGTGTTTTCCAAATTAATTTTACACTTTAATTAGAGTAAGTACTGTACTGCTAGAAGACAGAGAATATGGAAAGAGAAGACAAAGAATATCTAAGAGTGTAGATATCACATGTTGAAAAGGTGGACATATTATGGCAGTCCTAAGTACCACTAGCAATTCCATCTAGCTAGGGAATTTATGTAAAATCATTGACCTTGATCTGAGGATAGACCTCTTTAACACAATCAATACAGGTGCAATCAGATAAGAACATTCTACTGTTTTATTAAAGTGCATCTAATTCAAAACTCAATAACCCTCACAAATCCTTAATCAGAGAAGACATCCTGGGAGGTGCTTAGGTGAGTGATCTTACAACTTTTGCTCTCTCCTTGTTAGGATGGCATTTTACAAATAGACATGTCTGTTTCCTCCTTACCCAGCCTGCCATAATTCTTTCGCTATACAGTTGTGTTGATTATCATGCATTTATCAAGTATTTTTTGCCTCCATTTATTTAGAGAGATTGGGTCAAGCGACAGCTTCTGTTTACCCCATCCCCCTGCATCACTGTGGCCAAGCATACGAATGCAGGATGGGTCCTGTGTTCTAGTCCTTGGCTTAGATGTGTTACGCTGTAGGAGGTGCAGTGTTAATGCATGCTCTCTAGCTCAGGGTGGCTGGGGATAATGACAGAAAACAGTCCATGCGCAGCATTATGTGATAGTTTAAGCAGAATGAAAGCCAAAGGCAATGACTGTATTTTTAGAAGTTATTTTCGATCAAAATGATGCATACCGAATAATATAAAATAACCACATGGTAGAGAGCTCTGAGAGCACTGCTTACAGTGAGGTAATTATTATTCTTTCCAGGTGATCCTCAGCACGTTCCTTGATAATGCAAAACAAATTGTAATTTGGAGCAATTGAGCTGAAGGCAGATTTCTTTTTAGTCATTTAAGTTCATATATGACAGGCTGAGGGGATCAGGTCTTTATTGTAAGTGTGAATGGCTACACATGCTTAACTCGACCCCTGGTTCCCTGCATTACACAAAACAGCATTTAGCCAGTCCATACAATAAAATAAGAAAAAAAAATCAAATTGGTTTGTAACTATGTACAGCAGAGAGAGGCTCAAGAGACTGCAGCACTGCAACAGTCTCCTTAACATACGTGTCCAGTGAAAGCAGAGGATGTCTGGATTGCGACTCCTCACAGTCAGGAGTCTTCTGGCGGTGATTCTGATCCCTTTACTCCCTCACACTTGATCCTAGTTATTTGGAAATTTTAAAATTTTTATATTATGAAAAATTACTGTGCAGACATTTTATGTCTTCCTCAGCCATCTTCCTCACTCTGTTTCTACTTTAGTTTTTTTAATCAAGATAATGCCTACAAAAGACCAAAGGACAGAACCACCAAGTTTCAATTCCCTCATGCACAAACTCACCAACATCTGTGCTTTACAGGAGCAGAATTCTGTGTCTCCTATTCCAGGTGGGCCAAAGTAATATCTCCTGTGGTGGAAAGAGGATTTGAAAGAGGATGGACTGAGCTAGTTGGTTGTGTTCTGCTCAAGTTCTGCTGTCTGGGAAAAATTCTGCTATCATCATTCTCTAGCAGGGAATGTGGCCTGGGCCATCTTCTTCTGTGCTAAGGAGACAGACTGAAGGAAAGAATGGCGAACAACAGAGAGCCCTCCTGAAACTGTTTTGGTGATGCTACTGCAGCTGAGGGCAGCAGAAGGAAAGAGTTGATTCTTCCTACCCAGCCAACACAGTAGCAGTTGCCACCCTAGACGTTCTGGCCTTCCCTTCTCTTCACACCACGAGCATGGATTTCCAGGGCGCTGGTGTAGGCAGAGCAGAGCTTACAGTTACTTTGCTGTTTCTGGCTGCCTATTAATTTAGATGGCTTTCTGCTTGGCTCGTGCTTCATCCCTACAGTCTCTGTTGTTCTCCACGTCCAGAAGTGTGCTTGCTCCATGCAGTGATGAGGACTCAGTGATTCTGAGGCACTGTGATACCTCTCAGATACAGCATGGTGCTGTGTTGTCTTATCTTGGGTCACGAGATCATCGAAGCATTAGCACTGCACAATGCAAGACATTGTCACTTTGTCATTAGCACCATCTTCTCCAAAATGCCAGGGTGATTTATCAGATTTCACATGACAACTGGAATTAAAGTCCTGATGAAAGTGCAGTGTATTTGTGTTGGGGTTTTTTGGCGTTTTGTTTGTTTATTCGTTTTAAATTACTGAGCTTTTGATTAAGCTCAAGTACCTCTTTAAAGAACAAATTTTAAAGATGTGCTGGACAGTGGAATGGTTAGATGCAAAGGCATGCTAAGTATCTTGGCCTTTGCCACAGAAAGCATTGCTGATTCAAGACATTACATAAAAGCTTCTGCAGCACTGGAATCTCTCAGTTGTTACTTAGCTAGCCTTTGCACTCCCCTTCTGCAAGGCAAAATAATACCCTCTTTTTATTTTTGTAATCAGAATTTATATCATATAATCTCTGAAAGGTATTTCTTGTATGTTTCAGCATTGATAAATGCAGC
The DNA here is from genome assembly GCA_013400515.1 of Erpornis zantholeuca. Taxonomy (NCBI): domain Eukaryota; kingdom Metazoa; phylum Chordata; class Aves; order Passeriformes; family Timaliidae; genus Erpornis; species Erpornis zantholeuca. The sequence goes on along the minus strand of VZTN01019874.1, from coordinate 169,601 downwards.
CCCCATCACCAGTGGAACAGAAATAAAATTAAAAATTATCTCCACACACTTCTGTGTTCTAGGCCTGCAGTTCAAAAGCAGATTCATTTTGAAGAGCTTGGGGAGGGGGAGAAGCTGATGTATGGATGTATACAACACTTTAGATGAAGAGTTATAAAGGAAAATCCTATTTCTTAATGCTGAGGAGAGAAAAAACAGTGAAAGAAACAAAAAAACTGTCCAGATGCTGCATTATATCAACAATGATAGGTAACTATTCTGTATTAATCAAATAAAGCCATATGCTCTGAGTAATTTTGTGCTTTTTCCTATGTTGGGCTCTGAAGGATTCCCACCCCCAATGGAAAAGAAGGATACAAGAGATCTAATTAAAAATGGGAGCTTGCGAAGCACAACAAGACTTTAAACTCTTCTTCTACTTAATGGAATTTGCTGTGGTGTTAAAATAGTGTTTTCCCATGTCATTCTGACATGAAAAACATTAGTGAATATTCGATTTTATTGTGGAACAAATTATGGTAATAATGAGTCTGAGAAAAAAAAAAAAAGTGCTCAGAATGGTAAAATCTCATTTGAAATGTGCCTGTGCAAAATAGAGCAGATACACAAAATGTTTTCTGCTATTTCACCAAGAGACTGCTATTTTATGAGCTGCATGCCCTTTCAGTGTAGTGCTCAACACCTAGCATTTGCCTGTCTCAACCCCACTCTTACTGCAAACTCCTTTCTTTATACAATTCAGGCACTGGGAATGTATGAACTGTCAGGTTTCAGCTCCTACTGAGCAATCCAAAACTGCAAGGTCAGATATCAGTGGGCAGAAAATGCTCCCTGTCTTTCCAGCTGATTCTCAGACATGATGGCAATAAAGACTGATCACTTCCAGTCAAAATGTGAACAGACAAGCAACCATTTATGCTGGATTTTTTAAACTTATCAATTTAATTTCCCCTTACTTTTAGAAGAATGACTGAACTCCAGAGAAGAAAGAAAGGAAGACACATCAGAGGTCAATGGACCTAGAGGCATTAATTTGTTGGGGTTTTTTAGGTTATTGATTGACCCATTGCTGAAGTGGGTGCTGTCAAGAGAGATGTCTCCTGCTACCTTTTGCTTTTAATGTTGCACTGATTTTAGAAAAGTTGATGAGAAAACAGCTTCAGCTCACTTTTGGATGAGAGAAAGAGAGACTAAGTTTCCAAAATTGAGTTCTGGCAAGGACACCCTTTATACCCTTGACCAAAAACCTTCCTTTGACTTCTTCTTTGGTAAAATGAAAATTACACTGTGCTTGCAAGGGTTATTAACAGGAATATGTCAAAGAAGACAGGAGGCACTTTGATGCACGCTGGGGTCAACGGGATAATTTTCAGTCATTTCAGTAGGTCAGGTCATATTGTCAGTGTGGGAAGTTGTAAAGTAAGTTTCCTTGTCCAAAGGAGACCAATGGATTACTTGGGACATTCTCTGGGAAGCAAAGAGGTGGTTGTCCTGTCACATCTTCTCAGTAGCAATGACTTTCAAGGGATGCTTCTGTAATGTGCTGAATTTATGTACTGAATTTATATGCTCTATACATTGTTTTTATCTTGGAACTCTTTCCAGAATGTCTTGGCTCTTTTAGATGTCTGTAATTATGACTTGAGGAAGGTGTGTGTAATTACGACTTGAGGAAGGCAGGGGTGGGGGGAGAACTAATTTTTGCCCTCATAAATTATTTGTCATGATTCCTCTATGATGGCCTTTATCTGAGAATATCTTCAGAAAACTCCAAGGTGAATCTGGCTCATCCTTTAAAATTTCTGTGTGCGTCTTCAGCATTAGCACTATTTTTCTTTTGCTGGTTATGAATGAAGATTCCCAGATTTCCTGAAGATCATAGCTCAAAATAAAAAAACCAAACCAAACAACAACAACAAATTCACTGAGTTTTTCTTAGCACAAGAGGATAGTTTTGTTTTTCTGTCTTTTGAAATCAGAAGTATGTCTGTATCTTATATGGTTTGGATCACATAGTTGAACATGCATGTAGACATTGCAGCAGGGATACAATATTCTTGGAGATGTTATTAAGGTGAATTTTACTTTATTTTGTGAGCCAGAGATTGTTCTCAATAGTCACTAACTTAATGACAAATGAATGTGAATGGTGAATGTCAAATGAAAGATCATTTTGTTATAGCTGGCTTGGCTTATTTTTATAAAAGCATCTAAAAAATAAAAATCAAGAAGGATGTAAGTATGCGCTCCTTTCCTCGGGATGCGTCATATAAGCCCTTTGCACTCTGTTGAGTGATTAAATGAAAATGACCTGGGTCAACAAAGATGTGAAATGGATTTTTGTCACTGAGCAAGCCCATTGAAATGACTCTGCTTCACACAGCCAGCAGCTGAGATTTAAACAGAGTTTGTTTTGGAGCATGGCTCACTCTGGGGCAGGTTTGCTCACATAAGCTACACATAAATGTAGGCTAAAGAAAACAAAAAATGTGAGCTGTCAGGAGATCTTATTAAGAATTTGCAGAAGAGCTTACTCTTAAATAGCATGGAGAAAAGAAATATCTCACAATCAAAGGCTTCACTCTCTTCACCGTTAGCCATTGTCCCAGCCAAAAATGTAGGACACATTTAATATAATCTCACTGTATAATGTAATCAGACTGTCTGAGGGATAGCTTATGCTACTCTGCTAGTCAACAATCAAGTGTGGTCAAGGACAGTCAAATTGTTTTATTGCACATAACTTGGCAAAGGCTAAGGAAAAACGTGTATGAATTTAATGGCTCAAGGCTTTTATTACTTTCCCAATAGGTGATTTTTAAAATGTACTTCCTTGCCTTCATGTCAAATGCAAAGTGAAATGGATGGCCTTAAAAATCATAAGTTGGAGACAGAAAGAGAAAGAACAGCAGTCCTGTGATGTGAGCCTGCAAATTGGTCTAAAGAGGACCTGAAGATCAGCAGAGAATGTCCTAGAAGACCCAGGACAGCTGTAGAGGGTGACACTACAGGACACATGTCAATTCATGTTCAACAGACCTATTAGAGGGCAGGCTCATGGAAATTTCAGTAACCACACAACTGAGGAAAGACTCCTGCTCTGCTGCTGTAGAGGTACTGTAGATGTCCTGTCCACCTCATTTAACCTTCCTTTAGTGGAGAGAAGTCCACAGGGAATGAATCAGGTAAACAAGGGATTTGCATGATTCATGTATGAGAATGAGAACAAATATTTGATTTGGGAGAGAAGTAACAAGTTTGGGGAAATGCATTCCTATTCTGTAGAACTGAAGTTTTCTTCCTAAATCATCATCAGATTGAGGATATAAGAAGCAATCCAGAATTAATTTTTTTCCATTTGATTATAAAGGCCAGGTTACAATGTTAGTAAAGTGAAACTTCAGTGAATGATTTAATCTTTATTACAATTCTGCTAGCACAATAGAAATACAAATAATGTTGATCCTAGATTTGGAAATAATTATTCACTGACCAATATCCTGCACTTTCAAAACATTTATAAATGTTCTCTTTCATGTATGTCAAGTAGCCATACTGGTAGTTGCTAGAACAATTCTTTTGTCAATCCACAGCAGTGTCCCCTAGTATAGAGATTATTTTGTTGATTTGAGATGGTATGGAGGATGACTAGCTGGAGTACAGCTACCCAAAATATGATTTAAACAGGATGTCATAGCTGGTATGTTACAACTCCTTGCATAAGTGCTACTGAGTCTGTCAACTGTGAACAACCAAAACTTGGTTGTAATTTCTGTCGCAAAAATGCACAGCTCTGGTGCCCAGCCTTAAACAAGATTCGCCATTGAGTCAGTGTTGGTCAAAAACGCAGAGCTCCTCCAGTTAGAACGTGACCTGCAGAAACATCCCAGCTTTTTCAAAGATAGTTTGATCTTTGACCAAACTCTGTGCATCTTGTAAAACTTGACAGGATCATGTTGAAGAGGCTTTAATGCAGGATTTTGTGGAAGTGACCACTGACTTTTCTTCACTGACTGTGAAAGAATATTCACAGATATGTGAGGTAGGTTGGCTGATTCTGTCAAGAGATTTGTCCTAGGGGCACTGCTGGAGATATTTCTTCTAGTGGGAACAGACAGGAACATTGAAGATTAATTTGTAGCCTAGGTTTTTTTTTTTAAGACTATCTCTGATTTTTATCATGAGCTCGACATCTTTCATATGGTTTTCATAAATTTATACCATGCAGTTAAAATCTTTGAGGAGTTTAAGTTTAAAGCAGAATTGAAATATTTTAAAGGACTTTATAATGACACACTGGAAGCACAGCAAATCCCTTGATAGCCTAAATGGATGGAAACATTTTAAAGTACAAATGAGTTAGAGATTAATTCATGGCACCTTGTACAGACTTAGGGAATTCTATGTGTTGGAAATAGTTCTGCAGCACAAGCAATCTGCTGGACAGTGAAATGTCCTCTCAGCCTTTCCTCAATCCCCAGAATGAGTGTTTAGGGGAAGGAATCTTTCTTCCTTCACTGTCCTCCCCATTGCAGCCTTTTTATTGTCAAAGAGGTTGAAGAAGTTGAAGGCCATTCCTCTGTGTACTGCAAGTTATGGAAAACATGTTATAATAAGAATTCAGCACCCAGGAAAAAGAGTGGTTCACATTTAAAGACTGTAGACTAAAAATGGCTTCATGCAGCTGGCCATATAAAGAGGGTTCAGGATTATGCATCTGCTGGGACCAAAATGACCAAAATGCCCCATTGTACTTAGAGCCAGGAAAGATTGCTATATCCTTAGATGCCCACTGAAATTAAATCAGGACTTGGAAGCAGGTTTGCATCTTTTGTTTGAAAGAACAACTTGTAGTAAACAGGATATTTTTAGAATCGAAAAGAACCTCTATAAGGTGTCATTCCTGGAGAATCTTCAAGTATCCTCCACTCTCCCTTTAATTTCTAACAGAAAGGACAGCAGGACTGGGGATTCAGGGATCATTCAGATACCTCCTCTTCCTCCAAATGATTAGCAAAAGCTGAAACTGATATTTCCCCTAGGGAATAATCTTTTTATTTATGTATTTATTATTATGTCTGTAGAAGAACTCTGTGAAATAGCTCTTACCTTTCCCAGTGCTTCCTTTGATTGAACCAAACACATACTCTTGCAGAGCTCCAGGCTGAGAAAGTCCATGTACTGCTGAGCTTTTAGCACATTGTGATGGGTTCACATTTGTGGTAGCTTAGCTCTGGCAAACACCCAAATTTCCATCCAGCTGCGCACTCATAACCCCTCTCAGTGGGGCATGGGGAGAAAATAGGATGAGGAAGCTCATTGGTCAACATAAAGACAGGGAGATTGCTCACCAGTTACTGTTGTAGGCAATACAGACTTGACTTTGACAAAGCTAATTTAATTTATTGCCAATTAGAATAGAATCTGGCAGTAAGACGCAAAGAAATACAAAGACATATCCTCCCAACCCCTTCCCTTCTCTCCCCTCCCTTCTGCTCTCCAGGCTCTTGTACATGCTCCCCAGGTGGTGCAGGGGCAGGAGGGCAGTTATGGTCAGAATGTAGAGATTTAGTGATTTCTTTCTCCTGCTCTTTTCCTCTCACACTTTCCCTGTGCTCTGATGTGGACTCTCCTTGCAGTCTGCAGTCCCTCAGGAAATATCTATTGCTTTCTGGGCTCTCCATGGGCTGCAGTTCCTTCAGGTGTACCTGCTCCTCCTCTGACCTTGATGTTGCCTCTGATGTTTCTCATTCCTTTTAGTTCCCCTCTCTCTCTGTGTTGCCTTATCAGAGGCACCACCTGATGGGCTCAGTCTGTGCCCTGCAGTGGGTCTGCTGGAGCCAGTTGGAGTTGGCTGTGTCTGCCACGGGGCAGCTCCTCATCTTTGCACTCAGACTCACCCCTGTAGTCCTGCCTCTGCCAGCAACAGCAATGTGCTGTGGACATTCTACACAACTTTGCAGTTAGGAAAGTGAGGCAAATGTTTGTCTGTTCTGACCAGTAAGCTTTGGAAAATGGACAGTTTTGCTCACTGTGCTGTGACTGTTCAAGACTTCTTTATGATAAACAGGAGAGCTTTTGTTTTTTGCTACTGCTAACTAGGTCTAATTGATTTAATTGTCCTGTCCAATTCAAAGCATGCAATGACTCACCCACCCTGCACCCCTCATCCTACTGTGTTCCAGGAGAGCTTTTGTTTGTCCTGGAGCCATGGGGATCTGGGCAGGTGGCACATAGCTGGACTTCTTGGCATTCCTATCTGAAAACACTCCCTGCTTTTCCTACTAAAAAAAGATACAGAGCGCTTTCCTAAAACAGTGTTGCCCAAGCATCCTTGGGTGATTGCTGTAGATTCTGAATGAATACCACTTTCTGAGCACTAACCTTCTACCCAGACTGTGCTGGATCTGTGGAAGAACAGCTGGCAGACAGCTGATGAAAGAGGTGAGGTGGGCATAGGAGCTCCTGCCTCACCATTTTCTTTGTGAAGATTAAAGGTGCAAGGGTGTCAATCATCTTCTATGTAAAGGTCTGAAAAGGCTCTCAGAGTTCATTATTTTTAGCTCTTTAACAGATTATCTCTTTTATTTTTAGAGGTAACAATAGCTCTTATGTTAAGAGACAAAAGCCTCATCAGTTTTGGAATTTCAAATTAACTCGATAAGGCATTGAGGAAATTTTTTTTCCACAGGAACCTGAAGAGTTGTGTAAAGAATGATGTGAAAAACAAGGGAACACCTCCAGCTTAGGGGGTCTTTGTGCTCATGATATACAAATGTAAGCAGCCTTGTCATGCCATGGAGCAGCTCGGGAGCTCCCTGTGCCCCAGCCAACACAGCAGCCTGTTCCTGCTGGCTGAGGGCAGTGTCAGAGGCCACAGAGGATTGGATGAGCCCAGCTGAAACCTCTCTTCTTGGGCAGGTCGAGTTAAAGGCCCACAACTGCCAGGCCTTGTTGTGCCTGGGCTGACCACCTCTTACCAAGGGCTCGTGTAACTTGGACAGAAACCATGCAGGGGTCACCAGACCTCTGCTGCTTGAGGGCCTCAAGAGTGTTACTGCAGATGGCAGAGTGGTCTCAGGAGGTCCCATGTGTCCCATTCATAAATAAAAAAAAAAAAGTAACTACATTTCTAGTTTGGTCAAAATCAAAAATCAATATGAAGGTATAGGCAATATTTGTTGAAATTCTTTCCTTTTTCCCCAGTTAAGGCCTTGCTAAGGGGATTTCATCTCCTTACTCTCCTATAACACTCAATCTGTTCAGTTTTTTATGCTTATCTCATCTAGAATTTGTTGTTGTTGTTTATTTTGAAGGCTATTCAGGGTGTTATTTGTTTGAGTGTTTTCCCCTTGAGGACATAGTAAATTCAACCACTTTCTTGCAGATTCCCTCTAGCAGGAAACTGGATCTCCACCATGATGGTGTTTGGAAATGGAAGCATTTCTTTTTTGCAAGTAAAAGCCTTTGTGTTGGAGCTAAACTTTTGATGAAGCTCCTTATTGATGCATGATGCTCATTTGGCAGATCCTGAGTGCATCAGTACATTGAGTGGCTTCTCCAAGAGAGAAGGCTTGGGACAGAGAGGACCGGGCACCTTGGAGTCCCCTCAGGAACACTGCATTTTCATGTGGCATCTTGCTTTGCATCTTTGGGGAATGATTTTTGCAGGAACCCCATCTGTTTTGTTTGCCATCACTGAGTTACTACTGAAAGCTGCCTTAGCACTTTCTGTAATGTGCAAAAGAGAAAGAAAGGGAGCATAAAGAGGTATATTGGAATTATACTGAGCACATTTCTTCTGAAACTATAATTTATACAAATGAGTACATATAATTTTGCAATTATAAATATGTGAAATAAATGCATTAGTTAAGAAGTTAAGCTCTCAAAGGTGCTAATTATTAACCAAATGCATTTTACAGTGTTTTAACGACCACTTTTTCACATCATGTTAATATCCATTAACTATATTCATACCAGTAATGCTAATACTGTGCAGAGCCATTAGTTAGCTACAAAGTCAATAATGGATGATACTGATTCCAAGCCTCTGCTGCACTAAAAGATACATACAAGGTTTTTTGTAGAGTGAGAAATTTAACCTGAATTTTCACTTGGATATTGTCCATGAAGCTGTTTATACTGATTACACAGATGAATGTGGAGTCACTAAAGAGAGAGCCTATGAACAAAATACTGGTCTGCCTCTGTCTACTTGAAAGCAGAAACTGGCATCAAAGCGAATTGCCCTGCCTCCAGAAGAGGGCTCTGAAAATTTCTCTTCATTTGTCTTCTCAGCTGCCTTGCAGATAGAACTCCTTCATTAATAATTTCTCATTAAGAAGTTTCAGTAACACTTCTTAGACAAGATTTTTTTAGAGATAACTCTGGAATATTTCATTTGCCACATTACCTGAATGGATTTTCAGACTGTTTATCCTGTTTTTCTTCCTCTCAAAAACATTCAAACATATTTTGTCAAACCTCTCTCTAAGATGTAACCATTGTTTGGGTGGTGGATTCAACCAGGAATGGCTTTGCAGAGAAACTCTAGTTGAAGTTGGACTACAAGTGTGCCACATTTTGCTCCTTGCTTTGGGAAAACTTTTATAAAATTATTTGCAAGTAAAATATTTTATTATACTAATATCAGGAGCATTTTATGCTACTAGTAAAATGTGTGCATTGTTTTAGAGGCTGGATTGTAAAACTAACCATATATCTTGTAAATCAACAGAAAGAAGCCTCAGTTGTTGTCTCAGATATTAAGCATACAGATTTTAGTAATAGGGTGTCTCTGTTTAAAACTTAATTTATTTACCCACAATATCTATTCTAACATGAGGCTTACAAAATGCAAATATTGGAAACTTCTTTAATACGGAACACACACACACAGAGACATTTGACTTCCACCTTGGTATCTTTCATCTGCTTTATCTTCATTTGTAGGGTGTTAACTTCTGGGAATAAACTACTCTTGACTGTAAAAATGCCCATGTGTTCATGAAATGGATTGAGCTCACTGTGGTGCTGATTTACTGTAACTAGATGCAAGATTGATGTGTCCAGGAGAAACCATTCCACGTATCTCATCTGTCTCTGGAACTACACCTTTAATCTCTTTACTAGATTTGATTGTTCTCTAACAAACCAACAAATAGTTGTCTAGAGCAGGTGAGATTATTCTTTCAGTGAAAGACTCGGATGGGATGAGCAGAGTTATTGTGGACAGGACAGATTAAAATGTCTCAACTTAGTGTAAGCATCAGCAGAAATGGATTTGGGGCAAAACTCCTTTGTCTTATTCTTATGGCAGGGGAATGCCACAGACGACAGGAAAAATAGAGTGGAAGATAAGAGTCCATGCTGTATCCTCTTCCTGTGATCCTGATGCTCTGTTTCTGTGTCCCCCTTCATGCTGTGATGTGAAGACTGTCTTATGGTGGAATTTTTGCTGGGGTGTGGATTTGGGGCTAGGAGGCCCCATAAGGAAGGCAAAAACATTATGCAGCACAATTAGAATGCTGCAGCCCAAAAGACCTCTGTGGAGGATCATGGAGTGATTCCTCAACAAAATGAACTAAATCAAAAGTAACTCAATTTAAATCAGGAAGATTAAAACCTGTTTGGAGGAGATCAGAAGTCAGCCCTGTGTGGGAAAACACAAAGCACTTTAGATAATTGTGTGGAGAGCAGGGAGCAGCAAAAAGTAATATCCTACCTGACAAAAATCTTGATAACCTGGAAAACTAGGTGAAAGCCAGGAATGTAAACATCCTGTCTTGAAAAAATAAAATAAAACCTCAGACAATCTCTTGACATTTAAGGAAGACTCGATCTCCTAATGAAATAAATACTAAAGAAGACCTAACATATCTGAATAGTGCTTGTGGGGATTCCCCAGGGAAGGAAGAGCATGTATAAGAGCAATCCTCTCGTAGTGCTGGGGAGGAAGTGAATGCAGGCCTGAGAAGCCAGACTGGAGGAATCAGAAAGAAGAACAATGATAACTTTTTATTTCATCCTGTGAAGTCAGTGGGCTGGATTTAGCTCAGTTGATCAGAGCCTGGTTCTAGTAACACCAAGGTTTGTGGGTTCAATCCGTGTATTTATTTAAGAGTTGGACTTGAGTCCCTTACAACTCAGAATATTCTGTGAATCCATGAAAAATTTATTCACAGAAAATGCTCCTACAGAAAAAGGAGGATGGGTATTAATCTCCTGCAGATCAAGGAAATACTTTGGAAATGGAAGGCAAGTCCCTTGGGGTTTGGATTCTAGAAAAGAATTCCTCTTTCAAAAAAAAAGACCCCTGAGTTGGGTTCAGTCCATGGTACTGCCATTTGGGGACCAACTGTAATCTGTTTAGGCCGTATTCTGCATTTACAAGTACAGGAATCAAATGCTGACAGCTCTCACCAGTGCATAATTAAATTCTTATTCCCAGTTGAAGCCATTGGCAAAACTTTCACTGACTTCAATAGTGCTGGATTAAGCTTTCACTGAATGTCATGAGAATTTGAAAAGCAAAATCAATCCAGACTTTGCAAACAGTCCCTTGTCTTTACTGTGGATCAAACCAAAACCATAAAGTAAATAAACTCAAAAACCTTACCATGAATGAACTAAGAATAAGGAATCATATTGTTATTCTGAATACTTTTCCAGAAGATAGGGAAATTGAGTCATTTGGGGGTCTACAGTGATAATAAGAATTGTGTAAGTACTGTGTAGCAAAAAAATATTTCTTAGTTAGTCTGCTCTTTTTGGCACAGTCCTTCTGGCAGAAATGCATACATTTATTTTCTTGTAGCTCAAGAGTTCCTGGTGAGTAATTCCTGCTCTGCAGATGGTATATGATGTAGATGATTTTTCAAGTCCAATTTCAACCTGTAGTGCTGTGGTTTATCACAAAATGTTTTGCTGTAGTCTAATGGAAAGAACTCACAAGCCAGTTTACACTCTTAATTTCTAATAAATCCAGTTGCTTCCTAGGTGTATCCCTCACTATAAACTTGCAATTTAAATCCAGCGAGAAACAGGAGTGCCCGGCTGTAGAGGAAGTTCTTCCCTTCCAAGCCCCATCTGCACCATGAGAGCCAAGGCTGCAGACATTTGGGAAACTGGTTAGACTGCAGAGATTTTTCTCAGGGAGAGTGAAACAAAATAAGCATAATTCATCTTACAATACAACCCCCCCCCAAAAAAAAAAAAAAAACCGCTCAAAAAACCAAAACCAACAAAACAAATCCAAAACAAATTCAATAGAACAGACTAACCTTACGTAGAAATAGGAAATGTATTCAGTCTATTAATAAACCACATTTAGAGACATGTGGAATGGAAGGTGACCTGAGTTTCCCTTGATGATTTAGGGGATTATTCTGGTGCTCACTGGATAGAAGCTTGTCAATAACTGCTGTTCCCAAACCTATGCTTTGTCAGAGCAGTGACCTCTAGTCCTTGCTACAATTCTCTTAGGATCAGAAGGAAATTCTGACCAGAAGGAAATTCTACCAGGAGAGATGAAGAGCCCATTTCCTCGGAGATGCGAAGGCTAAGAAAATACCCCATTAACAGGAGTTAGTGCTCCTGCTTTGCTGCTGTTACAGAGCTCTGAGAGGACTGGACTTTCCACTCTTACCAGCTGAGCTATATCAGTAACACTCCGTCCTCAGTCCTGTCTTTGAGTTGTCAACATTTTTCTTTGGCTTTAGTAGTGACATAATGGGCTAAGTAGGGCTCAAGCAGATACTGCATTTCTAGGGGGGGAACCAGAATAGGACTGCAACTGCTGTGATCACTCATCAGCATGCCAGACCTGGACTGCCCTTCTCTGGCTGTGGGCTTTCTCTGCTGTCCCCCACTACCCCAACATTCCCAGCTCCCCATCTCTTGGATAGAGAGACTTGTCACCTTCTGTCTTAGCCCCACCTCAGTCTCCTTTTGCCTTCTGCTCCTGCCTGTCATGGTCCAAAGGTTCTGGGTACAAAACTACAGTATGTAAATATGGTTATGCTTTCTGACACTCTCATAAAGCAGTATCAGCTGTATGTTGCTTATCAGTAATTTCTGATTACACCTGAAGATTGGAAAACATGTACCTAGCCAAAATGTTTTCACTTAGTGTGTTTTGCCTTCTGAGATATTTTATCCTTGCTTTTATTCCTATTACGTGTCCACAGCTTTCTGGCAGGTTTCTTTTCTTTTTCAGAGTGTGTGAATTTTACCTATCAGATTGCACTGGAGAAAGAAACATTTATTTTCAAATGTTTATGGGAATAAAATAATAATGCTATTATCTACACTCTTGATTACCGGGATTATCTCATATATATTCAGATCCTCCAGATAGGCAGATTAAGTGATCAGAAGGTTCTTAGTGGGCCCCAGGCTCAGAGCATACACTAAAGAGGATCAAGCCTGCTTTAATTCATGTGCTTCTTTACTAAAACTCCTGCTCTTTCTCAGGGGAATTTCTGAAATATGTTATCTGGGGCCCAGTGCGGTCCTGTTGAGTTGGATCGACAGCCTGTGGCTTTAATGGGCAATGAACTGCAGCTGACTTGGAGCAATAACGTGTAAGGAAACATGTATTTTGCTCATCTGGGTCCAGAGCCATCTCAGTCTTTCTCATGTGCTGGCAGACCTCAAGCATCTTGCTCTTACTTGCTTAATGTTGCTAACAAATGTCTCTAGATTCTAGTGAGCATGCCTCTTGTAGCCATTCCCAAATCTAAGGTGTTTGAGGGAGCATAGGAGAGGGCCAGCTGTGTCCCTTAGAGAAAGAAAGGAAGTGGAAAAAAGGCTTTTGCTAACTGATCAAACAGTTTTTACGCAGGCAATGGGACTTGCTTATAAAGTAAGTTTCTGAGAAGCTGACATTTCTCCATGGCCGAGCTAGCATATAGCAATTTGAACAATGAATATAGGAAACCACCCTGCAAATATGATTTATCCACCAGCTTTTTTTTTAAAAAAGACATGATTGCTTTTTGACTAGAATATGTGCTCTGAATTGCTTAAGAATTTTGAGAAACTTCTTTTATAGAGCTTGAAAATACAATAACGTAGAGATGAAAAGCTCCTTTAGAATTAATGATGGGGACAGAACTGAAGTGACATGCATGTTGAAATGCCACTATCTTAAAATGTTCTTTTCCAGTTACTGTGTTTCTGAATGTGCCTGTGGCTTCCACTCTTTGTCATGTCTGCTAGCAAATATTGGAGCTAGAAGATGACAAGAAATGTGCAGCAGTGGAGAGTGTTATGGGGTAAGAGTGAGCTTTTGATACTGAGTCTAAGAAAAAAGAAGTGGAAAGATCTTTTTACTTAAGAATATAAAATTATGTGAAAATTTGGACTGATAAAAGAGAAGTAGACAAGAATAGATGAATAGATAAAATGCCTTGAAAGGAACAATGGGGTGGATGCGACATTTGAGGAAGGGAGGTCCTGTGGATGTGGGAAAAAACTTCACTGCACCTCCTAAACAGAGGTAGAAGACTTGAGTTTAAAATTCCAGAGTAGGAAATAATTGAAAAAGGGCTCTAGAAAGTTGAGGCAACCAAGAAGAAATGACAGTAGTGTGAGTTCAGTAGCAGTGTTTTGAAAAGATTAGGCTGTAGAGATTTCATTGGGTAACATTCCTTTCCTCACTTCTCTTGTTTCACAGGGAGGAGGGTAATCTCTCATTTATTTATAACTATCCCACGTGTGAGATGAAAGTCGGAGCTGATTATGTTTGGCTCCAGAGTCCACCACAGGTATAGGATCCTGTGAGAAATCCTTACTTGTCAGGCCTCTAATTTTATTCTCTGACAACATTATGCTGTAGCAATAATCTCTGTTAAGACCCAGCGACCAACCCTGTTGCAATGCCAAGCTGCCCAGTTTAATTTGATCTCCCATGACCAGTGGCTTTCAATATAGGAACAATGCTATGAAGCAGAAGTGCATTTGTATGACTACATCTGCAGAGCGAAAACACAGCCTTCTGAAATAGCTCGTGTCTGTCCTTTTGGTGATCTGCTTAATGACCTCGCCCAAATAAAAGGAGAATACCATTCATAAATATTATAAGGGAGGCAGAAAGCAGTGTGCTCTCCCAAGGGCAAAGCTGAGAATAAAAAAAATCCACCACTGTCAAGCAAGACTCTTTTTCTGTTTTTAATTCCAGAAAGGCTAGTTTGGTAAAGCTTGGGCTGGTTGGCTTTCAAATGCAAATCCTTCAGGCTAGTTCAGGCAAACTTGATATCGTCTTTGAGTCAGACTCGTCTCTTAAAATGCAGCAGGACCAAAAAAGGACTTGTGATTAAGGAGAGTGCACATCCTTGGTGTTCTGGAAGCATGCCAGGGTATGAGATGATATTTCAGTCCTTTGCATTCCTAAGAATGTCCTTTTGTCCCATGAAAGGCTGACATCTTCCTGTGTCATAACGAAATGACGAGCCAGGGAGGGCGGTGCCTGTCTAATGAATCAGTCTAGTGACCAGCTAGCAGGCTGCTGGTAGGGAGATCGACTGCTGCCTTTCTGGGCTCTCTGAGGAAGGGGTGCCAGTCTCTGATGCCCATTCCTGTCCTCTGGCTGCCCCCTGTTGGCTGGTCCCCCATGTCTGCAATGGACATGGCATCCCCCACGTACAGTACTCGGAAGGCATGGAGACAAATGAAAAGGATGTTCAAAGGAAGTCATCACTTCAATTACAAAATCCTCTTTTTGTGTGTCCCTTAATGTGACATAAAGTGTTGCGGGTCTTTTTTTGTTGTTGTTTCTGTTTTTTCCCTTGCCAAACTCTGTATGGTTTAAGTTTAAAAGGGTGATGACTACACAATTAAACTTTTGGAATGCTGTGCTGGATGCTGGAGGCTGCTTTCATTTCTGCTTAGATTTACTTTCATTTCTGATTCATATTTTCTTTCAGTGGCTTTCTTGCACACAAAACCTCCTGTGCCAAAATCATTGCTAACTTTATGAGTATAAAATGGCTACATCTGCTAAAAATCACCCTTGTATGAAATACCTGCTTCCAAAATTCCAGACACGTAAATTCTTCTCAGGTTATCTTAAACATATAGAAGTGTGAATTCCAGAAGTTCTACCCTCATCTATTCAAATACAAGTTGTACTATCGCAGGTGGGAACTTCAACAAGTAGACTGAGTGCAGAATTGAGGAAAGACATGTAGTTTTTCTGCTACCTCAGAAAAACCTGTGTCCTCAGAGATTCTCCTTTAGAAGGACATGAGAACTCTCCTCCTAGACTAGAGGGCCATCTAGCTCGGTATACTAGGCTGACAGAGCTACCAGCAGATGCTTAGGAAAGTATATAAGCACAGGGTGCATACAGCATGATCTTTCCTTTGGTGCATCCTCTTACCATCGAGAAGCCAACATATTTGAGACTTGCCATGCAGAGGCTGGATAAGGTCTCTCACTTTTAGAGCCACCAATGAACTAACCCAGTGTCTAAAAGTTGCTCTGTTACTCATACATATTCACCTGTAGCCCTGCTCACTTTGTGAACTCCATGCAGCTGTAGATGCTTGTCTCTACCATTTGACTAGTATATCATAAATAATACAGTGAACTAATCCCCCATTCTGGAGCAAATTCCAATTCTATTTTCGCAACTAAGATCCTATCAAGCTCCTCCTCTTCTTCACCATGGTATGTGTGGGCAATTCACATCTGTCTGTGGATGGCAGCTGGCCTACCTCACAAGACAGCTGTGTGCAGTTGTCTTTTCAAGAGATGCCAAGTGGTCAGTCAATTGACAGGCTGTCCATATTGTTAGTCATGGGCAGAAATAATATTCAGTGAGCCTCTGCAGTGGGGAAATACATGGAATGATGGTCCTGTTCTGGCCCTTTAAGCATACGGCAGGAGCAGGAAGAACCCTCTTCATGACTCCGTGCTGTGTGTAATGCTCATGTCTCCATGAGGGATGCCAAGGTGGCTATTGCCATGATCACAGTAACCTAGAAGTTAACCTTACCAGCCTTATCCTGTAACCACATTACAGGAAGTAAGTAAGAACTATTTTTCAAGCTCAGTTATGTTCCTGGGGACAGCACCAGTTCAAGCTACAGAACTTTCCCACCATTTATGGTGATCCTGAGGAGAAATGGAGCCAAGAAGAGCCAAGTAAGAACCTCCAAAGACTCCAGGTGTCATAAAAATTGTGTCCTTCCAGCAGGATGCATAGTAGGCCAAGAGAAGTGGGATAAGTGACAGTGCTATGACACATTTTCCCATGAGAAGCAGAGCCCTGCTTTCTAGGCTTTCTAGGACTCCTCTTTTTGTGGCTGTGCCAATACATTCTGCACTGCCCCCCAAGACAGCTGGAGGCCAAATTATCTGGCCTACCTGGTGGATGTGAGACTTTTCAGCAACTGCTCATTGCAAAAGACAAAGATCATGCTGTAAGGCAGAATTACAGTTTTGAAACAGGAAATGGATAGAAATAGTATTAAAAGCTGATGTCCAGCAAAGGTAATGGAAAAAAACCATGCATGCAATCTATGAGCATGGATTCTTTAGTCCAGCATGTGCCAGTCTGCTTCATTTGCAGATGGTACATCAAGGGAGCCCCAATGGCTAGTTAGAGCAATTCCTGCACTAATGTGAACAGAGCTTTTGATTTTACGGTTTGAAATAAAACGACCCAAATATAATTACGCAAGCTTATTAATTTATTTGCTATGGGTCGGTAACCCTTCATAGTCTGTAGCACCAGTTACATGAAGGGCCAGGGGGATTAAAGCTCGAATTTAGCAGAGTCACATTCCTATATGGAAATTGGAAGAAACGAAGCACTAAATTGCATGTTTTATGATGATATCTTATTAAGAAACAATTAATGCCCAACTTTTAAAGCAACGAATTGGTTCTGAACAGAAGAAATACAAAAAGAACAGCCTTATGCAGATTTAAACTGAATGATAGATAAGCAAGTTATATCTCCCTCTCCAGTCATGGAAACATGGACGAATCTTGAAAGTTACTGGCTCAGGATGGCCAATATAACATGGACTTTCTGTCTGCAGAGGGAATTTCTACAGTGGTGCTGGAGGCATTATTGCCAGGGTAAAAGTAAAGCCAGGGTACTGCATAAAGTATGGCAGCCTATATTCCTCTTGATGACATCTGATGCTTTGTCCTCAGGGCTCTGGGAACATTTCAGATTTCAGTATATGGAAGTATTAACATCCTTCTCCTACAAAGTGGAAAGGGGGTTGTTGCATCCGACTTCTTCCACTCCCAATGCAATAGGCTGTTATCATATAAGGTGTGTGCAGTGAGTGAATGACTATGGTCTAAATGCGCTGCACTGCATTTGGGGGCTTAAACAAGACAAAGAGCCAAAGTCAAACAGAACAGGGATGAAAGGGGTTGGGTATTTAGTGCCAAACACATGTGGAGTCTTTGCTGATGCTCTCAGGGAACTGTGATATCTGCGTGCCAGAGTGGAGGAGCCACTTGATCAATGCACAGAGTCCATCAGGATCACATTTCCCACTGAGTTGGAAGGGACCTACAAGGATCCACAAGTCCAACTCTTAAGTGAGCGGCCCAGATGTTACAGTATACTTTTCTGATGTGCAAAAGGTGACCTTGTAGGCCTTCCCAGCTGGACCTAGAGGTAGTCAGGACCTTCACTTAGAGCACCTCATAAGGGCAAAAACTTTGATTGGAGCTTGAGAGCCAGAAGCAAGGCAACTGCACACTGCCTCAACTCTTCAAACTACCCCTCAGTGTCCTGTATCTTACATGGTGATACAAAACATTACTTTGTGCTTCATCCAGCAAAACTGTCTTGCTATGCATGATGGAAAATCAAGGGAGAAAACTTTCCAGCAGGGATAAAAATTAAACCTCATTCATTTTTTCCATTCCATTCCATATTTTCTCTACTCCGTTCATGAGGAGGATACATATGATGGCTATGTCAGTGTCCATGGTGAAGTTCACGAGTGTAGCTTAATCTCAAAAAGCATTTCATAACTAAGTGACATTCTGGTGGGCTCCATAACAAAGGCCTGCTCATAAACTTAATATTAGATAAGATGGCTAAATATTTTTCCTCAGAAGTGGGAGCTGTGAGGTTGAATCCTTTTAGGTATAAAGAATATAAAACTGGAACTCACTATACTGCCTGTATAAGTGTCCTATACTTAGGAAAGGACTGTGCCTGAGGCGTGATGATGTTTCAGTTCCTCTTCCAGAGTTATTGCTATATTATTTTTTGAGGTACATATAGCCAATGGGAGATAGCAACTTCCAAACCTCAGCATATGCATTAGTATTTATAGAATTTTTCATGCCATATACTGTAATTGGGACTAACCTTGATAATGGTGATTTATCTAGCCTTTTAATGGAAAAAAAGCCCTGCTGTTAAATTAAATGACTGACTTTTTT
>VZTN01019874.1:109059-146266 GCA_013400515.1 Erpornis zantholeuca | reverse complement strand
TTTACAGTTCTGATGATCAAGGGACCAAACTAACTAAGTCTTGAAATGTGTAGCTGAAGGTTTCACACATTTGAAACCACAGCTCTTGGTGTTTCCAGGTCATCAGCAAAGTTTCACCACATGAGATAGAATTACAGAGACTCCAATACTTAGACAATGAGAACAAGTGCTTTCTCTAGATGCTTCTAATGCATTTACCACTGCAAAAACCTACTCTCAGCAGTGAAACATGGAGTAAGGGTTTGCCTGATCTTCTTTAATGTATAAACTTTTTATAATTTNTGCCTGATCTTCTTTAATGTTTAAACTTTTTATAACTTTCATAAAATAACCCCACGAAGGAATGTAACAAAAAACAATGTTGAATGTCATTACCAATTGAAATATAAAATGCTTTTATTGTACAATAAGGCAGTGATAAATCTGACGGAATAACAGTCAGATGTAAAAGATTAAAAGAGAGAGTGTCTGGTTTTGGCCAAGGACATCTTAATTTTTTGTAGCAGCCATGAGAGGGCAGAGCCTGGAGCTGTGTGGGTGAGGCCAAGACTCTAATATTGTATTAATACCATCTTAAGTCATTGCCAGGAGCTGGAGGAAAAGGGACTCTTTTGCTTCCAGGAAGAGAGGGCATTCCTTTCATGGGAAAGTGTGGTGGGCAAAGGGTCTTCCATCATCCCAGGTTTGGTGAGCATTTTGCATGTAACTCACCCTCTCTTTGTACATTTTTTTTGCTGTCACAGTTCATTTNTAAAAGATTAAAAGAGAGAGTGTCTGGTTTTGGCCAAGGACATCTTAATTTTTTGTAGCAGCCATGAGAGGGCAGAGCCTGGAGCTGTGTGGGTGAGGCCAAGACTCTAATATTGTATTAATACCATCTTAAGTCATTGCCAGGAGCTGGAGGAAAAGGGACTCTTTTGCTTCCAGGAAGAGAGGGCATTCCTTTCATGGGAAAGTGTGGTGGGCAAAGGGTCTTCCATCATCCCAGGTTTGGTGAGCATTTTGCATGTAACTCACCCTCTCTTTGTACATTTTTTTTGCTGTCACAGTTCATTTTCTTATGTCATTGCTGTTTCCAGTAAATTGTTCCTGTCTCAATTCAGGCTCGCTGCCTTTTTTCTCCCTCTGAAGTGGGGAGGGGAGTGTCTCTGTTTTGTTTTTTTTAGTGGTAATACTCAATTGGGGAATACTATTCCTAAATGACAAAGGAAAAACATGAAAAATATAAATCTGGATTTGGTGAAACGTCACAGTAATCTCTAAATAGTGTGGATGCCTTAGGTTTTAACTTTTATATTTTTCAAATCCTGTACTGCTNCCTCCTTTATTCCTTTATTCTTGTATAGTCTGTTTCTAGGTAGCCATTTAAGGCATCAGTTCTCAAATATTATATTAATACATCAGACCAGTTTTTTGTTTTTATGTGAAATTATTACCCCTAGAATCCTGCTGATATCCTACCAGAACTAGCCATATGTATAGGATGATGGAAATCTGGTGTATATTGTGAGAAGGGATTTTATGAACAATATCTCCAGCTGTAAAATAAAAACAGAGGCATCCAAGGCAGCTGAAAAACTGTTGCTTGTTTTGTATTAACTGATTCTTCTTGAGGTTTGTCCATGCAGTTTCCACCTTCAGAGCATGTCTATGGGAACATATTTTTTTGCAATTACTTCAGTTTGGCCAGTCTAGTCCTGCTGCTGTCCTGGGTGTCCTTGCACTGCACTCCACTGTGTAGCACAGACCTATAATCTGTGCTTGATAGCTTGCTTCAGCATCAGAGTAAGCTGCCTATCCTGTATTTTCTCTTAGCTTGGGGTGAGTGTTCCCAAGGGAACTGAGAGCTGGGGCCCCTGAGCGCTGTGAATTGCCTTCTCTTCACAAGCTTCCCCAGACAGAAATGCCCTTCAGCCCTGACTCTTACAACCAAAAGTACCCATTGGTCCCATACCTTTAGGTCATCATGTCCTCATGAAGGACTGAAAGACTTAACATATTTCAGCTTGGGCTTTTTGTATGAGGCCATTGCATGGTAAAAAAGATCTCCTTTCCCTGAATCCCCACAATTTCTGTGGGCTATCAATTCAAGATCCTTTTTTCCTGTTATTTTCATGGCTATTTACTTGTGAGCAAGGCTTTAAGTACCTTAAGTTACTTTTTGCACAGTGACACAATTTGATTTTGAGCAATGATGGGCAGTGCTTTCATACTCACATAGTCAAAGCTAGGCTACAGCCTGGTGGTCAGGGCACTCTCCAGCAAACTGCAGAGTGAAATCTCATCATCTTCCAGCCTCTCACCCAGCATGCAAACAGTATGTGGTACTGCTGAAGATGCTGTGTTTTCAGATGATTTTAGGGTTTTGAACAGGTATAGTGTGAAATCTTATCACCCAGCTCCAGTGTACCTGAGAAAAGGGCCCTTGGCTCCTTTAATCTGCACACCCTGCCCTGGGTACGAGCAGGCTCCAAAGTAGGAGCCAAGGGAGACTGCTCCATGGAGTGACAGTTTTCCATGGATAGGGGTTTCCAGAGTCAGAGGGACTGCTTCACTCTGTGTCATCCTGGGGCAAGGGAGGAAGTCTGGTGTTTGCTCTACTCCAAAGATGAAGTGAAACTCTTGAGAGAGCAGAATTGACTTGACTTCTCCTTGTCTATTCATATAATATGAAACTAGATGTTGTCTGTCAGTACTTGTATTGTAGATGTCTCAAGCAGATCCAGATACCTTTGCATTCTACACAGATGCTCTGAGTTTATGTGGATAAAAGCTCCCTAAGGGGGGACCATGGCCCAGATCCGATAAAATATTCAGGTTTCTCACTTCCCACTTAAATCAATGATCAGCTATTAACTGCCAGGCATTTCAGGAGTACTCCTAGTGCCATGGAAAGATCAAAGAGGAGCAAGACCTTAACCTGGTAGTGAGATATTTGTACAAGGAATGAGGTATTTCCAGAGACCAGGACATATACAAGGTAGAAAAACAGACACACAGAAAGCAAAGAGCCATAAACTAGATTTTGGACTTAATGAAGGAATTCTGTGCATCCAGAGTATTGTCTGTGTGGACAATGATTAGAAGAATAATGAGAACAAGAGAAATCAAGAGAAATAATACTTCTGATTTAGTTCAATCATATAATTCTTGCATTACCACAAGAAATCAATCTGAATGTGGATTATCAAAAGAGTTTAATTTACATTAAAACACCAACAAAGCAGCACCAATGATGATAACTGTACAAATCTCCATGTCAGATTGTTTTGAAAAACAACATAAAATACTGTAAAAATTGATGTGGCTGGGATTACCCAAGTATACTTGGAAGAAGCAGGAAAGAAGGTGATCTGAGGAATAATATCAGAGAGTTGAAGTTTATAAAAAATGAGAAGTTTCTAGAGAAAAAAGTGGAAGATTGAGGAGATGAGAGACATAAAAGCCAAGGGAGAATAGCATTTTAGGTATGTTGCCTAAGCGAACCAAAAAGGTAAAATATTTGACATTTATGAAATTACTAAAGTCCTTTTTTTTTTTTTCTGTGGACTGACAGAGGAGGTATTGGAAAGAGTCTAGGGTAGAAACAGAGGAAAGGACTTCTTATGTTGACTGCAAGAAGCATATCCAATAAAGCTGAAGGGGAAAGGAGAGGGTAATGATAAAACAGTGTTGGAGAAGCAGAGTCAAGATTTTTTTTTCTTTTTTTTTTCCTGAGATAAGACTTACTGTGAAAGAGGAGTCAGAAGAGACCAAGTTGCTGAGGAGCACGCTATAGAAAGGTTGCACAAGAGTTTGTGTCATGAAGTGAAGCATCTGCAGCAGGTAGATGGGCTGTAAGAGCAGGGGAAGCATCAGTATTTGGCTAAGAGGAAGTAAAGTGGATGGTCCTTTCCATGGCTGAGAGAAGTTATGAAGGAGCTACAAATGTGGTGAAAACATGAGGCAACAACACGTGAAGCTACAAACCAAGAAAGCTCATTGATACTGAGTCTGGCATCTCAGATGAAAGACTGAGATGAAAAGAACCAAGAGAATCCAGAGCTAAAATTAGAGGGCAAGGCTGATGGAGAGGGATTGCAGGGATAAGAGAAACCAAGAAGGGTTGAGGTGAAAAGAAGTATTGGCTACTTCTTTTCAGAATGGGTAGAGGATAAGGAATGAGAAAGGGAGGATGAAAGTCTTAGAGTAGAAGTCAAACTTTTCCACCACAGCCAAAATAAGGAAGGGGAGGGGAGAAAAGCCTTCCATAAGTGAAGGTGGCTGCAGACAGCAGACAGAGATTTATCTTTGCCAGAAGGAGATTTTCATAGCTCCTGATGGAAAATTGGGAAAGCCTACTTCCTCAGCTCCCAGAGGGTATAGAAAGGGAGGGAGACAGAATAAACTTAACAGTGTCTGTGAAGAACTTAGATGCAAGGTGATAGGAATGTTATGTAAGGAAAGAAAGTCCTAAAGACTTTGTTTTCAAAACCTCATAAACTGTATTCACAGCAAAGCTGTGAGAGGTCGAAGCAAAGAAGGAAGGTTTCATGAGACACAATTTTAAAATATACCTGCCAGGATCCAGCTCTTAGAAAATCATTTTAATTTCCCCTGATCTCGTCTGGATAGAGTTGAAAAGCCTTTTAAATCTTGTTTTGGCCTTCTGCCTTCATAACTGTTTATTTCCTATGACTTTTATCCCACTCAAACTTTGGGGGCTATTTCACTGAGCTGTTTAAAATTTAGCTGAGACATTCCATCTCTCTTAGACCAATATCTCAAATGGCTGGGACTCCATAATGGCATGAACCTTTCTGTGATAAGTGAAAGGAAACGGTGATGCTGGTTGCTTACTAAAAGCCTGGTGTCAGACAAGACAGTCTGACCTAGAGACAGCCTTCAAGTGGTGCTGACAGCAGACAGGGCCTTCTGTCCTGCAGGCTTTTTAAACAGTTCTACGTGGTTTTTTCATCTAAAATTGGGACTAAAAAAATAATATAAAATTTGAAACGTCATATAGCAGTAAAGTTCTGTGAAAAATTTTGTTGTAACCCAAATTTTCAAAACATTAACCTCTACTTAGTCGCATAATTACCTCCAAAATGGAATGAATGTCTCTGGAGCCTTTGAGGCACAGCACTGCATCTCCTGCAGACGACACCTCACAGCTTCAGAGTTGAGGTTTTCCTAATTGCCATGGTAGGGAATTGTTGGTGCATTGCCACAGTTATGTGGGAAACCCAAGGCAGTTCAAATAGAGAAGGGCCTTCTAAACAGATCAAAATATTTTTCTGTAGGGGTTTGTGGAAACAGTGCTTTTTCTAGGTGATCTTTCCTGGGTAGCTTCACCTCAGAGGCGTTTCTACCCAAGAAAGACCATCTCTTCCTGTGTGAGCTTGGCTCACCTCACCCAGGGCTGGGTGGCAGAGGGAGAGCCTTGCACCAGGGTCCTTGGGGCTCCAGAGGCCTTGAAAGCACCTGGCCTAGAACCAGAGAACCAGAGTAGAAAATTAGAGGTGACCAAGAAAATAGGTCTGCNAAAAAAAGGCCCGAAAAGTAATTTCATTTTTCAACTCTTTACATTGACAAATCTTTTTAAGCTGTTAGTTGAAGCCCATTGTAGACCAGAAGAGAACTAATGAAATAGTGAAGTCAGAAGACCCAAGTGGAGGGAAGCTGAGGAGAGAAAACACCTCAGGCAGGCAGTTTAAAATTCCAGTGGTACTTTTCTTAACACCTATTTATCTTCAGTGGATTAACAATTTAGGTAAATGTCACCAGGGTCAAAGAATTACCACCTGAGTCCCTGCAGTTGTGGAGATGCAGAGACCACATAAGTTCTCAGTGGGCATGTCCACCTGATTAATGATACTGAAACACCCATATCAATTATAAGTCCTGCTGGTTTTTATTTTGGCTGAAAACTGTGTAAAGGAACTTTTCTGTTGGCACTGTGTAAATTTATTGAAGCCAGTGAATTGGTTTATAATGAACTGGAATGTTCATATTAACATTATCTGCACCAGCCTAAGAAGCAAAAGATGGCTAAGGGAGGATTTCAGAGTCAGTGAAGGTTCATCAGAGACTGTCCTGCCATCAGGAATCATAAGCTTACCCTCCACAAGCAAAGGCACAACTCCAGGACTGAGTGCCCCTTCAGTGGCAGTTTAACCACAGACTGGCCCAAACCACTCATGAAATCACAGCCTCGTAAGCTTTCCTTACAAAAGGTCTTAGGATTTTACTACATGGACAAGATTTGAGACCTGAGATCCCCTGCTAAAGGGAAGCAGAATAAGATGGGGTGTTGCAGGTTTTTTAAAGAAAAGAATGAGGGGGGAAAACTGTCTCAGGGAAATAAATGTCCCTCACTTTATCTCATAAGACTGGTTAAAAATATGCTTAGTGGATCATCTTTGTGACAGGAACTTTCAGAAGCACTTCAGGAACTCAGGAGCACATATCTCCTCATCAGATCAAAAAGGGAGTTTCATATATTGAGGCTAACTGCAGGTGGTTCTGCATGAGTTGATAGTTTTGAAAAAAGTAGGGTTTGTGTTTGCCTTTGTAAGCTATGGCATAAACGTTTGATTTGATTGTATCCAGATGACAGCTACTGTGGTGAAAGTGCCTTCCTACTAAATCCTGTCTTCAGACATGGAGCCTGTGTTTAGCAAAAGGTAGCCACAGACCTTTCCTTTTTAAGCATAAAAAGCTCTGTCTTTTACCATACACAAGAATTATTCCACAATAAAAACACAGTGTAGACAAGGTTCGTAAGTTTTGCCAGGTGAAAATTTACTGAAGTGAACCTCATAGCGGGTAGAGGCTGATCTCAGTGAATTTACCTTATGGCAAAACTACAGCACATTGCCTCTGCTGTGCTTTTACCTCTGGCTGCACAGGAATGTTGCCTGGCTGGGGGTGGTAACAGAAAGGACGGATATAAAGGCAGTTCTGGTGCAGCCAGCAGCCTCTCCTCACATGTGTTATGGGAAATAAAACTGTCTTGGTCTCTGCTGCTATTATTGCAGCAGGACTGGGAATTTTTGCCAATTATTCATCAGCTAAATAATCTTGGTGCAACAGGGTTGCAGCTCAGGCAGAGGGTAGGAAAGCCTTGGTGAGGGGATTGCTGCTAAGACACTTGTGCGTGCAGCACATACATCTGCATTCTTAGACACATTAAAAACAAAAACCCTCAGCACACTGGGAACTTAGTGTGGGCTAAGCTGTAATGCTCGTTCTCTGCGCAATGCTGTTATCCTATAATTTTGCCTCAGGACAGGCTTAGCCAAGCCTGCATACATTTATCCGTACCAATAGCAAGTATTTCATGGAAAGCAGGAAGCAAACCAGGTGGGCTTGCTGGCCAGGGGACTCATGGTTTTATTTACAAGGAGTGAGTGCATACAGAGTGCCTTGCTCCATATTCCCTTGTTACTTGCAAGTCCATCTGGTTTTTGCAAAGGCTCTTTCCAGGGCTTGTTGCTGGAATCCTGCATGTTGCTGACAGCGGGGAGGTCTGGGATGGTGGGCCACACTGGTTTGAAGTATGTCAGCTTAGCTGCTGTTCACCCACCACCATGGGTAAATGCACTTAGGAGCCTTCTCGCTCTTTCACTTCTCCACTATTTTTTTTCCCCTTTTGGTCGTAGACAGAGGAGCCTTTGAAAGCTTTTGATAAACTTATGTAATTGGGTATGTTTTCCAAAGCACGTCTCTGTTCTTTCCGAGGGCTTAGCTAAGAACATTATTCCAATTCTTCTCTAGGCCTTCAAAAGTGCCGATCCTTTCAAACATGTGCAGTGTGAAGGATTACAAATTTGTTTTTCAAAGGACCCCAAATCCCTGCTGCTTTCATCAGTTCCCCTCCTTGTGCTCCCAGTTTTTCCCCTCACCCCAGTCTTACAGCCCCAGGTCTGAGATGCAGGATGCTGACACTCCCTCTTCTCCTGTCCCTCCACCTCTCACTTTTTCTTTTCCTTTTCAGCTCCCTCCACTCTCCAGACTCCCCAATATTTTTTTTTAATATGAAACAAAAGTGTGGAGAAGCATTGCCATGGCAGCAATGCCTCAGCGGGCCCTCCCCTCCGTGTGCATGCGAGCTCTAAACTTTTAAAATAAAGGCCTGAAAAGAACAGGAAGGGGACAGCTTGAGGCAGAGAAAAAGAGTGAGGGAGAGTGCAAAAGCAATGAAAAGTGGGACAAAACCATTGGAAATGCATTCAGGCTGACATCACCACCCTTTCCCACAGTGGTCATTCACTTCGGAGGCTCCAGTGTCCATTCACTGTCTTAAAGCTAGCTTTCTAGAGCCCTGGGAGACCATCTCTCCCAGCCTGAATGCCTTTTTTGTTGTGAAACAGTGAACTGTTTCTGAAACCCTGCATAAAGGGCTGAGTAATTCACTGCAGTTGCCAGGAAGTCTGAGCCACTTGTGAGCTAACAATAGTTAACTTTATCTGCCGGCCCGAGCCCCCCTTCCAGCTGTAGGTCCTGAATTCTAATAAGGGCTTTACTCATGCCTCTGAGGTTATGGTAATATTTTATACATCTTTTTTCATTAAGACACAGTCATAGCTACTGTTGAGGCACGGGAGGCAAGTGCTGTCAAATGACATGGGGTGGGAGGGAAAGGAGGGAAAAGAAAGAAAAAAGCTTTTTATGTCAGGCAGGCAGTTTGGCCATTTTATGCTAGAAATGTAAACTTTGTTTGGGCAAAACCAGAGATCATAATTTTTAAAAGTTCACATTACAAACCCCAAAGTCAAGCAAGACCTTATGACTGTTTTCTAGCTGTGAAACAACCTCAGCTTTTCATAATTTGGGCTTGCAGGTTTTATTTTTTGCTCTCCTTTTTCTCTGTCCCTGCACTGCGGGCATGATGGTGACAAGTGAGTGAATCATGAAGGAAATAGATGAATTTGTTTGGGTTTCCCTTTTAATCCGGACTTGGAAGTTGATGTGCAGAAAAATTCTTCACAGTGACAGCACAGCTGTGTATAAGCAGTGACACAAAACAGTGATTCACGCAGTGGTTCTGCAGTGCCGATAACAACAGTGTGTCTTTGAAAGATGTGGATCATCAGTTTTTTCTTTACCTTCTGAACTAGTTGCTTTCTTGAGAACTGAAAAAATCAAATGTAAGAGGAGTTCTAAATTGGCCCTTTGGCCAATTGTTATGAAAAAGAAAAAAAAAATATTGTTTATTCCTCACTTGTAAGCAAATGACCACTCAGAGTGGAATTTAATTCAGAGCATCACTGTGACCATGCCTGTTGAAGGTAAAAGACAGCACAGCTTGAACAACTCTTCCATGTCTTTGGTGTCTGTGCCTTACTTGCTATGCCTTGAGAAACAGCATTAGAAATGCCTGAATGGAAATAAAAGCACCTATTTCAAAGTTTCACTCAAAACTTTATTAATGTTTATAAAAAGTGATTGAAAGTTATATACAGGTTTTGTAAAACTAAACAGCAGAAATGTACTTGATGTATTCCCCTATGACAGCAGTACTTTTTCTTCATCTGTACTCAGGACACCAGCTGATGCTGGTGGGAGCTGCATGTGTTGTGGATGAGGTCACTGCAGGGTCACTGCATAGTAAATAACTTGCTTGGCTTTTTGGGTAAGTTCAAGTATTGAATCGCTTTCATATCTTCTCTCCAAGTGACCTTTACCAGGGGGAAATACCATGCTCTGATGGAGTGACAGATTTGAACTGGCCCTTTTACTGTCTGACAGCAGTGACTTCTGAACTTCGCTGTGGGTTTGTCTTGCTGAGAATGAAAAGCTGCTTTTGGCAGGTGGAGGCTCACAAGCCATGGGTTGTGTGTGCAGACACATAGGTGTGCATACATCTCCCCTTCCCCAAAAACTCTCTTTTTCCCTAATCCAGATGAACTGTGGGAGCAGTGAGATATCAGAATTAACAGAGCCCACAGGTAGCAGGCAGAGGGGAGAGTGGGGATGCAGGAGAGACATTTTACAAAGGACTTTTATTAATAGTGAACTAACTGTAAAGTCATCAAAGCTATCCCCATGGTTCTGACTGAAAGCTCTGATCTACTGGTAGTGTGGCTTTCTCTCAGCATGGACTGCTTCTGCTCTTGAGCTGAAACATGTGAGCTGAAGCTGACTGTGTTGCATTTTGACAACCCATTTGAATAAAATTAATCTATTTGCTAATCCTTTGCAGGGAGGGAGTATAAATTAGAGGGACTAAGAGCATATGATGGAGAGAAGAGGAATCCAGCTTTCTAATTTACAGTGACCTTCAGGATTCACCATAAACCTTTACCATCCACAAATGAACATTTCATCTCATTCTGGAGATAAGTTTCGAAGCATGAAAAAATCTGCCCACTTTTTTACATGCTCATATGCAGACCAAGCATTTCGAAAGTCATGACCTGTGATCTGGACTTAAAATCTGTCCCTTAATATATTAATTTTTCAGATGTGTCTGTACAATACAATCCTTCTCTAATCATCTCCTCCCTTTCACAGCAATGTAAATACTCCAAGCAGCTACATGCCTCAACTAGATGCAATACGATTTCATTCTCGCACTTCACAGGTCTATCTACCCACCAAAAAGTGCAATATTGAAGAATCATCATCAAACTTGGGTGTGATAGGATGCCAGGAAAAAGCCAAAATAAACCCTGAAAAAAATAGAGTAGCACTCCTGCATTTCAAATTGATAGGCATGATTTCTTCTGGAAAAAGATAGTGACAGAATTTTTTAAAATTTTTTTGATAACCAGGTCAAATATTTTACACTCTGTGTTGGGAAACCTCAAAACCTCAGCTATGGAGTTACCCGGGATAGAATGTCTCCAGGCTTTTATGTTTTACTTGTGTTTTCAAGTTCCATAAATCCGTCTCTTTCATTTCAGTGGCCTGTTTGGCCCCTTTTGGCTCCTAACACCTGTCCCCTGCTTTTAGTGGCTTCTTTCTTTTCCTATTTCTAAGCCTGGTTTCTCTTTTCTTCTGTTCTGACAGACCTTTCTCTCACTCCCAGAGTTTTCATTATTTAGCAGGATTCTTTATCCTCTTCTGCCACCTGGACTGTGTCTCACTTGTTCTTGCTCAATCCCCCTTCAAAGGTTTCTTTGTTTCTTAAGACTCTCCTGCTGGACCTGGCTTTCTGTTTTATTAGAAAGTCCTGACCCAGAAGGCCTCAGCATCCTGTGAAAGACCATCTTAGCTCCCGGTAAAGGTGTTCAGCAGCCCTAGAACTGCTCAGAGTTACCTTGGAATCCAAAACTCTGGGGAGAACAAATAGCTAACAGCCCACTCAGAGCTCTGCTCTTCTGACAGCCTCCATTCTGGAAGCAGAGAGGTTGCAGGTTTGCCTTTCCATGAGACTCCTGTGTGACAAGATCCAACATCTCTCCACCCATCTGTGGCTTGGGGACAGCATGGAACCCCAGAAGGTGAGCTGTAAGAACAGACTAACTTTTCTGGCACTGCTGCTCCATCAGATTTCAATGCCTCCCCAGGCTTTTCTACTGGCTTAAGAGGAATGGACTCTGAGCCAGAAAAGGCAGGGGACCCTTAGCAATAGTACTTGACATTGAGAGCCACAACATGCCTCCTCACTCTCTTCCTCGTACAAGGACCAAGGAAAAGCAAGGGTCATGAAAGCTATAAGAGAATTTTATACATGAATAAAGGAATGTTTCACCCTATGACAGTTCTTAGCTAGAACCCCTCTTACAAGGTAAGGTGAGTCAGGAGGAAAAGCTTTTCCCCTTTTTACATCTTTAGAGAGTAAATATTCTAAAATAAAACTGCACAAGAGACAGTAAAGCCAGTGAAAGTCTGTGTTATACCCAGCATTAGCATACCAAAGTCACCGGCATGAACCCAGCATGTGGAGCTTGCCTGTTCATTAGCTGGATTGCTCTATTTTGATGGTGCACTGGTTTAGCACTGAAGTAACACCTTCACAGTCAAACACCCTGAGCCTGGTTTGAAAGCCTATAAGCATTTCCTTCAGGTGGCCAGGCAAGCAAAGCGAAATGAAAGCTGCTGGTGGGTGACAGGAATAAAAATACAGGATAAGAGAGTGTGATATTTCTCAGAGCCACACTGGGAACGCTGCAGGAATCCTAAAGAACACATCCAAGCTGAAAGGAGAGAGGAAGAATTTTTGGCTGGAGGTGGTGCAAACAATTACTGTGAAAGCACCAAGAGCAGACCTGCCTCTTGATTTTTTGTTTTTTGGGGTTTTTTTAAAGGCTCAGGGAATAAATTTGGCAACTCTGTTTTCTAGTTTTTAATGCTCTGTGTAACACAACCAGAAAACTTGATGGAAAATGCCACCTAAAAATTGAGCCATTGTTCCTTCATTCAGAAAACTGATGTTTGTCCAGCTACTTTCTCAATTCATCTTTGCCAGTGAAGTAAAATTTCAACTGCATGTGTGTCTTTATCTTTTCTGAAGCAGGAAATATTAATCACTAAATCTGATTGGTCTCACTGCTGCTTATCTCAGGGCAGCTTTTTTAGCTTATGAAAACTAGTGTCAGTTGACATCATCATCCACATGGCTTCATGCCTAAGAGCTGAAGATAGGCTATTTCCATTTTAACTATTCAATAAAGCAGAGAAGCTGATAAATGCTGAGATAGGGCAGATTTCAGCAGGGAGGTTTCATGAAATGAAGTTTCTCATTGGCCTCATACCCACCCTAGCACTGGAAATGGATCTGCCTATGCCTATTCTTTTAATGTTTTTATTAAGAGATGTCATCAAAAGACAGAATAAGATCGTGCAGCCAACTGGGAAAATTAAAAGTGGAAAAGGCTTATTGTTATATAAATGTCCTTTCCTCCCACTTTTTCAGATCTGCTCTTGATCCTTTCAAAGATGCCTCCCTTCGAGAAAAGAAAATGCTGTTATCTGGAGCCATACAAGGAAGAAATAACAGTTAGTCTTTTCTGTTAATGTTTTAGTCTATTAGTGCTATTATTACTTATCTAGCACAAACTGAATACTAGAGGCTTTTCAGATAGCAAACTCCATGTCCCAGTGGGTAGTGTATGGGTGATACGTGCAAGAGGCTGTGTGAGTTGGCATCTAGTGAGGTGCTGGCATGTACCTGAGGAGGTGGGCACTGGGCTCCTAGCTCTGCAGCACGGGGGTAGGCCAGGCTGAACAAGCTTTTTCAAGTAGCTCCACTCTCAACTTTGAGGTATGAGGCCTGATCTCTTCTCTGTGCGTTCCTTTTCTTGCTGGTAAAAGAGAAGCTACAAAGTTTTGTCGCCGTGTTTGTAGATTTCAGAAGGTGCCACAAAAAGTAACTTCCCATGTAGATAAGGACTACTTAGCATAATGGGACATGCTCGCATTAAAGGCCTTCCTGCACTCCTACAGCATGATACCTCAATAAGTGCATTTTTTTCTCTGCCAGAACACCTTTTGATTTTCCGTACTCAGTTCCAGAAACAAGAACTGAAATTTCACCTTTATTTTTAATGAGTTTGCTCCATTCCTCCTTTTAATTTTTTTATTTTTATTTGAAGGATAAATATTTTAAATTAAACAGAAAAATAAAGGGACAAGCCAAGTACAGGGGCAAGGCTTAGGATGAAGTTTATTGTCATTTCCTCCATTTCCCCCCTCATGTGCTTCCTTGGACAGAAGTTTGAATGGAAAATCAGGCAGAGTTGATTCTCAATTCCTCTGGTTACCACTGTGGAGGAAAATTCATTACACCTAATTGCCTAAGCAATTGCCTAAGCAGGTAATACCTTCTGCTCTCAATAGATAGGATTTTCCAAGCTGATGCATTCACCTGTCTTCTAACAAAATCCCTGAAAACAGGAGATGAATGGTTGACCTTATCCAGCGGGTCTTCACCATTTGGCATGTGGGGGCTGAGGTTAAGCACCTCCACAGGGTTACTGCCACACATTCATGCTTCAGAGAGACCCCCTTCAACAGAAGCAGAAGGTTAAAACAGGCCAGAGATGGAGAAGGAGCTGTGTTTCTTCTGAGCCTTCCTACCTGCCCAAGCCTTGCACATACCAAAACACAGGTGACACAAGAGCAGCAGGAGTGGACTCCTCCTTGCTTTTTTAAGGAGGATCAGGGCTGGTCCTGATGAACTGGAAAGAGCCTTTCCAAGTGCCCTGGGGCATCCTGTGGCTTCACAGACAGCCAAATGCTAAATAGGGACGTGTTGAATTTTGAGTTTCACACAGCCCTTTCTGAAGCTGAATCCCTGCATGACATTGTGCTATAAACTCTGACCCTAAAGACCCTGAGATCCAAGGTCCTCTGTGCAATTCAGGGTTTGGTTTAGCACAAACAAACAAACAAACATGTTGGGTTTGGGACACCTGCCTATGGCTGAACCATAATATATTTTTGGCCCAGTGTCCCTGACTGCAAACTGATCTTCCTTTATATGCAGGTTGATGCTTGTATGTACACACAAGCAAATGCAGAGAAGCCTCTGGGGAAGGCAAGCAGTCAAGTGGGAAATTCTGCATGTTGGGAGCCCACACAGAGCCCAGCTGATGAATAAATAAAGGAGTGCTGGCTTCTGACTGTGCCAATTTCTTAACCTTTGGGATCATTAATGACTTCTCTCTTCCACTGGAAAAAAAAAAAGCCAGCAGTTCCTCTATTTTTCTGAGACACAAGCAAAGCATTTAGCACCACAAATAAGCTCATAATTTGACAGGCAAAATGCCCAGAAAAGTGAAAGCAGATTTCTCCCTCCAAGTTCCTGAATATTTTAGTGATCCTTTACTCGGTTTTCAAATGCTGTTTCCTTTTTGTTTAATCACAGGTTTGGGTCAAGCTACTCTTCAAAATATCATGCCCTGTCCCTGTGCATTTTCTTAACCTTAAGTATGTTCACAGTTTCCTGCTTTGCCAGCAAAAACAGACACCAATCAGAAATGCCTACACATGTCCACAGCAGTTGCTGAGTAGCTCTCATTTTTAATTTACCTACCATCCATCCATGTATTTTTTCCTTATGTAAGAAGCCAGCATCCACAGAGTTGGCATAACAAGTATTCAAGAAGCTGTATTTGCTGTGCAACTCAGCAAAGGAAATTAGCTACAGTATGTGAACAATAACTTTAGACAGCAGGCCTAAAGAGCTGAGGCTGATAAAGGCCATGGCCAGGCAGAGCATTCAAACCTTTTGAAAAGGAAGTAATGCTGTGTCTTTCCCAAGAGACTTTGTGCCAACGAGCCCAGTGGATCTCAAAAGGAAGCAGGACTGCCTGCATCAGGCTCTGTGTTGGAGACAAGACTTTGGGTGCTCTCTTGGAACTGATCTGAGAGGATTGTTCTCCATGCCCAGCCTCTCTGAAGGCTTCCCTGTCATACATAACCATTCAGTCCTGGATAAATGTGATGCTTCAGCACGGTGGGTTTCCCAGTGCCTACATTATCTGGGGAGATGGGTCAGGAAACACAATAATGTAGCATGGGGCTTTGCTGCCTTGCTGTGTGACTGCTGCTGCATCAGAGAAAGGTGACAGCTGCATTTGCATCAAGTCACAGTAAGTGAAATTCTGACTGAGTATGGGGGAAAAAAGATCAATGTGAGAGTGGTTCAGCACTGAAGGAAGTGCCCACCGAGGCTGTGCACTTTCCATTCTTGGACAGCAAAATTCAACTGGACCAGCCTCATTAACCTGCTCTAAGTTTAAATTAGGCCATGCTTGAGTGGGGTTTGGACTGGGGACCTCTAAGCCCCATACGACCCAAACTGTGCCATGATTCTATGAGAGAGAACGACAAGATGGGTCTCCCTTTTCCACCCTTCCTCTCCCGCGTCCTTTTCCGCCCTCCTCTCCCCTCTCTATATATCTTTTGGATTAGCATTTGACTGCTTTTCTGCTAGAAAGGAAAGTTTTGAAGGTAACTTATCACTTCACATACACACTTGATTTTGAGGAGAAATCCTCTTCCCAGTGGCAATTTTATGGAAAGTTTTCAACATTAAATTACTTACTAAAGACCACACAGCACATTGGCAGCAGAACATGGCTCCGCCTTGTAGTCTGAGCACTAATGTTTTGTAACCAGAGGATTCACACTTCCTCTATCCCTCTGAGGAAAAGAGAAGGACATTTCTCTGGGCAGCCTCTGTGAGGAGCCTGTCACCATGGTGAAATGCCAGTTGTGATTATCCTGTGTAAAGCACCTGAAATCCACGTGTAAAGTGGCAAAAAATTAACCTTAAAAGTAACCCCTACCAATCACATTAAAGGGAGAAGAATGGCATATTTAATTTTGTTTAATACGTATCAGGGAAAGAACGGACTTCAGCCTTTTCCATTAATATTTAATAAAAACTTTATTAATTTTCTTAAATAAAGGTTTTAATGTCTCACACCTACATCTTGGATTCCAGAGGAACTCCTCTTCTTTGTTATCAGCTTTTGCATTTGCTTTTGGGACCTTTTTCCTCCTCTTCTTCTTGCCAGTGAATTCTAGAGGAGTTTTCCAGGCTGCGGGAGGAAGACATCGCTGCAGCTGGGATAGCTGTGAGAGTGAGAGCTGCATGCTGCTCGAGTTGCGAACAGACGCGGAGCTGCTTCCCCCGCAGCCCACGGGAGCCCCCCAAGCTGCCTGCACACTCGTTCTGTGCAGAGAGGTAGCTGGCAGCACCGCGCTCATTAATGACTCGTGCCATAACGAGGTGGGCATGAGTCATTAATAACGAGGAGACTGCTGCAGGAGTGCTTCAGGGAGTAAATACAAAGCCAAGCCCTGCGGCGATGCCCGTGTGCTTTCTGTGTCCCGGCTTGCGACCTGGGGTCAGTCTGGGCATCCCACGCTGAGGAGGAGGAAGGGTGCAGGGATACCCTCAGGCAAAGCCAGCCCTTCTCCCCGGCGGGAGGCTGCGCGTCCTGCCTGCGCTGCCGCCGCTCCCCGCCTGCCCCCGGCCCCGGGCAGCGCCGGCAGCCGCGGGGAGAGCTCCGCGTGTGCAGCGCCCGCTTCGTCCCCGACACGGCCTCTGCTCAGCTTAAAGACAGAACCGGTTGGCCGCCCGGCCAGTGCTCGGCATGTCTTTACTCCGGTGCGGGAGCACCTGGGCCGAAAGGGCGGCGAGGGAACAGAGGAGGGGCCGGGGCTGGGGCTGCCCCCGAGCGCTGCCCGGCGGTGCCGGCACTACCTCGAGCCGGTGCGCTCTGCCGCTGCCCCAAAAGGGATTGTCTTGAAATGAAGAAAAGCAGCTCATGGTGGGACACCGGGGGTAGAGGGAGGGCTGAAGGGAGATTTTGTTTTGATTGGTATTAATTTTTGTATTGCAGAAGAATTTGTTGCCACTCTGGATTTCCTTTGTTTCTCTTCCTTGAAGCTGTGAATTTCTTGAATTGTGAAAGATACCGGTCCTTACTCAGGTTTTCAGGTCAGCAACAAATCCGTGATTGTATAAGATGAAATTGCTGTGACTTTTCCCGGGATTAGCTTATGATATGCCACATTCAGGGAATGCATTGCATGCACTTTCAAAGCTGAAAGATGAAGTTGAGGGAATAGCTCTGGATTTGCCTGCATGTAACAGGCCAAAAGTCTGTCATAAGGGAAATCACAAATGGTTTCTGAAGTTGATTGTATTATTTTGCCACACTGAAAGGGGAAACTATAGGCCCACTTCTCTTTCACGGGTTGTGATTAATTCCCATTGATTTAAACACTACTGGGGTGTGTGTCAGGCATAGATAGAGTGGGAGCAGGGAAGAGAGAGGGCCCAATAGCAGGCAACCATTTATGATTATCTCAAATAATAATTTATGATATCTCTAATAAATTTTCCTCACTGGAAGTCACTGAAAGGCCTTGGCTACAGGATAGTGTTCATACACCTATTTTTTCCTGCTGTAAACAACAAAAGATTTTATGAACAGAGTACGGAATATGGATTGTCATGTCAGGACTCCAGACTACTTCACTCTTTAGGGTAAAGCGCTGCAAGTCTGGATTTGAGCTGGTATCATGCTGCAGGGTCTTGACACAGCAAACAAATCTCTGCAGAAATGGAGACACCTTCCCTGTGACAGGAATGCCACTGCCTACACAGCTATTGGCAGTCTGCAAAGCCTGTGTAATCGGTCATGGGAATAAAGGACAGAAATATTTCTGGATGCAGTGCTTTTCTGCTGATTTCAGGATCATCCTACAAAGTAATATGACCAGCCTCACCAATTCAGCCCTTGCATGTTCCCTTCTTCTTGAGATCTCTCCTTTCTTCAAAAAAGAACAGTATCTGTCAAGGACAACTAATCCCTATTGCTTGCTCTCAGGGGGTCCTTTCATGTGGCAAGAAAAGACCACAGCTTAGCTGAGTGAAAGTGGGCTGATGTTCTAATTTTGTTCTTCTACTTTCCTTTTGTTTTACAATCTATTTAGGACCAGAAACATATTTAGCAGATATAATTCTCCTGAAATGGAGTTTCTGTCATTAAAACCCCAAAAATGTCATGACAAGGAACAATCTTAAAAAGTGTGAAACTTCTTGTTTCAGCAGTCTTTAATGAAATAGTGCTTTAAAAAAAACAAAAACAAAAACAAAAACAAAAACAAAAACAAAAACTACAAAATTGCTTTATTTTGACTCTTACCAAAGGAAACTTTTGGACCTTTTGTGTCAAAAAGGCATTTATAATTTCAAAAGTGAACTAAACTGAAAGGAAACAAAGTTTAGCAAGAGAACTAAACACCTGGAGAATGAAGCACGTATTTAATTTTGGGTTGAATAGCTTAGTCTGAATTACCCATCAAGAAAATCAAAAGAGTTTACTGTAGTCAGAATGGCATTTTCCTGATTTATCAACAGAACAAAAATAATAAAATATCTCTTATGCACCTCAGCTTTAAGCTGAGGACAAAATAAACATTTTTTAATTGGAGTTGCAGCAGCAGCAGGACATGGCAACATAGCAAAAGAGCTGCCTAAGATGCTTCTAATTTCTCTGGTGAGTGGGAGCAGGTCAGTTGCAAAAATGCAGTAACAGCTTACCCAGCCCCACAGCTTTTGGTGATGTGAGAACTACAACAGCAGATAGTAAAGCAAACAGTAAAAAAAATTAGTCTACAACTAAAGGGGCCAGCCAAGAGGCAATACCTATAGCCACCAAATCTTTTTCACTGTTGTCTTCCAGTGAAACACAGCACTAAGAACTTTAATTTTGTTGCTGAAGCCCTGCGTTACTGACCTGGTCGCCTCAGCTTCCTTGGAGCTCTTACCACATGCCCCTCAGTGCTGTGGCTGTTGCCCATGTGCAGTGAGCCTGGGGGCTAAAAATACCTACTACAAATGCTACTGCATAGCAGGAGCATTTTTTTTTCCATATGAAATCCCTCCATGGGGATTGTGTTACCATCCCGCCTCAGCTAGCACATGCCGTCTGGGATTAACTGGCCCATGAAACTGAGTCCTGGTGAGGACCAGAGCAAACCCAATTCTGCCCACACTCCAGAGCTCCTCTTGAGGGCATGTGGGAGGCTCAGATGTGCTCTTCTCAGCTGCCTCTTCTGGGGATTGTTCCTCACAGGAGTCAGCATCTATTTTACTTCCCCTCTTCAGGTATAGTCCAGACTAGGCAAGAGGTGGCCATCAGCGTCCCCCAGTCCCCATTGTGACTTCCCCATTCATCAAATGCTCCCCGGCATTTGTGCTCTGTTGTAGTATCCCTGCTTAGTGCTGTCACACAAATGTCCATGTGAGGACTTTTCTCCTTCTTTCCAATGGAAACCTTTCACATCTTTGAGGGGATGGGAAGGGGACTTGGTGAGGCCTCTGCCAGAAGTATGTAGATAGACCAGGGGACAAGTGTGTAGGAAACTTCACTCTCTTTAGGTTATCCCATACAGACACTTTGTCACACTTTGTCACTCCTTCCCTTGTAAATCTAGTGCAGTCTTGCCAGCATGAGTAGAGTTCCTTTTTTATCTGTGCATGAGGTCAACATTTGTAAAGTAGTCTGTCCTTGCCATTGTGTGTGTATGTGTATATGTATAAAAGTAGCCACATAGATGCCTACAAACTAATGAACTTCAGCAACTCTGAAGTTAGGAACATACATGTCACTGTAGTAGCTTGAAAAAATAAGATTTGCAAGGCTTAGCCCTTTCAGGCTATCCTTGTTGCATCAGTTTCTGCAAACAGGGTGGCAGGACAGACTGGGTTTGTGATGCGGCATGGCACCCTTCAGCTTTGGCTGTCTGGTTGAGGTGTGACTCCATCCAGCAGCGCCTGCAGCTTTCTCCCATCAAGAAGTTTGTTATTTGCGTTATTTCTTCTGGACAGAGACCCTTCACAAACTTCACAGAGGCCCTTTGCTCTGAGCTGAGATTCCCTTTAGAAAAAAGTTTGTGAATAGAGTACAGGAAAGATGGTATTTCTTTATTTCTTGTAGTTCAGGGCCAAGATAAACTGGCACCAAGGGCACAGCTGCACTTCCTCTGCCCTGTGCAATGAGGGCTTTGGGATCCTGGGTATATTTGCAGCATGTTTCATGGACGCTGTCACTGGGTGCATAAAAGAGCAGTTTATTACAGCAAAAGCTTTGCTGATAGCATGGTGCCTGCAGTGAACTCACAAGGATGGCTGGATTATTAAGGGATGTAAAAAGAGCCTTTTAGAAGTGTCACTCCTACACACTAGGGTACAGCAGGAGGTGCACAGCAGCGGTCTGTGTGTCTCTCACAGCAGGGACTGTTGGCACAATGGCTTCTGTTTTTGCTGCCTGTACAGTATTATTTGTTTTATGTTGATACTGTCAATGCACTTAAAGAGATTATATATTTTTCCCATGGCATAAACAAAATGACTTGCATTTTGTAAGGAGAGTAATGGTAATGAGAAGTCAGGCTTCAAGGGGAAATGATAGTAAGGTTGACAGCAAGAAGAAATAAATCTTGTACATTCAACTTAGTCTGAGCTGACTGTCATTTCCTTAAATAAATTAATAAAGTCAAGTCCCTGTGTTCTTACCTTATGAGGATGGGGAGAAGAGGGAATGAGCTGTGACCTTGTAGCAGACAGTGTTTTTAGTAGGTGATCTCTTACCATTAGCTCGAATCAAGCTTCAAGCAAGACATGAGTGTGGTGGTTCTCCTCAGGCCGATGTCAAACCTTTGCCCTCCCCCTGCCATCCACTACCTTGCAGCAGCCCAGAGCTAGACATGATTACAGAGACAGAGGATGATGTAAGGACTCTTCTGAAGCCAGCTGGGCTTAACAGCTCACTTCGGAAACAACTCCGGCCCTTCTCCCCTACCCGCTGTCACCCCTCCCTGCCCCTGCTGAGGTGTGTAGCCATGAGCTAGATTGAAATGGGGAGGGGGAATCATGCTATTAATAACTCTGAATCACTGCTCCCTGGAGGATGCTGAGCATTTGCTTATCCTTTGTTCCCAGGGGACAACATACTCTTATGTTACAGCCATTTGTTGGTTTGTTTTATTTTTCACCACCCAGATACAGAACTGTGGCAGCTGAGCTGCTGTATGAGAATAGCATTAAAATGTGTAATGCACCATAAATAAGCAGAAATAGACAGCCAGGAAGCTGTGGTAATCACTGCTTTGATGTAGCATGAATTATGATGTGTGTATATATGTGAGGGCCTGTGTGGGGGCGGGGTTTCAGGGTTTCATGTTTCTGGCTGTGCTTGTTTTGACTCAGCTGCTGTTGCTCTGGGAAGAGAGCGAACCCAGCCTGTCATTTACCTATCTCCACCTTCGCACTGACAGCTGTGCATGTCCCTTGACTCAGAGGAAAGGGATCTCAACCTCTACAGCCTGTTCCCTTGGAGTCCCTTCCTCCACCTCCTCCCTGTCCCCTTTGCCCCGGTAGCAAGGCAGAAGGGGCAATCCTGGCTGTCTCCCAGGGCCGGGTCTCTCCTCCTGCAACCTAGAGAGGATCCTCTTACATCCTGGGCTTCAACATCACTTTCCAGGAGTAGCTGATTTATGTTTCTTGGGTCTACATTAGGCTGTTTTTCTTGCTGATTTCCTGCTGTTGCTGGGATAGTGAAAAAGGCAATGGTTGTGTTAGCACAGACGGGTGAGGTTATTAACAACTCGGTGTCATGCTTCCCTCAAGATACCGAAATTAAAAAGGTGGCTATTGCAGCCTAGTGCTCTGAGATCAGTAAGATACACACAGTAGGTGGAAAGAGAGGAAAGCCAGCAGAAAATAATGTAGCACGGGCGTCTCCTTGTTGATTATCTCCTATCAGCTTCCCAGGGACTCCTTCAGCTGGCACAGCAAGCTGCTTGTTTGGAATTATCTGCCCATCCCTGCTACAGCAGCAAGACAGCTTATTAAAACAGCCTAGCTTTCTTTTTGTGCTCTTTGCATTAATTTTTTACCTGGAGCCAATAGCCTCCCTCTGAAAAACTTGTTTGGTCTGAATATCCACAAATGAGTCTAACAGTGCTTAAGTGCTGCTCGGGTTCAATGAATTCTCTGACCTTATGATAATTTAGGTGTCACAGGGCACCAATAAATGCCAAAAACTGTCTGCCGGTCCGTAACTAGCTGCATAACCCCGGCCGAGCGCTGCGGTGCTCAGCCCGGCTGCGAGGCCGGGNCTCCCGCCCTGCATCCTCCCGCCCCGCATCCTCCGGCCCCACTGCCCGCCCCGCATCCTCCCGCCCGCTGCGCTCCGCCCTGCGCCAGAAACATCCGCTCAAACCTTCGTTCTCCTCCTACAGGGAGCTCCCTTTCCTAGCTGGGGTAAGGCGGGGAAAGCGCAGGGCTTGGCTCTGCTGCGAAGCAGTTGTCTCGAGCAGGGAAAAGGTTTACGGACCCAGAAAACAGGGAGCACTTAAATACCTAAAAATATTTCAGCCGAGCTAGTCAAGTCTGACCGGCTTAGAGAGTCCTAATGAACTGCTGAGCACGTGCAAAATTTTCTTGCAACGGTGACAAACTGATGTAACCAAGGACCATGCAGAAACTATCTGAGTGAAGGAGTGATTTTTAGCTTGGCAATTTCAATGGGAATTTGGTGTCTAAATATCTCTGAACATCCAGAACTGTATTTTTCTCATTGTTGTCACTTAATAGAGTTACACTAAATTTTATTATAATTTTAGTGAAGGAGAAAGTTTGTAGGTAAAGTCTTTCTACATATAGGGACTGCAATACATAAAGCAAAAGGCAGCCCTGCAATTTTTCTCTGAGGAATTAAGGTGCACCTTGGTGAAGCTGAGTTAGTGCTCTAACTAATCTCTCCCTGACTCAGCAAGGAACTGAAAGATGTGTTTAACTTCATTCACAAACTTTAAGAAGTTTGTGAAACAGATGAAGCCTTGCTGCTGTGTGGCATATCTTCACACTAATGGATGCATTAAAAAATGCTGTCACAGCGCACCTATATTGCCACACATGGTAATTAGTCAAATTGCAAGACAATTATCATTCCAATACTGAGATTGCTGACTTGCACTTGCTTCACAAATGCTGGAAACACCTTCCTCAT
This sequence comes from Erpornis zantholeuca, assembly GCA_013400515.1. Lineage (NCBI taxonomy): Eukaryota > Metazoa > Chordata > Aves > Passeriformes > Timaliidae > Erpornis > Erpornis zantholeuca. The sequence goes on along the minus strand of VZTN01019874.1, from coordinate 122,798 downwards.
TCAGAACTAGCAGGCATAATTCTGTATTATGTTGTAGCTCCATTGCCCTCCAGCAACACAAAAGGCCTGAAGAGGCTAGAAATAGCCTCTGGAGAGCAATCTCTGACATAAGATGTTCATCCCAGCCCATCTGTTGGTATACCACAGCTCCTCAACACTAGCTCACTCCAACTGTCTCACAAACCTCTGCCTGGGGCCCTTGTTGGGAAGGGGCCATGTGTTTGACATGTACAAGCAGAGAGCAAGAGCACTGCCTAGCAGTAGCTCAAAAGCAGCTTATGGTCCTAGGGGCTAAATTAAACTCAGTTCAGGAGACAATAATAATTCCTGAAGCTCCCCTTCCCTCACTCCTATCATCCAAATAGCATCTCCTCCTCCCATTCTGTTCACTGGCTGGCCCCCAGGAGATCCTTGCTAGCCCTTCCTCCTGCAGAGAGGTCGAGTTGGAGCAGGGGTACAGTGCTGGAATAACCAAAGAGTCAGTGGTGGTGTATTTTGGAGATGGTGGTAAGCAGGAGAGGGAAGGGAAAAACAGGCTGTGTCTCCTTCCTCTTAGTGAGCATCTCTGTGCACAGAGTGGCAGGATGAACCCTGGGAAGCCCACGGTGAGCCAGCCCCTGTTTCTGGAGACAGCAAAGTGGAATGTCTCTGCTTTCATTCAAGCAATTTCATCAATGTGCCAGCTCACAGTGACTGGGCAGAGGGTTTTGGGCAGGCAGTGGGGCTCCTTGCATTTTAGAGCCACCAACCACTCCCTGCCTTTTATTCAGGACAGAAATGTTCTACTGGCTGGTCTTTCAAGTTGCCTGTGGCTCTGTTGTCCAGTGGGAATGGAGCTGTTGGTTCTCTCCCACCACGGGGCCATGATGGCCCTGGGCTTTCCAACGCTGTTGCTGAAGTGCAGAGCAGAAGGTTGCCCCACTGCCCACCCACCAAACATCAGCAGTTCAGACACTGGGTACCCATTTCTTCTCTTCCTGCATTTGGATGTTGCTCTCAGCATACTGAGTTACTTCTGTTATGCACAATATCTTCAAAACAAAAATTACATAAGCATGAGAAATAGCCACTTCCCTTGACTTTAGATTATTTTTCACTCGTAGTAAAGATAGGACTTGATAAAGTAACAGTACAAAATGGCTTCTCCTGAGTCATATCTCTTTTTTTATTAGCTCAAACCACCCAAGAAGAACACAAGGGTTCTTAATGCTCTTTCTTGATCAGAGGAAAAAATGAGCATAAGGGGATTCTGCAGTGCAAAGTTATTTGACAATACAAGCCTGATATAATAAATTATTCTGCTAATATCTGTAAGTATGTAAAGCATATGTAAACCAGCTTAAATGTCAGTATATTCAGACTTCTTAGAGTTTTTAATTTCTTTTACATTGCAGAAGAAAAATACATCTTTTTAAATGAAAAATTATTGACACTTCTATTCTCACCAGCTGAAATTAATGGAAGGTTTGTCATTGTCTTAAATGAAGTGAGAATCACACCACTGCAGTCCTGCTTAGTGTTACAAGGTTGTCAAGCTGCCAGTTTCCTCTTGGCATATTAATGGCTTTTATGATATTTAAAGCAGATAAATTATTTGTAAAGTGATTTATTCTATTTTGCAATGAATTGCATTCATTGAAATATGTTTTATTTTACACTGGGGTTTTGTTTTATATGGTGAGGACATTATATTTCCTTTTTTTTGGCATTTAAGAGCTTTATGTTTGCCCAAAAGAGGTAAATATGGCAGTTAATGACTGGATGCAAATCCAGTGTTCTGCTTTCAGACAGTTTATGACATTCAGTCAGTGTCTTTGCTGAGTAGAGGTTTACATTTTAAGGCTTTTTTTTTTTTTTAATCTTCTGACATACTATTGCTAGGATTTCATATAAATCCACTATTTTTTCACTCCACATTTTTTGTTCTTATTTGCTGGGTTTTTTTCATCTTCAAGGAATAACAAGAATGAAATATGTATATAAAACCACGAAACATCATAAAACACATCACATTTGCTTGAAGATACTGCCAGCATGAAAATATTAGTAGTTATAAATCCATCTCCAAGAGAAATTACTGCATTTCTCTGCCTTCAACCAGCTGTTCATTAAAGGGAAAGATACTTTTTCTAAATTGTCTAAATTTTAAGGTCATGTATCTCCTTGGAATGGTTCAGTCTTTGAAGGAGCATTCTTCCAGTGGTTAAACTAGCTCTCAGCATAAAGTCTTTTTTACCATTTACATACATGCAGATGAAATTTGTATTCACACAAAGAGCTAAACCAAGGCTTATATTATGTTTCCCTTGAAGATCTACTCTCCCAGCTTTGAGATGCTTCTGCTTTTGAGGTGTGGAAATGTATGTGAAACACAGAAATTGAAAAAGCATCCAACACTGCAGATTTCTGGTATTTCTCTCCCTTTCATATTTTAGAGTGCTCATTGGGCTCCTGAAGTTGACAGAACCTTGGCCATTCGTACTGTGAATACCTGAATTGAAAAAGGCTAGTAATCATGAGAAATAAAATGTGCTACCCCTTGAAGAACTGTTTATAGTGTATGGATGGTAATAGAGCATTACGTTGTGGGGGAGCTGCACTAGAGTTCCCAGGGGATGGAGTGACTCCCCTTAGAATTATGTCAATACCATTGGCATTGCAGTCCTGTTCAAAGGCTGCACTGGGCAAAGAGCTGGGCTCCTACTTAATCACAGACAGCTCACCTGGCATAACTAAAAGCATTTCTGCTGATGCAGGTGACACAAAGGCAAAACTACTCCTAGTTCTGGCTGTCAGTGTCCTGTCTATAATCAATCTAGTGTCTGGCTTTTAATTCATTAAACAATATGGGAGTTTGGGCAGTATTTTTATAAAAAATATTATTGAATGACAATTTACTCCCAAAAGTAAGATTAGCATTTATTCGGGAATGCTCTTCTATTTAGTAGTTTTTAAATGAACACATAAATTAATAGGTAAGCCTGTTAACAACTCTGAAATAAAATTAATTTGTTGATTTAAATTGTTACTCAGCAGGAAATTCATGCCTGCAAAATAGCTGCAGTTTTAGTTGCTGACAGTCACAGTGCATTAAATAAGTTATTTCCACAAGTTCCATGAAGTAGCTTATAGATGCTTTTGTTTAATACCATTATTTTATATTATTCTGATGGTAACATTTGCTCTTCTTTCATAAAACAACTTCTCCCAGACACCAGACTCCTGAGAAAATTGGAATGAAAAGAGAGAAAAGAAATCATTCTAAAGTACCCATTCATCAGCCCTCTATTTTAGGGTTAAAATTCAGAGATGAAAATAGACTTTGATAAAAAATTATTGTCTCCAAGCTTCGGCAGGAAGAAATAGTAATTTCTATTTAATAAAGCTAGTTTAGTCATGTGACAGTAACTGATGTTTGAATGCTGTTGGAAATGGATGATCTCTGAGTTATAAAAATTAAAGGTCAGTCATTCAAATATGTTATTTTATTTGACTCACATAATTAGTGGCCATTACTGCCTACTTCAACTGGCTGGTAAATGTTTATTTACTTTTGCATCACATCCCCAGAACAGCACAAAACAGTCTCAACACTGATGTGTCTAACAGCAGAAAACACCCACTGCGAAATCAGAGGTGTCCTTGCAGCAAGGCCAGAGACACCTCTGGTGGGGTTTGTAGTGGTTGGTAAGCCTATTAACCAAGGAACTATTGAAGTCTCCTGGAGGGAAAGACCCTAACAGGCATCCCCCAGGTTGGGGCGACAGAAAGAGGCTTCTCCCAGGATACCCTGCTCTGTTATGTTAATGTACCCCAGTTCTGCTTCCTCGTTGGCCCCCTCCTGCTCCTGGCCACCATACTTGTCCCTGCTCCAGAATGTTCTTGCCTCCCTGCTCACCCACTGCCCCCTGTTCCTCAGGCACCCCCTCTCTCTTTCCCCATTGGCCCCCATACCCTAACCCTGCCTATGTACTGCCCCCTGCCCTCACACCACATGTTCCTGATGCTCTCTCTCCACCCCTATCGCCCCCCATACTTAAACCTAGATCTTCCATTGTCCTTGGTTCTTTGTCACTGGCTCCCTTCACGTGCCTGTGGCTGCAATAAACCACCACATGGAATATCATACAAGAGTCCTTCTTGGCTCTTTACCATCATCTCTCATTTGGAGCTATCCAATGTCTGTGTGTGTGTGGCACCGCTGAGCCGTTTTCCTGTGAAGACACTTTTGGAAGATAACCGCCCTCCCTCACCCCTCGCCCCAGGCTATAGGGTTAGCCTGGGTGCCACTAGGAGGATGCTCTGTGTGTGATCCTTACTGCATAACAACTGCCTCTGCATGTACTTGTCATTTCTAGGCAGATCTGTCCAATTTATCTTGAACTCCCAGTGCCACAGTGGGCTGCTGCCACTGCCCGAGCTGGTTTCCTCAGTTCTAGTACAACTATGTCTGTGCCTGCTGACAAAACGGCTCTTGTCTCCATGAATATGCCCATGGAAACAGATGCACCAACACTCCCTTTCTAAAATGCTCATGCAAGATTTGAAAAATCTGTGCAGTGGAGACCAGTGATGGAAGAAGTTCTCTGTCAGTGGAATGAGCAAAACATAGAGGCATAAATGCAAGTTCAGGAACTGCAGCCTCACCTGTGCTCTGGGGAGTGCAGTGACTTCCCTGCTAAGATAACCGGCTTGCTCAGTGATTTTCCCGATAAAAAACCCACAGGATTTTCCCGATACAGACAGCTGAACTTCAGGAACTGAGCGGGATCCAAAGTCACACTAGATAGATACGGTCATATGTCCAGTGGATGAAATGGTGTGAACTCAACTGCTGCTCTCGGCTGCTTGGAACTTTCTATGAGGATGGAAGGGCAAGGCATAAAAATAACTTGTTCTTTATAAGAATTATTATTTATTATTCATTGTTTTTATTTTATTACCAGTAGAATGTAAGGTGAAATAAGCGATTTGTAAAGCTCATCTCGCCTTATCTCTGCAATTCTTTCTTGGGCTCACTGGAGATATAATTTATGCTTGTTTCTCCATTTACTGCAATTGCCCTTTATCAGAATTCAGGCTATAGTTTGCTGGCTGATTCTGATAGCTGGAAGTAATGCAAAGAGGATGTTTTTAAAGTAGATTATTACAGGGAAAAGAAAGATTTTCTATCACCATTATGCTGTTTGCAAAGGGGATCTAAATTTTCTTTCAAACAATACTTCAACTACTTAATCCTCTCACCTCTATGAATATTTATAAATACAAGAATCCAAGGTACCTTTCCTGTCACCCCAAAACCAAACATATTGATAAGGCAATATGAAATAAAAAACTAGCTTTGACTTGAGAATTTCTCCCCTTGGTAGAGAAGCAGATATGAAAATAATTTAAATAATAAGCTGAACATACTCAGCTTAATAAGCTTCAATGTCAGGGTCATATCTGTGCCTCATGCTAGAGGGATAGTATTTGAGGGCGACAGATGAATATTCTGTTTCCGTCTGGTCTTAAAAATCTATGAAATCAGATCTCTCAGCTCTGGAAAAGTGCAGCCCTTTTCTCTGGGGCAGCCAGAGCTACAGAAAAGCATGTCAGACCAAGTGCTTTCAGGGCACCTCGAAGGGCCTTGAGGGAACTGTGGTTAACACCATGGTGGCTCAGTCAATGGGAGTACTGCTAACATGATACTTGCAGAATTCAAGGTGGCCTTTGAAGGCTGCACAGTGAGAAGAAGTCCTGAGTATTTTGTGAAAATTTCCTTCCCCAGCCGCTGCTGGCAGGAGTCCTGTGGGTTGGGAACTGATCTGGCTATGAAGCTTCAAGATGAGCAGCTGCATTTGAGCATGTTTGCATTTACTCACATCTGAATTTGTTGCCCTGAAAAATATGGAGGTGCATCCAATACTCAGCCTCCCAGCGCAGGATGAAGAGGGAAGTCAGCATGGTGCAGTCAGACATGGCCAGCCACATGCTGGAGAGGAGGAGAGGCTGTGTGGCTCCTGTCCCAGGCTCTGCACTGAGAGCAAGGACCTCCAGACAGGAAGAGCACTGGCCACATCCTTCCTCCTGTCAGGGCACCAATTTACAGACATTATCCCCAAGCAACAAGAGATGAGCTGAGCCAGATGAAACTTGGCCAGTTCAGGTGGATAAAGCACTTTTATGGTGCAGAGCTCATTATGAACCTCGCAGCCCTTTCTGGACCTAGGAGATAAACAAGGGAATTAATTAAATGCATTGGCTTATTAAGAGTGATTGACTTCCCTTCAAGATTTAGTCTACTTCATTTGTTGCTCATCATAGGTAATTGTAGATGATTAAGGATATGAGGGCTATCAATTTTCCAGATATTGGGTAAACACCACTGTCCTTGTGTCTTGTCCTAACTATTTAGATTTGTAAGTTCTGATTTACACTAACATACAAAATTTTAATTTTTTTTCTTTTTTTTTTTTTTCCATGACTGGGTTTTCAAAGACACAGCAAAGAAATTTTATTTCCAAGAAAAATCCCAACACAGCAAATTTCAAATCTTAATTCACTTCCAGTAGCAGAAATGTCTCTGAAGTTTGAGGTACAAATCCAGGAGTCAATAAATAGCTAGTTGTTGGAACAACTAACCCAAGACCCCAAAAGGAGGAAAAAAAAATTCTCAGAGCAGTGAATGGGTGCTGGGTCAACCTTTAACTATTTACATCATCTGAGAAGGAACAAAAATATGGAAAAAGTTAATGATGGTCATGATAAAGCTATAAAAATCGAGAACATGAAAGTGAAGAGAAATAGTTAAAAGAACTAGGAAAAATAATTAAATGCTTAAAAGGCAGCATGTTTAAACAATGGAATAGAGAAGGCTATTAGAAGTAAAATACTCATCAATTTGAATGTGGAAATCCTGTCCAAATGAGGAAAACAAAAGACCAGTTAAACTCATCCTGTTGAACATAGAACTCTAATGAGGCAAACCAAAAAAAGATTTTGAAGAGCAACTTCCTACAGGCATAAAAGTGACTAATAAGAACTTTCTCAGAAACAGGAAGCCTTTTGGAAAGTCAATGGGCTGAGAGATGATTAAGGTGCAAATAGGATACTCCAGGAAGCAGTGCTATGGTGAGAAAGCTAAATGAATTATTTGCATCAATGTTTTCTTCAGAAGAGGTCATCAAGGTTTCCACACCTGAGTCATTCTTTACAGGTTCAAGCCTGAAGAGCACTCAGAAATCGAACTGTCAACAGAGGGGATTTTCAGAGCAATTCAATAAAATGAACAGTAGCAAATCTCAAGGACCAGGTAGCATTAAACCAAGCATTCTAAAGAAGCTAAAATATGAGACTGCTAAACTACTAATTTCTGAAATTGCTCTTAAAAGCAGAGAAATAGAAAGTTGCAAATGTGATGCTATTAAAAAAAAAAAAAAGTTTAAGGAGCAGAACAGAAAAACTACTGACCAGTAAAATTGATTTCTGTACCAGACAAATTGGTAGAGATTGTGGAAAATAGAATTGGTAAACACATTATTTTGTAGAGAGCAAACATGCCTCACAAATCCATTATCATCCTTTGAAGGAGTTAATGAGAATCAGACTAAGGGCATGCTGCCTGATTTACAGTGGACCTGGGTTTTCACAAAGTGATTCACATCACCAAAGGGCCTTAAAGAAATTAAACAGTCATGGGATAAAAAGGAGGTCCCCTCATATGGTTTAATATATGACCGAAAGAAAAGAAACAAAGATTAAATGCCATCCTTACAAAGTGGAGAAATGGGGCCCGATTGAATCCCACACAGCCCCTGCTGGGACCCATGCAGTTCTAAATTAGGTTTGATACAGGAGTGGGGATGAAGCCCAGCTATGCTCCAACTTTCTGGCTTTCAAGTATTTTCTTTGATCAGGATTTAACTTGCAGACTGAACAGGTTGGTTCGTAGGCCTTTATGACCAGGAGACCATTGCCAGGCTTGTGTTGTTGAGATATTGTGGGTTGGCAAGCAGGCTTGCAGAGAAAGGAAGAAACCCCTCCTTTCTTAGGTTAGAAACTGCAGTAATGGCAGGCATTGGGGAATATGTTGTGTATTCCTCAGACTTGAAAGAACTGGCAGATATTCCTCCTGTGTATGTCAAGGAAATTAAATGCTAATATTGACCCACCACTAGCAAAGATACTTGTTGGCTGAGGATGGGAGAAAATAAACAATTTGCCAATCTGTAGACCAAGATGTCAGAATTATGATACTACAACAAGAAGCAATTTTTTTCCTTGAAACATCAGATTTTCACAAATTGTCACACTTAAGCAGTTTTATTACTCTCTTGTATAAATCAAAGCTCTCTATATGTTAAATTTGCCTGTCTGAGAAATCTAGGTAATTTTTTACTGCAGGTATATGGAGGTAATTGATGGTCAAAAGCTAAGTGGTCACAAGTAAAAATTATTTTCTCTGCTTTAATTAGTGTGCCCTTTCAGACACTCTGAATCCTTAACCCATGAGAACCTTAGGGCAAAGACAACCTTTGTATTGGCAGGTACACCTCTATGTTCTTTCTTTGATATTAAATAACTGTAACATTTCTCCTTTAGAGATGTTATGGTCCCATTAAATGAGATGCTGTTTCAAAACTTATCTTTCAAATAAACTGCACTATAACTGTTGCATACAATGATCGTAACTCTGAACTACGAATCTATTCACAAAGTGCAGTGATGATACTTGGGGTTATATTTCTAAGTCTTTTGCTTGCATAATGGCTGTTTTGGGGCATGGTAGTTAGTGGGGTTGTGTAATTTTTACTTCCAAGTAACATAACAGTCTAACAGCAAGTCTCTTGTGTGAGAAATACATATATCTCACTTTCAGGGGAGCCGTGAGTAAAGAACAGGTAAATAAACCTTTGTATGGATAGGTATAGCTTGCATACATATACACTCTCATATCTTCATATATCCTGCACGTCCTGGGCAGCGGGGCAGGGTGTAGGGTATATGTCAGGAATGTGGCAGGTGCTACCTATGTGCATTGTGCAATCTGCTGGGGAAAACTCCCCTATAGGAAAATAATGATTTACAGACAACAAAATTAGTGAAACTCCCAAGACACCACAGCACAACACTGTCATAGTAGCTGTAAAAATCTACTTTCCCACTCTTGCCATGATGGTGGAGTTAGTGTAATTGAGGAATTTAATTCGATCGTCTGCTTGTGCTGTTTGTCAGTGCCTCGTGTTTTGTGGAATAACAGGCCCTGCCATCAAATTGCTCCAAGCTCTGGTTAGAGCAAATCAGTTCACATCAATTGACATGAACGGTGCCATGACAGGTTACACCATTGAAATGTGGAGTTAATGTGTGAGGCAATGCCAATCTGATCTGACAGTGGTTTATAGTGATGGTGAGCAGCTGTCAGCGAGGACGCAAGTGGATAGAGAGAGAAAGCCCAAAACATCCAAGGGATTCTTCTTTTACTGATCCTCCTTTTGTACTGATTCAGTGAAATTGCTTGCACTTGCAAGGATACCAGGAAAAAATTAGGTCAAGTAGCACAATATTGTCCCTGAAGTACTTCCATTTAAATGGGTAGAATGATACCCACTTCTTTCTTTCAGGGCTAAATTAGGCCCATTATTGTTTCTGATGCATTTTGCTTAAAATGAATTAATCAGTTGACAGGTTTAGAGTAGGAAGAGATTAAAAAAAAAACCCCAAACTAAATCTGTTTCATGATGTTCCCAAATTTGCTTTAGGCTGAAAGAAACTTCTGTGAAGTCTCTTTCTATCTTTTCCTTTTTTGTATAGTCTTCCATAGATACCTGTTGTCAATTACTGTTGATAACACGATGCTGAATTTTGGGTTGAGCTGTTAAGTCCATTCCTACATCTATGGTGAAAGGGCAGCACCTTCCCCCCACATACAATTTCTGCATCAAGACTAGGATACTAAAACCATATGACTTCATGCAATTCTTATGTTTCTGAGAGATTAGGGAACTACAAAGTGACTAAACCAAACAGCTGCCTGAACTGATATCACATGGCTGAATTTTTCATCATTCTTCTTCTCTTAGTATACTTTTTAGTTCCTGTCCCAGCAGACTACAAATGAAGCTCAGCTGACCAGTGGAAAGTAAGAATAAGCACTGAGTTTGTACAAGATAGACTGTATCTGGGGAACAGAACATTTCCTCTGCTTGGACAACATTTCTTCTTACCATCTTTGGGATGAGGTGAACAGATAATAAGTACAAATCTTTGTTAATGTAACCATAAAGCTTTACAGCTAAAATTGAAAAGGTCAAGTAGTGCAAAAATCAAGGTTTCTCTAGCAATCTTTAACTTGGCTTCATTCCGCAGCTAGAGTATTTTCTCTTCTTTTCTTTTTTATGTCATTAATTGTGTCGTGAAGTATATTCCTCTTTGACGCTAAATGTGTATGATACGTATACAGGACATGAATTGTGGTAGAAATAACTGTTTCCATGGGAACCTTAACTTTTACAAATGCCAAGTTTGAGTCTGTAATAGTGAAATCATAAGACAGTAATGGAAGGGGGTGTGGCACATCCCTCTGACCCATCCCTTTGAAGCAATCGCTTCTTGTGTACCTCCCTACCAGCTCCATGCTCCCACATCTGATCCACAGCAGGTCCCTACACCAGCGTGGGGAAACACTGGACTGTTCTTCTGCCTCTCTTTTTCAGAGAAGCCATTGAGTTTTTTCCTGATACTGTCCATTTCCAGGTGAGCCCCTAGAAGGTTGTAAGCAGGATCAGATCTGACCGATGTTGTTTTGTTCAATGAGTTCATTAACATGTGTTCAGCAACACTTATCAGTTCTTTGCCAATTGCAGATGCATTTTCCCTTAGCCACACAGAGCTACAAACTGTGGTCCAGCTATGGACCTCTTTTATATTTTGAAGAGGCAAGGTATTTATTATATGGCAACTTCTACTGGACCCGGCTAGAACCTGGAACCCTACTCCAGGGGCTTGAACAAAGTTATTTGTTCCCTGAGCATTTATGCCCTCAGTTTCCTAGAGAAATACACTGCACAGAAACATTCTTCTTTTAGGCCCTTTCCCTTACCTAGTCCTAAAATGGGAATTGCTGTCATGCTGAAATTCTGATGCAGCAGTGTTTGTTTACTCTCAGATAGACCTCCAACCCTGGAATATCAAAAGCATGAAATAGATCTGCAGAGTGAAACATGTTTGCAGATAACAAAACTGTTCATTTAGTCAATCTCTGAAGAGGATCATCATCTTATGGGGATTTTTTCCAATATCCTCTATTTTTTTCTTTCCTGTGGCCCAGAATTTCTGGCTGAAATACAGCTCCTGAGGGATCTCAATTCGTAGCGGGGAAAAACCCAAACTCTGTGTCCCTTGCACAGTTCTGTGGGACTCTTCTGATGGGAGATAAAAACAGAAGTTATATAGGAATACATTTTCCAGGGGAAATGCCAAGCCACTGTTGAGACATTTTGATACAGGCTGGTAAGGTAGCCTGGATGGCTCCACAACCTCTGTGTGTACGAACCACTTGGTTCTCACCACTTTTCTGTCCATTGATTTTTCATAGCTTTAAATTCAGGAGAAAGAGGAGTGGAGGGGGAGAGGTGTGGAGAGACACAAGGAAAGAAGGGAAAAAAAGAAGGAAAGAAGGTGGTTCTGTCTCTCCTCCACAATACACACAATTCTCAAAGGAAAGTGACAATCAACAGAAATTGAAAGGTAGCTTCCCAAGCAGCAACTCTGTGTGCCACCGCTTGATGAACAAAGAGTTCATTCTTTCCATCTTGGGATGATCACCCATGCCAAATATTCTGGCACGTTCTTGAGCCTGCTATCCAAATAATATTCACTTACTAACAGGAACATTTGTCTGTGGGTAATGCTCTAAGTTGTAATGCTGGGCTTTGCAGGGCATGAGAATTTTTGGTGTTGGAAAGAGCATAAAAGGCCACCTCCTCTCTCTGCAGGCAAGCAGAGACTCTGCATTCTCTCCATGTAGGCTCTTCTTTGTCTTTAGTCCAGAGATTGTCTTAGATCCAAGTCAACCAAACAAAAGCTGATTATCTCACCTTTAAATAGAGGGATTACGGAGGAAAAGTTGAAACTGGGTAACTGATCTGCAACTTGAGCAGCTGAGGGGGATAACCCTTCAGATGAAAGAAATTTGAAGGAAGAAAGGGAAAAAAATTACAAGCTGAAGATTAGTGCACAGCCATAGCTTCAAGCATCATGCCTGACATTTGACTCATTCATAGTTATTTGTATCTGTATAAAAAGGGAGCACAAATAAATAGCAATTTTAATTCCCTCTGGAGCAGCAAACCTGCTTTTCCTCTAAAAAGTTCACCATAAGGGAAACTTTCTTGAGAACCATTAGAAAGAATTAAAATACCAATGTCAGCATTGATATCTTTATACTTTCTCTTCCAACAGCCCCACAACAAATACTTTGGGTTTTTTGTTAGTAACGTATATTTCCTCCTACTTATTGTGGATGCCTTGAAACTAAATGGGCTGCAATTAAATTCTTGAAAATACCATTCCTAGAACAGCTATCTGCTAGGAATACTGTAGAACAGGTCCCGAATTAGTACATAGAAATTCTCAGCAGAATTCACATATTGCATCTGTGTGAGGTAATTTTAAGCAACACTTTATTTTTCCAGTCCTTGTTTACTTATGCTGGTATCCAGGAAAATATTTTTTATCTTCCCTGGTAAAACACAAGGCGAAAACACTGCTCTTAGCCTGGGCTTGCTGAAGGAGATTTGGTGGCTCCTGGGTTTCCCTGGGGCATGGGAACACATAGCCTTTCCCTCTGTCTGACCATAGTGTCTCCACAGTGTTGGGGTAGTTTTGGAGTTATTTCAGCCTTAGTATGCTCACAAAGGGTTTTCCTATGCTAGTACAAACTTCCTGAGTTGCCATGTTGCTTTGGGCTAGCAGAGAGATAGAAGCCAGTTTTTGCCTTCAAAATACACTAAAACTGAAAGCAGTTTTCTGGCACGACCACACTAGCACTATTTTGACTCCAAGATGGGTATATCATTGAAGATCATATGGATCAAGAGTCCTGGAAGTAAGATAAACTGAATTCTACAGGAGCTTTTTTCTGTTCTCTATCTAATCCACAAAATTTAGAACTCTGAACTGTAACTGCTGAAGACATATTTTTCACTAGATCAACGTGTATGGAAATGGGCCTGATTCTGCTTTAAGCTGATGCAGTTTCAAGGAGATGATCCTGATTTATACTCAGGGAACTGAGAGGAAAATCAGTTCTATTATACCCATAAGAGTGCTCGTATTTTAAAAGGGCTAGAGTTTTAAGCTGTCATTTCAGCCAAGACAAATAGATTTTCTTGTCACCCATCCTCAGAGTCCATGACAGCTCAGAGCTCTTTTAGATGGATTTTTGAGTTGGGAAGGATAGGAATGAGCTATGAAAACACCAGAGTGTCTTTGTACTATTTTACCTTTTACTCTGGTCTTCTATTTATATCATCATAATCTAGATAAAACAGCAGTGCACAGCATGAATAGGATTTTGACGCCATTCAGGATACCAAAGAAGTAGAAGATACAGCTTAGTTCAAAGTGCTAGACATGCACTGGCAAGATTAATTTACAGCAAAGTCAGAACTCTGAGTAGGTTTGAGTTATGCTCCTCTGTAGTACAAAAAAAATAAAATATTACACTATGGAAATTAATGTGGCATAGTGCATAG
>VZTN01019874.1:80375-107198 GCA_013400515.1 Erpornis zantholeuca | reverse complement strand
AGGAGCTCTATTACTGTCTCTGGCTTTAACCACTATAAAAAGAGGATTCTCCACTGAACTACAGTCCTTCCCCATATATTCATTTTGTACAAGATGCATTTCCACTTGGGAGGTGCTAGTAAGCCTGTCTTTCATAGTACAGCAAATAATATAGTCTCTGGAATGCACCTGTGGTCCAGGACAACACTTTGGAAAAGTCATTTTAAATCTCTGTAGTTGGGCAGATTATCATCTTCACAATATTCCTAGACTCCACCTACGTGAATGATAAGAACTTTGGTCTGTTGCTTCAGAGAGAGCTTCATCAGTGCTTTTCTTGTAACATCCTCATCTGCTCCAGAATCCAGCTCTTCCACATCCACCGACAGACCTGGATTCTCCCTTGACACGGGTTGGTGTATTTGTACCAAATTTGACATGCTTGCAAGGAGATTGATTGTGACATCCCCATCAGAACTAGATGCTGTGGAAGCTATTCTTCTGACAGAGTTTCATATGCTTCAAATCTTGTCAATGTGTCCAGTAAAGAAGGAGTTTGGCTGTGTTGGGCACATTTTTGTAACAAGCTGTCTCAACAGGATTCCCATCTCCATTCAGCTTCCCAAACCACAAAGGCAAAACCATAACCAACCCTGCAGGTCTGTATATGTTTTGTTTAACACTATGAATAAATAAGAGGTCTGAACACTTCTCAAACATATGTAGGGCAAGTATTTCTCTTCTGGGGAAAGATAGACTTACAGTTTATATACCGAAATTGCTTTTCTCGGTACTCAGGAAACAGTTTCACTGCAGATCACACATCATAAATTGTGCCTCTGAGATGAGATGCAAACAGCAAACTATGTCAAGGTAAACACATGTTTAGGCACAATTGAAAAGAGGTCCCGTGTTTGGGGGAGATGATAATTTTAAATTGTGGTGTGCCACTGGCACTGGTCTGGGATATCACAGCAGAGCCAGCCCACCTGCTCCCCATGAGATTCATTGGGCTGATCCTCTTTTTCATAGATCACAATTTGTATTCCTCCATAAGACCATCATCTAATATACATATTTCAGTAGAATCACCAGATCCTAGAGACTCGGGGAGGCTTAGATAAAAATCATAATGGCTTGTTTCTTGCTCTTAGATTTTCCAAATGTGCTTAACTTCCTTTTTCAGCACCCAGAATGCACATCTTATTTTACTACTAACTGCTAGTCAGAAATGAGCTCTTTTCAATTCAGTGGGCTTTTTTACAAAATTTTAGAGATATAATAGGCTGTTTTATAATACTTTGGCATAAATATTTTTGCAAGTGTACTAAAAGCAAGATTGCTTCTCCCCCTCTCTGTGGCTTCAGAGAAAGTTTTCTGTATTTTTCTGAATGTAGTAGTGCCTTCCTATCATTTCTGAGGCCAGTGGTTACAGACATAATCACTCATAAACACCCCCACACACACAGACACACACTTGCAGATGCTTTGTAGAGATAGATTATCATAGTGATAGACAGCTTTCCAAAAGCTTAGTCTGCACTTAGGGACCTGGGTTAAAGGACTTTTCATGGAGATTAAAAACCTGAAAAAAACACAAGTAGTAATTAATAAAAATAAAAGTGAATAGAAAACCTCCAAGTTGGTGTAAATTCTAAGAAATATTTCTTATCCAAGTCAAAATTAGCAATTAAAATCTGCTCTATTCTTGAATATCTCTCATCCAGGAAAATAATATTCATGTAAATGTCTTGGTTTAAAAGTACATGTTTTGATTTATATTTGCTAAAATTTATTTAAAGAAAATAAACTGAGAAGTCAACACTGTCCCAGAAATAATTCCAAACTGAAGAACACATTGTTTCCTTTAGCGACCTTGAGACCTGGGGTTGAGAGCATAGTGCTGCTTTCTGGATTATGTTTCAGTTTGGAGGCAGGATTTCTGTCTGAAGGGATACCAGAGTGGGGATGCTGGTTTCTCACACCAGAGTGGCCTCCATGGCCAGTGATGGCTTGATGAAAGTGCATGCAGACTGTAAAGAACAGATCATGGAAGTCTAACCTATCATCATCTTAAAATGCCCTATGCATGCATATTGCCCTCATGCCTCATGTTCTTATTTATGCTGCAATTCAGCCCAAGAGCAAGGACTTAGGATACCACCTGGCCCACAGTATAAGATCTACTCCCAACACACAGGTATGAACCTCTCCAAGGTTGTTTCCAGGAAGAAATCCAAGTCCTCCTCTTTTTCTGAACATACTCTAGCAGTAGATTACATTTGTGCTGAGCTGAGAAGAGCACAAATTATCCCAAACATTTCAGAGCTGTCAGGGACACAGAGAGGTGCCTCTGTTGCCTCAACCTAAGCTATACAAAAACTTTTAAAAGAAACATTTTAAAAGGATCAGCCAGCCACACTAGATGGGCATGTATTAGTCAGATTAGTATGTCATTGTGTAGTGTTCTACAGTGGTTTGAAGGGTATAAATGTTTTTTAGGCATCGGAAGAATTATTCCCTTTTAAGACAATTATGGAATGGTACACCCTTTTTCAGAGTTTGATTCAAAGACCACCAAAGTCAGTAGGAGTCTCAGTGTTACTTGAGAGATTTAAATCTGGCTCATCAGGTGTTTTTTTCCCTCTGTCTGCTTGGATGTAAATGAAAAAAAGCTGTGTGTCTTTTGCATTGGGAAATCTATTCTCAAAGCTAGAGATCTTTTCTGTTAAAAAAGACTAAGCTTGGAAGAGAAGAAGAGGCTGGTCTAGAGAACAAAGCAAATTCTGCACTTTATGTGGAGTTTTCAGCAGTGAATGTTTTCCCTTTGTTAGAGTGCCAAATGTTTGGTCTAATGCACAAAGCAAAATATGGCCCTCTGCTCTCCTTTTTAGAGGAAGCTACCTGTAAGGTATGGCACTTCCTTATTTTCTTGGAAGCCCTGGCTATATATGAAATAAAACTCCAGACCATATCTTTAGTGTATGAGTAATGTAGGAACATTAAATTCAGAGACACGGTGGAAGGTCTTGATTTTACACAAAGGAGGATCAAGCTGAAGCGATCCCGTGCTGATTGCTGTGATATTGTGCAAGACACCTTGAAATTTCTCTGTAATGCCATTTTGTTCCATCGACCAAAATAAAGCTATCATGAACTCTCACAGCCATCTGTAGCATATTTTTTGATGACCGTGTATCATTGGTGCGTATTCCCAGAAAGTGTGACGTATAATAATTAATAGGCCTGACTCCACACTACTGAAGTACCTAGGAGGATTTCCATCAGCTTTAATGAGAGTTGAAACATGCCTTAGCTGAACTATCTAGGGAAGGAGAAGCTTTCTAAATTACGTATTTCTCTAGCTCTGCAAAAGGTTCCTTGGGGTCACTGTCTGCTCTGGGTGAAATGCACATTTCCAGCCACAAATAAAAGGGCTGCTCATCTCACCTGACAAAGCATGTTGGCAAGGTAAGGAGACAATAAAATAAACTCCGTCCCGTCCAGTTCTCAGACTATTTGCTCTGCAAAATCTAGAAAAAAAAGGGCATAGTTTGTGACAATAGCCAAGGCTTAAGAACTTAAAACTCCTGCAGTCCCAAAGGCCTTGAAGAAGAATAAACGCCAAACTCAGGGATGCCTATTCCTTCAGTGGTTTCCTGCTTTTGTAGCAAAGGAGCTCCAGCCCAAAGGGATCATTTAATAGCAACTGGGGGCACAGGATCCCTCAGGCTTATGGAAACCAGGGATAAAAGCAATAGTAGAGTGCAAGTTATCAGGCAGGATTATAGCCTGATAACAAAAGAGATGCTGATAGTTAAAGCAAAGTCCAGCAGAAAAGAGAAGACCTGTGTCTTCTCCTCACACAGAAATGAAGACAAATTTTTTGACAATGCCCAGGAGAGGAATTTCAGTCTCAACACACACCTAAATTCTCCATTTGCCTCACCAACAGCAGTTGCGTGCTCCCTCAGCAAGCAGCAGGGATGGAAAATTTGGCAGGACTTCTCCCTGCCTCTGTTCATCCACCAAGGTTGCCTCAGTCTCTTCCACACTCATTTTCTCCCTGAAAAGCCAGCTCCCCTGAAAGCCTCAAGTGTGTCTAGACATTGGCTCATCCCTTCCCTTGTGCCAGCTGGGTGACATCAGCATACTGAGTATTGCTACAAACCTCTGCACGAGGCAGGTCTCCTGGCACACGTTATCATGCACCTTTCCCATGCTACTTTGCTGGAATCACTGCAGGCAGAGGAATGCTGCAATGGCTACCTGCTAGGGTGTCTCTGGAGCATGAAGGTGACAGCCTCAGAGAGCAATTCTGTGTGCTCATGGGGGTCTCTGAATAAGGCATCAAAACTCATGGTCATGGCTATCCTCCTCAAAGAGCCACTGCGGATTCTGTTTCTCTGTCTGTACTGACTGGGAGTTAATCTAGATATTCCAAAGTTTTCATACCACTATAAATTTCCTTCTGAGGTCTATAAGCTTTGATCCCATCCAAGTAAACCTGATAATTCAAGAAGTTACCACTTGCCACAGAGGTAAATTCAGTGATCTCCTGCCACCTGGCTGGTTGCTTACCACTGTACAAGGCTGTCAGCATCAAACAGGCTGCTGAACACTTACTTCCTAAAAGATATTCTAAGTTCAATGACATCCTAGTTCTCTATTATGTATAAAAGCAACAAAAGAGCTTGTCAGAGTAAAGTCATTTAGTGCATACTCAGAAATACCTTTAATTGTTGCATGGCACTTAAATACTTAGAAAATCTTGAGATCAATAGATTGATCTTACTGAGTCATCTGTCTCCCACCTATTCAAATGTTCATGCTCAGCATTGTAATTATCTCAGCACCTTTAAATTGGCTGTTAGGAGTATCAAAAAATCAGAGAGTCACAGAATGTTTCAGGTTTGGAAGGGACCACTGGAAGTCACCTATTCCAAGCTTCCTGCTCAAGCAGGGTCCCTTAGAGCACACTACTCACGACTGTGTCCAGATGGCTTTTGAATACCTCCAGACAAGGAGACTCCATGACTTCTCTGGGCAACACGTTCCAGTGCTCTGTCATCCTCAAGGTGAAGAAGCTCTTCCTCATGTCCAGAGTACCAAAATGATGGCTGCATCCCTTTGTCTAAATAAGGCAGTTCTAGACCTCTTTGCTGTGCAAAATGCATCAGGGAGAATGCTGCAGAGGGGGAATGCTTGGGAACAAGGCCATCAGCTTTCACAGGAATGGGGTAGGTCTCTGCCCCTCTACTGAACCAACAAAGACTGCTTTGTCTTCCAGGAGATTATGTTTGTGCACTACATGCAGCACTAGTATGTTACACAGGAAAATTGAATTCGCCACTGTCTGCTCAGCACATTGATCTGTCTCTCAGTGTAATGCCCTGGCTGCAAAAATTGACAATTTTCAAACCTTTCAAAGATGAAAGATCCCCAAAATATGGATCCTCACCTATTATTCAGAGATGCATAATGAGACAAAATCTCCTAGCTGATCACCTTCCTGGTCAATTCATGCCTTGGGGCATGAGATTTAATTGCTTTTAACAGTGTCTGTAGTTTTAAAAAATATACTTTTGCTTTGGGGTGACTTTATGATGTATCCTGTATCGCCTTCTCTATGCACAGAAAATGAATCTTGTGCCTTTCTGTGCCTTTAAACTGAACCCCAGAGGGGAGAGAAAGGAAAAAACCAGCCAGAAAAACTTTTTCAAAGCAGTTCTGTGCTCCAAGGTCACTCTGGGTACTCCTCTCTACATTCTTCTGCTGTGGGGAGATAGCTGCTGCTGCTGCTGCTGCTGCTGCTGCTGCTGCTGCAGAGAGGGGAGGAAGCACCTTCCTTGCTTTCCAGCCAGCTCTCATTTCTCCAGAGAGAGATGGAGAGTAAAGTTTTTTTTCCTGGGACTTTGGCTTTTCTCTTCTACTCTTCTGGACTGTTGCAACAACATCAGAAGAACTTTCCACCAAGGCCCCAGAGGTGGGCTCAGACCGACTCAGCTCCAAAGAGGAGAGAGACAGACCACACCCTCAGAAGGACTCTAAATCTTCCGGGTTTCTCTCCAAAGTGAGAGATTTTATTATTTAGCATAATCATTCTTTTCCTCTGTGTTTGGTAAATAAATTGTTTTGTTTCTTTTTCACTTTCCTCTGAGGAAATATTTCTTTTCCTGAACCTGGTGGGGGAGGGGTGGCTGTAATCTCCCTTCTTTTAAGGAGAAGTTACTTTCAGAGAGGTTCCCTGAATTTGTCTCAAACCAGGACATCTTTGTATAAATTATTTCAGCTTTGGTCTTACTCCACACTGAGAAGTGGTAGACACTAGAAACAGAAACAACATTCAAACACTCAGAGGGGAGAGAAATTAAAACTTTAATTAAGTTTTAAATGTATACAATTTTAGTCAAATAAATAATAGATGACTTTTACATCCATGTAATAATAAAACCAGATTTTATATCATCTTCTGCACTGTTACACCAATCAAAAGTCACACATACAGATGACTGAACTCTGCAATTTACAGTGTTAACAAGTTTTTTCCTCCTTCCTTTTTTTCATATCAGGTTCTCAACCTTGGTTATCCAAAATATCCAAAGTAATATATTTTAACAAACAAAATTAGGCAGATGTATCTTCCACTGTGGGATTTGAACCCATTGTCACTGGGGAGAAAGCTGCAATTTAATAGATGAAGATGTCAAACCATGTTACAGAAGCTCTTGTGACTGCATATTTATCACAGTGTCATAAGGGTCCCCAGCAAACTGAAAGATTTCACTGTTTATTCACAGTGAAGACACTTAATTAATGACTAGGCCTAATCAGCCTGTTTTATTATTTACAGGGATTCCAACACAGCTTAGCTCAACTGATATGCAAACAAACCACCCTCAGCCTACTTTAATTAATAATTCTGAACCAGACTCACAGAGTGGCACTGTCAAGTAGCTCTTTGGTGATTTACAACACCTCCTCCTTGAGATTCACATTGCTGCATGCAAATGAGCTGCCACCCCTGTGAATCCTTCATTTTAAAATACAATGTGCCGTCTTGTTGACTACAGGAATGCCCTTATCTTCACACATGACTTAATGGAGACAAATGTCTGACTTGGGCAGGTTTGTGGAAACCTTCATGGACACACACCTACACAGGATGTCATTTCAGAAGTGTTTAGGAGGTGAGGAAGAAAAATCCTCTTTTGCCTCTGACACAGTTGCTGCTGCTGAATTCTTCCACCAAGTTGTCAGCCACAACTTCCCCAAAAAGGGAGGGATTACCCATTGTCTTGCACTTGCTAAATTATTTTCTATTGCTTTTAAGTAGATGAAAGGCAAGGGAAATGTGTCAGAGAGGTTGTTATGAAATAAGTTGACTCCAAAGTCACACATAGGTTCTGGGTGATCTCACTGGATGATTACATGCCATAGTGGTCTGAAGATGAAAAGAAGCAGATTTTCTTCTCCAGGAGGTTAGGGACAAAATCATCATAAAGATAAAAATAGGAATCAATAGGGAGTAATTTACATCTATGAATGGTTGAAGAATGTTTCTCATTTTTAGGGGAATTTTGTGTTCACAGTGGAGAAACAGGAAAAGAGAAGGTCAGAGAAGGTCAGGAAGATATGCTACCAGCTGGGGTTGGCAGCAGTGGATTCATACCAGCAGACCTGATTTTTTCTGAAAAAGACTTCTAAATACAGAGAGAAAAACATTATGAGTGGAGCAATAAAAGCCAGATGAAAATAGCTCATGAGTGTGAGTCATCTCACTTGTGACTGCTGTCCTATTGCATTGTGAGCCACACTTGAGAAACACTGTGAAGCAGCACGTCAGGAAGATAAAAGATCTCCTCAAACCTATTAGCTGAAATGCAAAGCCAGTGGTACTCAGTGCCCGCCATGTCTGTTCAGCTCGGGGAATGCACCTTGGTTTGGCTCTGGAAGATGGAAATTCTGTACCAGGAGCACATATGCACATGCCTGCAGTTAGCTAGGGCTGTACATGTTCCCAGGCAAGGCTGGCTCTAGTGCAAGGGCAGATGCCCTAAATTGCTGATGCAAAATAAACTGCTTATTGCACAGTACGCAGCTTCCCAGCCCTGGAAGGCAGGGAGCTCTGCAGCTCACGGAGGGCAGATGTTTCTCCAGGCTCCACCTTGCACCAGGAACCTCATCCTTCACAAAGATGGTACTGGAAGGAAGTAATTATTAAAGGCTCACTGTCAGTTTGAAATGATGCTCCCTATGCTGGTGCCACCAAGGTGTTTCCTATTCAGTAATCTCATTAATGAGATGGATAATGGAATGGATTGAATTTATTAGACATGGACATGATACTAGCTTGGGAGAAGCTGCAACACAGTGGAGTACAGGATGAAAGCTCAAGTTTATCATGACAAATTAGAGAAATGGTCTGAGAAAAAAAAATCAATTAATTCACTAAAAGTAAATGTGGAGTGCTACATTTAGAGTATTGTACAGAAATAATGAACCATACTAGTACAAGGTAGGAAATTAATTTCTCTGCAGTTATTCCACAGAAAAGGATCTGGTCCTTATAGCAGATTGAAAATGAGGCAATACTAACTGCAGGGGAAATAAAAAAAAAGAGGAAAGGAAGGGATCATACCTTTCTAACCTCAAAATGGTAATGATTCCAGGCCTTTTGTACAGAAGATAGACCTTTATTTGGGAGAGACCCTCATGTGCTACTGAAAACCTCCACTGTTTGTGCTATCGATGGCACAGTAAGGGTGGTATTCTAGAACATATGAGATGGACTGAAATACCCCACAAGAGCCAAGGAATAGCAGTAAAAGATATTTGTAAGATAAAGGTATTGAACAAAATTACAAATTGCAACAATATGAGAAAAAAGACAAAAATAGAGAATGAGGAAACTATCTATACATACAATGTTATTTTTATTCAGAGGGTCAGAAACACTTATTATAATAAAATATGTGAAAAGCATTGGGGTTCCTGGGATTTTTAAAGAGCTTTTTCCATTATTCAACGTATGGGCAGAGTTTCCTTAGATTTAGAAAGGAAGCAGGTCATAGCTGGATAAAGCAGACAGGCAAATGGACAATTTATCAAAATGCTATGCACTCAACTAGATAAAAAATATTAATTTATAACCTGGCTACTAAGAACTGTCAAGCCTCAAGTCAGGTTGGCAATTCTCAGGTTTGATAATGCAATTTGTAGTCTGCAACATTAAATTAAAAAGTCCCTGTTTGTGTCAGTCTTTACGAATATTTGTAGATGTAGCAGGGACTTCTGGCATCAGTGAGCCTGCTTCTCAGTTGTTATGCTTCTTGGCTTGCAACAAGGTTAGGAAGGAAGCAGAAATGCAAAGATACCTCATCTGCTTGAGGTTTTTGATATTCTGACATACTGCAGAGGGCTGTCTAAACACTCGGTCAAACCCAAGGTCTGCCACCCTCACATTATTTTCCCTGAGCACAGCTCTGTTCCTCTGAGAAGACAAGACCTGCGAGGGTGACATGGGCATTTCTCTGCAGTCAGGGTTGTCCCATATCCAGGGTATAGGAATAGAGAGCCAAAATTTTCCTGCTATTTGTTGTGAAGAGGTAGATAGCCACAGGCCCTCCAAATCCAGTGACAGAGGCAGTTCCACAGATACCGTGTACACTGGGAAAGGGGGAGCATAAAGGAGGAAAGAGGGAGCCTTTCCCCTGCGTGACTTTGTGATGGGTCCTCCTACAAACTGCTGAGTTGTTTTTAGTAAAGGTTTGGGCTGTCAATGGACTCATCAATTCCTCTTGCATAGCTGTCAAATGATTTATCTCTAGGTATACAGAGTAGGTAGAAAGTTGCAATATCAACATTGCTTGCATTGGTAAGATCTGGAATTATGTTATAAACATGTTTAGGGTCCCTGCTGAGTGTTAGTGTCAAGATTTACATGAATAATTTTAAAAACAAATTATTTTATTTTTATGCACAAAAGACAACAAACAAGGTAACTTTTCTACACTGCAAAGATGTAGAAAAAACAAGATAACAAGCACTTTTCTACACTGCAAAATGTGGCATGGCAGCTCTAGTTTGTGCTGGCTTTTGGGGGAACTCTGGGAGATTTTAATACTTCACAGAAAGGGAAAACACTTAGGAGTGCGCAGGGATGACTCCTACCTTGGGAATAATGGGTATATCCCCACCTACTACTATATAAAATTCTCTAAAATCTTTTTTAACCATTTTGCCCTAACTAATGTTGTATGTTTTGCACTAACTAGTGCTGTATATGTGTTTAACACACATACCCAGTGTCAGCTCAAACACTTTTTAGCTGGTGGAGATCTCAGCATACAATTTTTGTTGTAGGTGTGTTTCCATGCATGTTTCCACATACACTTGTGCCAATGACACAATGAAAGATTAAGGGAAGACTATTGCATAAAACAAGAATAAGAAATGTAAGGTGTTCAATACCTAGATAATGTTACAAATACTCAATTGTTATACTTTGAAAAACAGAAAAAATAATTTGTAAAGATTGCTATAACTTTTTGTTTCCACTGAGAGCACACTCAATAATTTCAGAGTGAGGATCCCTGCCAAAGGAAACTGGTGCAACTACACTAGTTTTAGTAAAACTCTTCCAGTTAAGACCAGCTGCTGGAGGAAGTGGTGAGGTAGAGAACAATCATTCTTAGTTCTCATGTAATTTCCTACATGAATATCCAGGTTCTAGGTCCTCACACAGACAAGAAAGCTTGGTGTGAAAATACCCTCCTATAAGCTTTTAATTCAATATATGAAGTATCATCATCACTTTTTTCTACCAGGCTGTTACATATCTGATATGATGTACAAATGCACAAATGTATGTATGTAATACATAGGACAGTTTTCATTAAAAGGTATTATCTGAATATAGCAAAAGTTAACTTCCAGGGAAAAGTCATATTTAATGTCATACTAGTTAAAATATGGAATGCAGTTTCCAAATAAACTGCATAAAATATAAAATAAACAGACACAGAATCTACAGGAAATTCTGAGTTAAGGCTTTCTCTCTCAATCTTTAGAAATCAGTTACTCTTTTATACATAAAATTCAATATTATTATGAAAAGCAAAATTACATAGCAACCACAACTGAGACTGTATCAATTCCTTATTCTAATTTTCTCTGCAATACATGATTATAGTTGCATGATTATGCTTAATCATTCCTAAAGAAACGCTGTCTTAAAAGCTGTATTCTTATGGATCCTTTCAAAATTGCCTATGCAAAAATACTAAAAATAATCACCCAAAGAAATGGCTGTATCCCAATAATCCCACAAAGTATAGTAATGCATTAAATGGCTGGTGAAATCACAAGACTAATTTGAGAATTCCTTTCATAAAGATTAAAAAAGACAATATTAATTTACATTTGCCCTTTCAAATGGAGCCAATACTTTTATTTTTTGCAAGATTGGTGACAATTTGAACGTCGTTTCTCAACTATCCATAATGAACTGTGTGATGTCTGGATGTCCCTGGGAGGGGTTGCCCAAAGGGTGGAAGGGCTGAGCAGCAAAGCTGGAGCAGGAGGCAGAATCTCTGAGGGAACCTTGCCCTCTGAGGGGACAGTTCCCAGTGACCTGCCAAAGAGCAAAGGCTATAAACTGGGGTTAGCAAAGTGCAAGGAGCTGCTGGACAGAGCTGGCAGAGCCAACACACAGTAAGATCAAGAAGGCTTGAAAGTGGAGGGCCAGGAGGGAGGAGCAAGCAGGAGGAGGAAGAGGGAGGAAAGAAAGGGTTCCGACAGCTCAAGAGACTAAGAGAGCTGTGCTGAGCCGCAGGGCAGCATCTGCACAGATCAGGCCATCATCAATGGGCCAGTAGCCAGGTAAGTCCTGTCTCCTCCCTGAAATGAGAAATGGTATTCAGACCTGAGTGACTGTGAAGGATGACTTGAAAAGTACTTTGGAAGAAGATTATTCATCAGAAAACCCACTGTCCAGAACTGCTGTATCCAGATATTGGGGCACTACTCTGCAAACTGGGAATTGTTTGAACAATTGGGAGAAGACCCAAGTGTGACTTGGAGGGTGATCTATCACATCAGAATGCAGCAATAAAACAATTTTGAAGACTAAATCTCCAAAGTTAGGAGTCAAATAGAAGCCAGTGTAAAGAAAAAAGCCCCCGAGGCCTATACCTGCTTTCAGTTTCAGTTTTCAGTCCATGTGAGGGAATCTATTCACTGTTTTGCCCATATTGAATTGGATCATCAGTAGCAGGTGGTAGGAAATGCAGAAATTTGTGTTGTAAACTCTGTCTATAAAACTCTGATTTGAAGAACATTTTCTCCCATGCAGGATCAGGAGTTATGGCTGCTTCAGAAATTTAGGTTTAGAAAATAATGGAACATTTAGATGTCTCTGTAGTTTATTGGAAAAGGCAAAAAGTAGCCTATTTTAATAATTATTTCTGAAGACCAGAAATTGAAAATAATATTTTAAAGAAAGAATTCAGTTAAATTAAAATGAGCATGGAGTGAGGTAGCAGGTAGTTGTACAAAACCCCAGGCTTTGACTGTGCCTCTTATGGCTCATTTCCTCGATAGAAAGGTAAGTGCTCTATTCCATGGTAACTCATTATGTCTTCTATCTCATTCTGTTTTTCTGGACTGTCAGTGTCATTAGTTGTGTTCTCCTATGCTGTTAGACACTGCAATACACTGAGGGCTGGGTGGGTGTGCAGGCAGAAGGTTGTGAATTGCCCACCTGATATTTTGACTGCCTTGTGAGTAACTGAGAGTAAATTGCTAGAAGGAAGCTGGTCATGGAAATATAAAGACAGACTGCAGGTTTTTCTAAGTCTCACCTGTGATCAAAACCCATTGGAAGAGAGAGGGAGAGAGAAACCTTCCTCCCCTGGAAAAGTGCCTTTTAGGATCTGGCTAAGGAGTTGAGAGACCCATGACCTCCCCCCCTGAAAATGTTGCTAATGGATATGGGATGTGCTTGTAGCACTCTGGAGCTGTTGCTTCCAGATTAGATTTAAATTACAATCCCCAGGACAAAGTGCAGACAAAATGTTTTCACTGGTTGGCCCTGTATACTGTGGAGTCTTTTCTTTTCTTTTCTTTTCTTTTCTTTTCTTTTCTTTTCTTTTCTTTTCTTTTCTTTTCTTTTCTTTTCTTTTCTTTTCTTTTCTTTTCTTTTCTTTTCAGAAAGGCAATATTTCACATTATCTTGTTGAGATCTTGAAGTGGCAGAAGAATTTGAATCCCAGCTGGGAAAACACCTAAAGAAGAAGACCATATAGGCACAAGTTTGTGATTTTAAAAGAGTTTTCTCTGAAGAGCCAAGAGACAAATGTGATTTTGCACCTACTTTAATGAAGACAAGGAAATAGAGTGCAAGGTATTTTTTTTTTTTTTCTTAGCAAAGGAAGAAGATAAAAAGTGTGAGAATCTTTGAAAAATCACACAGCTGACAGTGACATTGCTATTGTGCTGGCTCCCAGTCCAAGAGAGGTTCAATGTTGGCTTTATCAAGATAAGCACAACGAGTTCCCTGGAGAGTGGAAGAGAAATAATAGGCCAAGTCATCTATATATCTAGCTTTGGACGTAACTAAAGAGCATCAGCAAATTTTGGTTGCACAGATCTCATTGGAGTGCATTAAGGTTAGGGTTATACCTTTTGGGGCACAACTGTAGTAGATGACAGTTACCTCCCTTTGATGGATAAAATAGGTTAACTCTGTAGGGAGCACTTGGCTGTGCATATTGCTGATGTTGGCACGTTGAATACACCCTGGAGCACACACAGGGTGCACTGAAGTGCACAGCACTCTGAAGCACATCTGACTCCCTTTAAATTATTGGATCAACCACAAGTCTTACAGGGGGAAGAAAGATTATATCTGGGATAGGACCTGGGGACCATCTCACGGAGATTTTGCCTGATGGCAAAATCAATATCCCTACTATCAGAACACATGGCTAGTCCTTGGATAGCCCAGAGTACCAATGGCTGAGAAAGGCTGGGACATGCCATCTGCGGGAGATGGCTATGATACCTGAAAACAGCCCCGAAAAGGTGAGCACTAAGCTGGAGTGCCAGAGGAGTTTTTAAATGTGATTCGTTATCTACACTAGCATCAAAACAACACAGAACTGAATTTGAGGGTTGTGGAGAAAACATGATTGAGTTAGTAAATTGATAAAGGTGGAGGAGGAAAATACTGTGGAAGGAAAGATCTCATCTCCCTATACAGAACACAACTGGTTTTATTAAGACTAAGAATGTCAGTTATTATTTATTTATACAGATATTTTGCTAAAGGGTAAATTCAGACAAGTCAAGGTCTTCTTGTTACCATTAGTGGTACATTAATTGAAATATTTTGCTTCTGTTTGCCATCTGGATTATGTGACAGAGAGCTGCATGCTTGTGCTAGGGTGTTTGACAGGCCATTGAATTAGCTCAGCATTACAAGACAGCAGCATCCCACTGTTCTTAAATCTTTCTCCTTCCTTCAGTATTTCCTGCTACATTTGTCTGAATCTGCTGTTGCTCGAGGTATTGACACAGAAAGGCAAGTTTTGCCAAGGTTATTTCTCTGCACCTAATAAATTCTAAAACCTCTAAATGCCTCATTCTTTAGGTGAGTTTTCTTCTGGTTTAAAGAGAAAAAAAAAAGGCCTTTCAGGAACAAGATCCTTTCTTCTTGTTTTGTGTAGTATTAATTTCCTTCTCAGAGTAAATCTTTTCCCTAATAGCTCCATCCCACATGGGCACCACCAAAACTATTGAAGACAGTGCACCTTGAAGGACTCAGTACCTCCTGCTATGTTTGGCATCTGGATGTCTCAGTAGAGAGGTCTGGGAATTTCTCAAGGAAAGGAGTTTCATTTGAAAGTGCCCATTCACAGGGAAAGTACACCTGAGTACCAGATCTGCCTACCCCAGAATCATTTTTGCCACAGCTGACCTCTTTGGGAAGGAGTTTGTTCCCATTTCAACTCTCATCTTGTTCAGTTCAATTGTAGCCCAGTTGATGATATGGTGAGCTCAGTTAAGATATGGCAGGTCTCCAATTTTGAGATTAAAAAAAGGGTTTTCATTCAGGTCTAAATTACAGTCCAAAAGAATGGACCTCAAAACCTGCCACTACTGTGGGTGCTCTGGAAAGGTTGTTACATGTCCTGCAACCTTCATCCACAGTCAGCCTCACACAGTCAGCATGGTCCATTCAAGGTGGTCCATCCATGTTCTTCTCCACTTTCTTAGGGGAGCACGGGAAAACATTTCTCTTCCTTCCATTTGCCTCTTGCAGTCTTGCAAGGTGAGACTCTTCTCATAAATCAGATGAGCTGCTGGTAGGAGTGAAGTCATATTCACCTTCAATAAAGCTATACTGATTCTACCAGGTGTCTGACTTCCAACTGCACTAGAGTTTTCTCCTGGAAACAGTGACTTTTGTCAGTGGAAAGTACAACTCTAACAGTTATCAGACTGTCCTTGACTTGGAGATTGCTTTTTGGGACTGATGGGCTCTCAGGTCACTCATATAATTCAAAACAGTGGATTTTGGTGATGGAGAAGCCACGTCAAGAAAAGGAAGTAGGTGTAGAGGGGTGGAGGGGGGTGTTGCACACATAAAGACACATAAAGACATGTTTTCATGAGCAAGGTGTGACATACGTACCTGCCTTGACTGGCATCCCAACTAAAATGAAATCAATGATAAAATTGCCTCTGTTTTCAGCAGTAGATGGTTTTCATCTCTATCTGCTGTATATCATCCATTTCAGTCTTCACTACACATTTTATTGCTGGTTTATGGTGAGACAATATGTGGCCAAGCTATATATCCATGTTTTTCAGCCTAGCTACACAGACTGAAGAAAACTAATTTTTGTAAAATGAAAAAATATTAGTAGTCAACATATCTCAGGAAAGAGATGTTAAAATTGCATATTTAACATTACTGTTTAGTTAGCCAATCAGATTAACATTACTACCATGTTTCTACCCGTCAAAAAAGCCACACAACTCAGTTTAATACTGATCAAAAGATCATATTCCACAACAAATATCAGTATGTGGACTGGAATCAATGAAAAGGATTAAGAGAGAGGGTTGTGATTCTGAAAATCCTGTGGACAACAGTGAGATTGTTCTCTCAGCAGTGAACTTTGCTAGCTGGAGTATGAGATTACACAGAACTTACTCAGTGCTCTAAAAGCAAAATCTCCAGAGAGCAATGACAACTTCTGAAGATTGGAGCAAGTTTCAGATCTTGTTCCTATATGCTCTAGTAAATGTTTTGAGAGACACTGTTAACCCTGAGCTCTAAGACATTTTTTATGGCATTTTCATTGAAACCAGTGAAGTGTTACTGACCAGATGACCAGATCTAATGCTGCAGAAGAAAGAATTGGGCCAAAGAAACTTGGGAAGCATGAAAGGGCCCTACTTTTAAGGAAGCTCCTTTCTTTAAGTGAGGAACACCTGTTCATGGTCTGTCTGGGTTTTTTTTTTTAATTCCTGGTTAGAAGTGGAAACCACAAGAGAGCAGGCTAGCAGGAGAGGAGTTGGCCCCTTCATAGTCAGCTGGGATTTTTTCTCAAAAGGTCTAAATTAAGACAATTCAGTATCTACATAGGTCAGGAAATAATGGGTCTGGTTATGGAAGGCAATAAGCAGCATCATGCTAAAAGAAGGGCAACATGAGTTTTTATTCATCTGCTTTGAGTAGAACAGACTGGAGCAGAAAGCAAAGGGACCTATCATAGATAGTTTCTCTATGCTGTTCTTTTTCTCTTTGTTTTTATGCTCTCCCAAATAATGTGCTCTTTGAATGAGCCTGTTTGATTCACTGCTTGAGAGCAGGAAATATATTGCTCAGTAAGGGTTCTGACAGTTTGATTTGGTTTCTCTCTGGTTTTGGATGGTGTCTCAAGATGATGTTGAAAGTGGACATCTAGATGCAGAACCTGGTGCTTGTTGCTGCCAGCTGGGGATTGGCAAATGAGCTACCTAATTAAGCTGTATACATTAAATGAAGCTGTCACCAATGTGCCAGCCAGCTATGCTGAATGTCCAATTAGAAATCCATCCAGTATCTTTAATTCCAAGGAATATTTTACAAACACATTCTAATACACGGGGAAGCATTCACCTGCTGTAATGAAGTCACCTCTGGGGTGCAACATGGGAGCTTTAACCATGTGAAACTGCAGGAGGAAAAATATATCAACAGCACACAGATAATTCCTCTCATTTTCTGCACAATACGATGCCAAAATTTCTACAGCTAAGCAAATAATATCAGAGAATGTTGTATAGCATCTCCTTCACGTGGGTGGCAACAAGCAACATAGCATAAGGGTTATTATAAATATTGTGATTCTGTTTGGGAAAAGGTCTCTTGGGTTAATGTTCTGAAGCATATCAAGTTAATATGACTATTAAATTTTTTGAACACCTTTATGGCATCTTGAGAAAGAGCCAAGAAATTAATTTTTCTCATTTTGTAGCATTTGTCATACACTGAGGTCTGCAGGCATTTTACTAGAAATATCCTTGTAAATACTGACGGGTATGGGTGGAAGTAAAGTTTGCAAGTAGAGCCCTGTGAAGTCCTGTGTTGGTTTCACACAGGCTTTCTAGAGTGGTCCCACTGGTCTCAGGTCAGCATCTTCATCTGTAGGCTTCAGGCAGCCTCAGTAAAAATGAGTTTAAATTGGGGCGTTTTTCTCTCAACCTGCTATTGTCAACACATTAATGACACATTATTGTCAAAACAAAATGCTCATTTCTGCATTTTATTTACTAGGACCTCTTAGATTTTATCCAAGAGGCCTTTTAACCCCCTCTTCAGATCTTGTCACAACTGAGATTTTCCCACAAACGACTGTCAGTCCTGTCCTCATGTGGCATTGTGGGTTGGGCAGAACTGCTAGGCTCTACCCACAACCCCAGAACAACTTCATTTGCTTCCTATTTCTCTGTAGGAAAAGTGGGGATGGGTCCTGCTGCAGAAGTGCCTGAGTTATCACTCTTTAAAATCTCCCTCCTAGGTGAACGTATTATTTTAGGTTATTTTTCTGTTTCTTCATTATCCATGAGATGGGTAGAGTCAGGGAAGTCAGTAAGGATAGTTTTGTGTTAAAAGTCTCTAACTTACAGTGTCCCAAACATTGATTTTATGTGAAATCAAAGGAAATGGACAGTCAGTGATAAACACAGACAGTAGTATAAATCAAATGACAGCTCTGTCATCCATGCCCTTTGAAAATGCTGGATCAGAGAAAGGAAGGAAAAATAGTATGGTGATAGAATTGGTTTAGAACACCTTTCTTGATTAACAGTCACATGTAAGCAACATTTAGGTAAAGTAGCCCCTTGCCCTCTAAAAGCAATGTGCTCTCCTTTAATACATTTATCAGCAGTACTGAAGCACAGTGTGTTTGCTGGAAGCCTTGAAAACAGCCCCAGCTCTGAACTGAATGGCTGCTTTTGTCTCCTCTAGGAGCAGAAGGATTTTCCTTATCCAGGGAAAGAAAGAAGGCTTTTCAGAGAACAAGACTGTGTACCAGGTTCTCTGCCAGGAGTCATGGGGTTTTTGAACGACCTGGAGAGGCCACATCGCATGGGTGAGCCTAGCAGGCAGTGAGGGCTGAGAAGACAGAGCACCTCTCTGCACCTCCAGGCACTGGCATCCACACTGCCATGCCAGACAAGCTTGCCAAGTGCAACAGGTTGTTCCCTCAGGGGACAAAGCATCCTCCTTTGTTCCCTGCCCACTTCTTCCGTTCACTTTCACCACCTGCTCCAAACATCTCTGACAGTCCCAGTTTAACATCCCTGCCCTACTAAAGTCCCACTCTGCAGGCAAAAGAAGCAAATCTGAACTCTCTTCTGAGCCCAACAGCACTGCTTATTAATCAGCCAGACAGTTCATGTCTGGGAGACATAAGGGCATTCCTCTCAGGGGGAGAACATGCTGCTTCCAGGGAGATCTCTTCCACCATCTGCCCACATCAAATCTAGGAAACAGGGTATTGGAAAGCAAATTCAGCACAGATGTATAACATGTGAAGGTCTGTTGACTTCGGGGTATATTTGTATCGCATTTAGCCTCAGGAATCTGAACCAGAGACAGCCTTTCCTCCCCTCCCCATTGCCATTCAGTAGACACATACTGTGACACCTAATGCAGATTTCAGTATGATCGTCAGTGGAGTTACTTTATGTTTTTCCTTTGTTATTTGGTTGTTTGCTTCTGGAAGGAAATAGTTTACATGGTAATCACGAGACATTATATAAACTGTGTTATTTTACCAAATTGAAATTCCCAGCCACCTGTGTGACTCGGGAGGGTCACTAAGTTCTTCATGCTCAGAAAATGTATATCCGTAATGCATAGCTTCTGTCAAATGTGTTTGGAAAAGTATTTCTAAATGACTTCCTTCTCCATGTTGCAAAGGGCCATAAAATATCAGCTATAGCAATGTCATGCTATCATAGTTGGTTTGTCTCTGGGTTTGATGTACAGAGGGTAGCAGGTCTCTGTTAACTAATGCTAGTTTGGAAGAAGAATGAGGAGGACTGCCATGCCTTCCCTCTCTTAGGCCCTCCCTATTCAAGGAGTCAGAAGCATCCAGCAGACAGTCCCTTCTTAGGCACTGCTTAAGGAAAGGCTCTAGGGCTGTGCTCGTTTAGTCCACCACATTTACCTAGTGCAAATAGTTCCTCTTTTATCTGCCCTTCTCTCAGGGCAGATAAAATCTCTCAGAGCGAGATTTTTTTAAAACAAGTGAAGGAGAAAATAAGACATTCATCCACATAAACCTGTCCTGAAGAACGCAAAAACCCAAACATCATGTGAAAATGTTAATTGTGTTGTCAGATACACTTCTGGAAGGAGCTCAATATGACAGTGTTAAGTATGGTACAAGCACTTGAATAAAATGTACCATGAAGACTAAATTTAAGCAAATGTGAAGGGAAGGGTTTTGTTTTTTTTTTTTTTTGAAACA
This sequence comes from Erpornis zantholeuca, assembly GCA_013400515.1. Classification (NCBI taxonomy): domain Eukaryota; kingdom Metazoa; phylum Chordata; class Aves; order Passeriformes; family Timaliidae; genus Erpornis; species Erpornis zantholeuca. The sequence continues at coordinate 87,183 of VZTN01019874.1, read as the reverse complement.
GCATGAACATGTTGGGTTTTCATTGGTTAGCATCCACTGAATAAAAATATGTGGAAACGAACTTGGGAAATACTGTCTTCTTGTTATAGATTAAGTCCCCTTATCCCTGTAATTAAAGAAAGTGCTTTTTCCACTTCAGAAATCCTTCAGCAAAAACAAAGATAGAACTCAATATTCTTGATAGATCTTGGATAAAATGAAGACAGCAAAGAAAACCTTTCAGACTGTTTTTATGGGCTGGAAAGAAACAGGACTGCATACCTTGTCTTATTCAACTCCTAATGGCACATTTTGACCTCTGGCAGAGTCCACTGAAGTCAATGGAGTTGCACCAGGATTTGGTATCAGAGCTCATGCCCTGAAACTTCCAGTAAATAAAAGGCCAGATCCATATTTTTTCACTATTTTATGTTAAAACAACTTCTTGTATATGAAAATAGAAGAAGGAAGGAATCTTTCTCTTACGCATTTTCCTGCAGGTTCCTACAAGCACAGAAATCTTGTGGTTTGGCAGATGTTCTGCATGGTCTTCCAGAAGAGGAGTAGTGAGGGGCTTCAGACCTCCACTGGGCAGAGCAACTGTCCTTGGCTACTTCTCACTCAGGGGCAGAGGGAGACAGGAACCTATTTCACCATCTGGAGATGGGCACATGGTCACAGAGCAATTACACCCTTTCCAGGGCCTGGGACAATTTAGCTCGTACTGAAAACACACCAAATGTACATGCAGTCTATTTCTGTGCCCCTCTCTCTAAAATGTTGGGGTTTCTTCAGTATGATTTTTGGCTGACTGGCAAGGAAAGTGGCACTTGAGCTTTAAGAAAAGGATAAGGAATCCACAAAAGGAGTGGAAGTTCCAAAGTTTGTATAACAGCAATCCTCTGTGCTTTTGTGGGGAAGTGTGCCATTACATTTCCAGAAACGCTGGGCGTGGCACATTGCCTCAAATAACTGTAAGAGGCAGCAGAGCAAGAGTGAACTTTCAGCAGCTGAGATTTATGTGTCAAAAATACCTCAGCCCTTGTACATGTTTTATGACTGTTGAAATAGAAAGTACAGTCCCTATGTGTCAGGTGGTGAGCAAGCAACCCTTCTATAAGATTTAGCTCTTTGCAGGCAACTCTTGAAAATCCTTAAACCCCTGAATTCTGAGTGATTGCTCCAGAGGGGTGTGAAATCTATATCTGGACTTCAGGCTGAGTTTCAGTTGTTGGCTGTAATTGCAGGGAAATTTTTGGTGCCAGAGAGGTCCTAGGAGGCCATAGGGAAAAAGGAGAGAAAAGAAAAAAGCAGTTGTATTTTGAAGCATAGTTGTTTAATAAACATGCCTTTCTGATAAATAAGTCTGGGAACGTCTTCCTCTATGCTGTGCCAGTGGGGGTAAGCCTGCATTTACACATGGAGGCTTGGCAGAATGGGTGATTGACTCATCAAATATACAGTATAAAGTCTGTGAAATGTTGAACGTGCCAAAGTGAGAGGCAGATTCTGTCGGCTTTTCTCCCGATGAGTAGGACTCTGCTCTGCACCTGACTGTTTGAGAAGGAAACTACCACACAATGGAAGAAGGTTGACAGTGTTGACCAAAATAAGTATGGGTCTTTTTTTCCTAAACTGCTAGCGTGGGCAGTTTCCTTAGAATGAAGAGGTTTTTCAATGGTCTTTGCAGAATCCTTCACTTCTGTTTGTTTCCCACACCATTTGTTTCCCACGTCTATCTCATTTTAAGCAAGATCCCGCTCGCTGCTAATCTTTTGCAGCCCTATTCTAAAACACCCTGTATACACTTTGTGACAAGCATGCTGTTCTGGCTATATCAGTGCGCATGACCACGCAGAGATTCATTTTTAGCGCAGGGTGGTACTCCAGGAGCTGTTCTTTCAGCTGCATGCGTGGGCTTAGCAGAGAATATGCAGGCTAAAAGAGGAGGGAGGGCTCAATTAACTGCCTCCAGGGTTCTAAAGTACACCATTGCACCCATTTACAGCAAGTTTCTCTACAGTTAGAAAGGAAATCTTTTCCACAGTTTTATTCAAGCTTTTGAGTCGAATTTTATGGAGAATTAGATCTGTGGTTCAGCATTTTAAATATCAATTTAAGTTCTAATTTTAACAATACAATGTTGGGCTTATTTCTACTAAGATCTATAGCACCTTTCCTTAGGACTCCTTTTTCCTGGTAAATGTAAAGGACTGTTGAGAGAATGCATGGAGAATCCTTATTTAAAAAATGTGTATTTAAACTATTTATTAAAAGATGCTTCGCATGAGGACCAGAAGTGGAAAGGGCAGGGGTTCACACAGTCTGAGAGACTTCATCATGAGCGTGATCCATCCTTACTTAGGCTGTTAGGATGACTTTCTGGTCATACTTCAGAAAGGATGGAAAGACAGCATTTCGAACAGCATTTATTTTTCCCTGATGGGATACATAGAAATAAACCAAGTTCAGGCTTCCTTTTTCTGAGTCCCAGGTGGAGAAGAGAAGATATCCACTTTTCCTACTTCATCTCTCCTCATTCCTTGAGAAACCAAAGTCCAGTTAGGGTCAGTGCTACAGCAAATGGTGTTGACTTTTGCCAGATCCACTCATCAGGTTCTTTCATCTGTACTTTTTCAGAGACTGGCAGTTTCTCAAATGTCTTTGCTAATGTGCTGACATGCCACTTTTTTTGTATGAGGTGATCAGCAACGGAGACACCTCAAGTAATGATCATCCACTCACTCCTGCCCTCAGGGGCACACAGGTTTGGGCCCTTTTCCGACAGCAACACTTGCTGTGGAAAAAAAAAATAAAAAAAAGAAGGCTTTTATTGCATGTAGAAGTGTTAGTTATACTTGGATTGAAGGGCCTGGGAGATTCTTTATATTCAAAGAGCAAACACAGCCACTATTATGAATTACTATTCCTGATGAGTCTAATTCTTTTAACTGCCATTACAGCAGATGCTCACATATCTATCCTCAGTGGCCAAATCAATCTTTCCAAACTCCTAATAAATATTCCAGGAAGAATACTAGATTTTATAACCACATTTCCTGGCCATGGCAGAAGATAGAGTTGCCCCTTCAAGTCAGCTTTTCACACAGCTTACCTGCAAAGCCTAAGGGACACCAGATAGGGATCCCTTGTTGAACGTTGCTCTTACACAGACAAATATTCACAGTGACAACATTTTTCCATGTTAACAGCCTTCAGTACAGTATTTTTCTCTCTGTGGCTATGTCTTTCTTTAAGCTTAATCCATCTTCAAGTGCATGAGCTCTGTTGTGGTTAATTATAAACTTCAGGAATTTTAACATGGGGAATTCCTCAGAACAGAAATCAAGTGAAAGAACAGGCATCCCCTGAAAGAACCTGGAAAATAGAAAGACTAGTGAAATAAAACCTACAGCGTGCTCCAAAGAGTAGATCTTTAAAAGAAGTCAGATTCCAAACTACATAGATTATCTGCCTATAGATTTTTTCTTACCTGATTTCTTTCTTGCTTTCATCTAGCAGATTAGCAACCTTCAGCTGCTAATCATCACCAATGTGTCTCCTAGAACAGCTGTCCCTATTTTCTTGTCTCCTCCTGGAAATTCTGTTCCCTATGGTCTTTTTTTATTACATAACAAATTACAGAAAACTAGGAAAAAATTGTTTCCCATAAACTTATGGCTTTGTGACATTAGCTACTACCTTTCCTGTGACTCTTCTGCATGCCTCTTGGATCTCATGTTTCCTCTGCTCTTATATTCAATCCTCTTTTCCATTGCCATCAGAAACAAGAGGTGTTATAGGGAAAAACAGTTGATAGACCCTTATTCATTAGGAATAAACCTATGGACAGAAGACTGGTACGTGAAAATAGGCAGCACTAGCCCCAGAAGGTTGGCAGGCTGTGTTGGTGAGTCTTAAATAGAGTAGGAGAAGTAAACCATGGAGTCTTTTGGCTAGGGTTGTAAAAGTGGCTGAGTCAAGCCTTCCTCTGAAGTGAGTCTGTGGTTTCCTATGCACTAGATGGAACTGCCTTTGAAATGCCTGGAGATAAAATAGATGGATGAAATGTTGCCTTTTGGATCAATTTTTTGGTATGTATCTTCCATGTTCTTCTAAGTGTTTCTCAAGGCTGCCTGCAGCCTTGAATTGGCTTTTTAGCGTGGAGTTTGAACAAGATTGAAATCGAGTTAAAAGTATAATGAGATTCTGAAACATCAGCCCAACACTGAGTTATTCTTAAGATTTGCTCATGTTTAGCTATCATTCCATTTATAGAATACTTGTAGGAATTAGCACACAGCACGCCAAAAGAAGCATATATCATTAAATAGTATGCTTTAGGTCCCATAGTTGCTGCTGGGAGATTTCCTCCCTCAACATCTTCTTGTTTTGCTGCGCTTTCTTTCAGTCCAAGGGGGCACTTTGCTGGTACGAATACTGTGTTCAGAAAGTAATCTTACCCAGTGTCCTCCTACAGCAGGAAGGCACAGCTCACACAGCAGGCATGGTTTACAAGGGCATGACACTCTGTGCAGCAAAAATCACCTGAGTTCTCTCTTTATATGTCTTTAATAACAAGAAACATAATTGGAAAGCAGAGAATGAATTCAGAGATTGACTATGGTGTGTTGGATGGGTCTGAGTCTGGTGGAAGGTGTCCCTGCTCATGGCAGGAAATTGGAACTAGATGATACTTAAGGTCCTTTCCAACCCAAACCATTCTATGATTCTATTACTTCTGCCACTACTAATATGTACCAACACCTATGCATCTGGAAAGTTCATCTAGTTTTGGATGTGGGGCAGCTGGATGAGTACAAGCACATAATGTATATCCAGTGGGTCTCAAAAAGGCAACTCTAAGTGCCAGTTGCAGTATAATGAAGTTTTAGGAATACTTTTAAATTACCAGTGGCTCAAAATATATCACAACTCCAATTATATATATAGTCTTCTTATGAGATATAAAGACTTTCTTGTGTAAGAATTACACCCACAAAAGGCAGCATAGTGAGGGGGGAGCAGGACCTGAAGCAAGAGAAGTGGAAAATGACATAGAGAAGGTAGTGGTGGTGCCAATCACCTTCATAAAGGTGGTGCCTTCATAAAATGAAGAAAAAAGCCAGTCTGAAATAGCATAAACCAACTATAGGTTACTCATAGATTTCAAGACATTCTCACCATCCAGAGCCTCTTTAAATGGGAGCCATTATGACCCTTTACTGTCTCAGTCTGTTGCTGATCATAGTCCTCTTCCTTGTATTCATTTTCCAAGAGTGATGGTTCTCTTCTGCAAATCAGAGTTTGAACCATAAGGAGGTGTGTTGACAAATCTTGTGGGGCAAGATCCCTCTTTCCTTGCAAAAGCACAGTTCCTTATACACCTCAGTAAAGCTCCAGAAGTCAGTAGAATAAAGCCCAGACCCCCATGTTTCCCTGGGTGCAGAGTGAGGCCCACTGCCTGCAAATGAACGTTTCCATGCCAGCATAACAATGAGGAGGATAGGTTATATATATGTCAAGTGTCCTATCTAAACAGATAATTAAATTTTAAAACATGATAAAAATAACAATACATCTGTATTTTTAAACCAGGAGATTGTGTGTGGTTTCAGAATTTTTCCTTCAGTTATTCATGGCAAAATAATGTTTACAGAACAGATAAAGGCAAGCAGGAAGCTGTAAGTAATGGATGTCTAGAAAAGCTGTCTTAAAAACAAGTGTACCTGTGAGGAACAATTGGCAGACTGTTGGGACTTTTATGGATAATTACATTACACAGGCTCTCATAATGTCAGATGCAATATAATAAATAGGCTGCTCACTTTGGTGTTCCCTGTAGTCAGCTAGACCTATCTGGAAGGCAACTCCTCATTCTTCTGGTTTATGTGAAAATTATGCCTTTTTGTCAGGAGCTCCTTACTTTGCTGCACACCACACGGCCCAGCAGCTGCTCACTGCAGTTGTGAATGAGTTATACCAGACTGGCAGTGTGGAAGCACTGGTGCTTGCTTTGTCTTGCTCAGCTCTAACTTCTGAGCTCCTCCAAAGCCTTGAGCTGGCCACAGTGATGCTTGTCTGGGATGGGCCCTACCCTCGAAGGTCTTAAATACTCTGATGCCTTAAATGGCTACCTAGAAACAGAGACTAGACAAAAATAAAAGGAATAAAGGTGGCCTTTATTTGAAAGGCCTTCAGAGGTACACTCTGGGCTCCAGAGGCTCCTGCCTCAGTGGATCCCAAAATGGACAATGACAGGTCACGAGTTCTTCACACTTTGATATCAGCATAAATTCACCAACCAGAACTCAGCCAATGATGGAATTTCCCCAAGCTTGCCCCCCTCTCCCCAAGATGATAGTTTATAGTTCTTGGTCTGAGTGTCCTTGGAGAGCAAGTTAGAGGTTTTGTTATGTCTATCTTAGCATGAGAGAACAGCACTTAACAAGCTACAGGAAACTTTAGAGTCACACTAACAGTACAGGATTTTAAAAATATAAAAGTTAAAACCTAAGGCATCAGCTCTAGTCATCACCTCTCACCCTGTGGCTGCCCCACGCGGTTGGTGATGCTCTGCGCCTTTCAGGGGGAATTCAGGGTCCCTTAAGACTGGATATCTACTTTGTTCTCTTCCTGTGGAACCAATGAAATTCTGCTGGGATTTTTTGTGGGGAGAGGTGGTTTGGTTTTTGGGTTTTTGTTGATTGGGGTGTTTGTTTGTTTTTGTTTGTTTTCTTGTTTTGTTTGTTTTTGGGTTTTGTTGTTTGATTTGGGGGTTGTTTGTTTCTTTTAGGTTTTGGCTTGGTTGGTTTTTGGTTTTTTTTTT
>VZTN01019874.1:1576-80263 GCA_013400515.1 Erpornis zantholeuca | reverse complement strand
AAAAAAAAAAAAGAGAAATACATATGGAGCTAATATACATTTTTCCCTGCCCTGAGCACAGGCAGCTCCTCAGGTCTTTCAGGAAAGCATCAAGGGAAAATAAGTGGCAACTCTTGACCTGCTCTGAGGTAAGCATTTTGTTGGAGAGGGAAATCTCAGGCCCATGCTTCTCACTGTATACTCCCCTGCATGCACCAGTGGTGGACATCTCTGATAAAAAGGTGTTGCTGGCCAACTCTGCATTCAGCTGGGCTCTCCTTCTCGCCCAGGTGCTAATGGCAGGCTCCTGAAGGGATGCTTTCCCTGCAGGAAGGAAAAGGCAGCATGCAGCTTCAGCAGGGGGTCAGCCAGTATGTGCTGGTGCTTGAACCTTTAGTGCTCAGACAAGCACGCACTAAAGACAGCATTTGGGAGCAGATGTTGGGTAGATTTTCTCTACTGTGCTCTCTGCTCACACAAGGCAGGGATGGCAAACTGACAAGCACCACTTCCATAGTCATTTTGTCCCAGCTTCTCCAATGTGGTCATGTCATCCTCAGGTGGAGGATCAGCTCATTACTGTCAAGTGTCTCCACCTCTTTGAAATGATGCTGCTGAGTCTGAGGGATTACATAGAAAAAGGACACCTAAGCATGGAGTATTTCACTGCATTAATGGACACAGCTTGAAGTAAGTGGATTTTTCAAGAAGTGGGGTGAGGAGAGTACTGCTGGGGTTTTATTGGTTGGGGCTTTGTTTCCCCTTGTGTATTTTTTATTCCTCTCCCACCTCCCCACCCCAAATCTACCAGCCAAGTGCTTGTTCATGGGATACACCTGCAAACAGAGAAATGTCCCAGTTTGCTCAATATTTACCAGGAACAAAATCTTGCTCTAGGCATTTCTGGTTGTCATCTGAGGCAGAGAGCAAAATAAATGCAGCCATCTTTCAGAGTCTGCTTGAGGAGCCAGTCATTTTATGTTGTAATGACATGTGCATTTAATAAAGATATAGAGTATTCTGAGGAGAATAAAACTGCGCTCTTATCTTAGAGACTTATAGACATTAAGAATGAAGATTTCATTTAATTGTGGCTTGCTGCTGTGCACAATTTACCAAAATGGCAGTAAACTGCTATTGAACTGTAACATCTAAAGATGTCTAAGTGCTTGGATAATTTGCGGTTTTTTCTTCCTTTGGAAGATAGCAAAAAAAATAGCTAAAAATAGGAAGAAAATATTGCCTGAAAAGCAAAGAGGGAAGTGGTCACATACTCAAGGGCTCTAATACAAGCACCATCCCCAGGAGAGGCACACCTCGACCCCCTTACCTTTACCATGACAAATACATAAAATGATGGGTTTGTACACCAGAGAGATGCAGTCCAGCAGTACTGGTGTTTTTGTAAGTTTGTGAGCCCTTCAGGGAAGTTTGTATAGGTAAGTTGTGGGCTTAGCTTTCCTTGACTAGATTTCACAGGCCTCTTAAAAGTAGTGTGTGATCCCTTCCTCCCCCTGGTCCCTGTTCCACAGCCACAATGGCTGCAGTTGCACAGGATTTGTGTCCACAGTTGAATCCCTTTATTGTCACTTAGTGCAGTTCTGAGCATCTTTGTTCTGCTTGGGTGGCCCAGGGAACTCCCTTTGATCACTGCCCATGAGTGGAACCCCTTGGGAATCAGACCAACACCCACTGACTCGCCCATTATGATTATCTGGCTGTAACACCTGAGCCCTATGGGACTGACAGAATCATTGGCATGTCTTAAGTGTCCCCAGTGGGGCCTTTGGTTCAAAATGACCAAGACAAGATGTGAGCTGATGGAGCTGTCAGGGCTCTGTTTGAGTATAAGATGCAGATGAGGCATTTCCCACCCTGGCAGAGCAAAGAGAGCCTCAGCTGATGATGAGAAGGTATAGCATCCAAGGAACTGGACAGCATTGGCCTCCTCAGTAATAAAAGTGGTACCAGTGATAGCTCCGAGATAAGAGTGGGAGAAGATCCAAGCAGGCACCCAGGAGAGGATTTTGGGAAGAGCACAGACGGCAGAAAAGAAGTGGGAGAAACCAGAAGAAAGATTCTGTGAAGGAAGAAGTGCTGAGTTTTGTTGAAACTTTTTCTTACCTATGAATGTTTTTGTTTGGTATGGTTTGTTTTGTTTGGTTTTGTTTATTTATTTTTTTTTGGTTTTTTTTTGTTGCTTGGTTTGGTTTGGTTTTTGTTTTTGTGTTTTATTTTTTGATGGCTTTGATGCAAGCTGTGGTAACAATTGTGTCCACTGGGCATGGCGAGCATTAGTCCCAGCTGCAGAGATTTTATTGAGCTAAACAATGGGCTCTTGTTCCTTTGATGGATAAATGAAGGATACCAAGCAGTCAGCTCTCTGCAGGAATGAAGCATGGGGAGCAGAGATTTTATAGATTGCAGTGTTACAGCATCAGTTTTGACCTACCTGCTTACAGGGACAAAGAAAATTGGCACCTGGGTAACGCTTATGAAAGGTATTGTGTTGAAGCACAATCTCAGGACTGTGGATTATTCTTATTAATAGAAAGTGTAATCTACCTCTAGGAGATAACAAATAAGTAAAGTTCATAGCTATTATTACCTCCAGATACATTCAGTGTGAGTATTTCACACTGAAAGTTATCTTGCATTCATGTAAATTACATTGACTAGAAAATACTAATGCTCTCCCCAAGATAACAAGTGTAAACGTAAAATATTCTAATCTAGTGGTGCTAATGTGTCTAGGGAGGGTTTATTACACTATGAAATTTAGATGAATCACAGAAGTGGAATGTTGGATGAAATTACCAGGTAGTGATGTCTTCAGCTGTGTGCCCAGGCAGGTGGATGGCAAACTGCAGAAATTAAGGACTCACTCTGCCATGAGAACCCCTCTTTCAGCCATCATCCAGAGATCAGACTGTCCACTTTCCTCTGGATTTGCCAGTGGGATCAAGGAAACACAATAAATGCTTTCTTTTCTTTTTCCTTACCTTCAGAATTTAATTTTGTGTATTTGTTTTGCGATTTGTATTGAATTGCTCATCTTTGACACGTCTGCTAGGAAGGAATGAATAAATGAAGCCAAATGAGCTGAATGAGTTGTCTGAAGAATAGTGTGAAATTTACTTGAAAAATCATTCAGCAGTTGTTTGAGACAACAAAGAAAACTGAGAGAAGTCAGTTGCATATTTATAGAGGTGTTGTCAGCATCTTTCAGATCAGTCTGCTGTGCCTCTCCCATTTTGCCCACATGAAAGTGGGAGAGCTTGTGAATTTTGCCAGGCAGCTGTGTAGCCGTCCATTACCCAGAAAGGCTGCTCCAGAGTTCAGTGGAAAGATTTAAAAATTATTTTTATTAGCTTAACATGCTACTTTCTAAAATGAGTTTTTCACTTAGTTTACCCCCGGGCCTGAGTTCAGAGCTCAGAGCTCCTGGCCACATTGTAAAGTAAAATAATGCCCTGCCAAATTGCTGAAACCATTACTTCGTGTGCTACTTCTTGTGCAATTTCTGGTGGAGATGAAAGGTGCAAGGCTGGCACCCTCGGACAATAAAATCCTTCACCAGTTTGTGCTGGTTCACTTAAAGGTTTCATACCAGATTCACCAGGGAACCACATTTCTGGCCAAAGGGGCTACCCCAGAGCTGCCAGGGTAGTTCTGTCAGCTGCAGCTTACTCAGTCCTTTGCCACCTGGAAACTCACAGAGTTGATAAAGGAATTTCTGGTCACACTTTTTATATGATAGTCAGCATCTGCCCAGGACTGCCCTGGCTCCATCAGGTGTCTCACACAGACCCTAAGCAGCTGTCAGATGGTGACAGTGGACAGTCACTGAACAGATTTGAGACAATAACCTTGAGAGCTACGGCTCAGCATGGATTTGCCAGCCCTGGTGCACAGGAGATGAAAATATCTAGAGTGATAGAAGAAAACTACTTTTAGCTAAGGATGAAAGGCAAGTGCCATGAAAAATGTCTGAAAACATTGATTCCACTTCTAAGTGCTCACTTAGTTAGCGAAAATGATTGTTCCCCTCTCTTATTTGATTTTAAAAAGTCATGATTTTCTGAGCTTGGCTTTGTATAAGAAGATATACTATTTGAATTTTTATATCAGTAAAATGGCAAAGAACAAGGACTGAATCTTGGCCTGTTGAAGTCAATGGAGTTTTGCCATTGATATTCAATTGAGGCAATTTTCTTCCTCAGGCACATTTTGGATCAAGAATAAGGTATTAATCCTCTGATGAAATTTTTATTTATTCATCTGCAGTTCAGGAAATATATTTATCAGTCTGGGACTTAAACCAAAAAGAAGAAGTTTACAAGCAACTAAAGCATGTTCTTTCAAGATTTACAAAATGAATAAACTAGAAAAATCAGTATTTATCCATTAATAATTTTAGCTAGAAAAAAGGATGAAACAGAAAAACAGAACTGATATTATTTAAAGGATTTGTCTACAATTTTTTTTAAACACTAGAACAAATCTTGCTTTAGCAGCAATAATGTTTTCAGGGTTATTTATATGGGTTTCTTTCTGAAAAAGCTGACTCCAACAACAAACATATACAAAAGAAATAAAAAGACCTTTTTATTTCTTTACTTTTTAAGCTTTATATTACTTTTTGCCTTGAATCATCAGTCTATCCTTCAAACTTTTTTGATGTCATTAATAGAGGAGGTGAAAATATGGGTCTTGAATATTATGTTCACTCTTAAGAGCATTTTTTTTTCAAATATGTTGTATTGCATGACTTTATTTTTCAGTCTTAGGCTCTTTGCAGATACCATTTACTTTGAAGAAGCCTCTAATCCTTTCTTCTCTCATTTTCTGTCTCTTACTGTGTTGACTACAGAGAGGGAAAGAGGTTTCTTCTTTCATATTTTCCTTGACTGACCCATGAAAATGATGTATGATAGAAGCTTTAAAAAGTCTGTTAGTGCCTTTGAAAATTAGTCTCTTTGTTCTTATGGCTGATGTTTTTATTTCAGAGCCATGATCTGTTATGTGTGTTCATTTTAAAGATTCAGTTACCTTCCCTTATTCCACTGCAATTCTTGAAGTCTGGAGTAGAAGCACCAAACTTGAGGAGTGGGCCCATTACAAGCTCAGGAAGTTCAACAAATCCGAGTGCAAGGTGTTGCAGGTGGGTCAGGGTAATCCCAGACATCAGTATGGAGCAGGAGACGAACTTGGTGGGAGCAGCTCTGCAGAGAAGGAACTGGGTGTTGTGGTGGATGAAAAGCTGGACACGAGCCAGCAGCGTGCACTTGCTGCCCAGGTGGTCAGCTGCATCCTGGGCTCCGTTGAAAGCAGCGTGGCCAGCAGGTCGAGGGAGGTGATTCTCTTACTCTACTCTGCCATTGTGATACCCCACTAGGAGTACTGCATCCAGCTCTGTGGTCCTTGGCACAAGAAAATGAGGATCTGTTGGGGGGGGTCCAGAGAAGGGCGACAAAGATGATCCGAAGGCTGGAGTGCCTCTCCTATGAAGACAAGTTGAGAGAGCTGAGGTTGTTCAGCCTGGAGAAGAGAAGGCAGCAGGGAGACCTCATTTTGGCCTTCCAGTACTTAAAGGGAGCTTATAAAAGAGAGGGAAAGGAATATTTTATATGGGCATATAGTGATAGGACAAGGGGGAGCAGTTTTAAACTAAAAGAGGAGAGAATTAGAGAGGAAAGGAGATCCACCATTACCTGTAAATTTCTAAATAAGAATAAATAGGCTAAGTAGAGTAGACAAATTCACATCTGACTGCAGTATGTATAAATTCAAGTCTTCTTGGGGCAGTTATCAAAACAGTCTCTGGTCCACCACAAAGACTCTCTTGCTTACAGGAACTGTACGAATATATGTAATACATCTAGATTTGTGCTTTTGAGACATCTTCTAATCACCATCAGCTGATGTTTCAAAAAGGATGTTACCATATCTCACTTACTTAGAGTCAATTTAATTTTAGTAGAACCCAGACATTTCAATGGATCTGCTTTTATTGCATTTGATACCCGTTCATCTTGAGAAGCACCTATACTATTGGTCTTAAGAAATCTTTTGGTATCAGTAGGATTCAAGACCAATAGAGAACCAACACCTGAAATTCACAGGCACTGATACTGAACAATTTTGATACCTCTTGATAGGCACTGATACCTTTCAAACTTGATAGGCTATACCTACTATGGAATCATAGAACATAGAATCATGGAATGTTAAGGGCTGGAAGGGAGCTTAAAGATCGATTAGTCCCATCCCCTCTTCCCATAGGCAGGGAGACCTCCCACTAGACTAGGTTGCTCAAGGCCTCATCCAAACTGGCTTTAAACTATGCCAGGGTTGGGGCATCCACAACCTCCCTGGGTAGCCCGTTCCCGTGTCTTACCACCCCCACAGTAAAGAATTTTCTCCTAAATTTCCCCTCTTTCAGTTTTTACCCATTACTCCTTGTCCTATCATTGATAAAGAGTCCATCTCTGGCTTCCCTGTAGGCCCCTTTCAGACACTGGAAGGCTGCTATGATGTCTCCACACACTCTTCTCTTCAGGCTGAACAGCTCCAATTTTGTCAGCTTGTCTTTTTAAGGGCGATGTGCCCTTAAAAAATTGCCCTCTTAGCAATTTTGGGGCCTTCCTTTGCACTTAACAATTCCATGTCCTTCTTACGTTGGTGGCACCATAACTGTACGCAGTACTCCAGGTGGGGTCTCACAGGAGCAGAGTAGAGGGGCAGAATCACCTCCTTGGACCTCCTGGCCATAGTGCTTTTGATGCAGCCCAGGATGTGTCTGGCTTTCTGGGCTGTGAGCACACTGCTGGCTCATTTTGAAATTTTCATCAACTATCACCGAGTCTTTCTCCTCAGGGCTGCTCTCAGTCACTTCTCTGCTCACCTGTAGATGTGTCTGTGATTGCCATGACTCAGGTGTAGGCCATGCATGTCTCTTTGTTGAACTTCAGGATGTTTGCATTGGCCCATCTCTCAAGCATGTCAAGGTTTCTGGATGGCATCTCTTCCCCCCAGCTGTCAACTGCTCCACACAGCTTGGTGTCACCAGCAAATTTCCCGAGGATGCACTTGATCCTGCTCTCTATGTCACCCACAAAGAAGCAAGCATTGAGCTCTAGAGTTAACATTTCGATATTCACAGGCATCAATGCCTTTCAAGCTCGATAAGAATCAAAACACTTTGTTCCAAAGAAACTTTTTTGACACTGGTAGCAGTCAAGACCTCTAGCCAGTGAGTGAGCCAGTGAGGCCTTTTGATATGGATAGGCATTGAGACCAAACAATTTAGACACGTATGTAAAGGTGTTTATATCAATAGGTTATTACCATATCAATGACAATAGGCGCTGATACCTTCTCATCTCAATAGAAATTTATTTCCTTCAGTCTCCAGAATTATGGTTTTTTGTATTGGTACAAATCAAGACCTAAAGATAGCAAGACATTTCAATATTGGTAGGGTTCAGTATCTACCAATTCTACAGAATTTTAGTGATTGCCTTGTAATGTACTAGAAGTAATACTGTGTGCTCCCCAGCTAAATAGTGCTGAAAATCGGTATTTCCCCAAAACTCAAGGGCTTAATGAGAAACTATGTGAAATAATGAAAGCTACTCTTAGACTAAGAAAATGACAAAATAAATTCCAGTTAACAATAACTTTCATGAAAAGTTATTATCTAAGTGCACATGAATTTCCTGATAATTATCAGTAAAATGTAAAAGATCATATAACATGTAAGAGTAATTGTAATGTAATTAACCTGATCACTGATCACTCCATTTCTTTTCATCCGTTTTGTATGTGTATAGACAGAACAATTAAAATGTTATAAAAGAGTTCATGTTGATTTGCACAGCTCTGATTCAAAGCAGAGCAAAACTGCACTGTGGCAAAAAAATAAAAAAAAGTATTAACTTCCCATTTTTTTGCCCTAATTTTTTTGAAAGCCTGTAAATTAGCTGCTACTTAGGGTTCTAACACAGAGCAAAGCATTTGTTATCCACTTAGCAGTGCTACTCATCTCTGCTAGGGAAAATATCAATGTTAGTGCACTTCCACTAAAAAGCACTCTAGAATTTTAAAAAAAGGAAAAAAAGCTAACAACCAAACCAGAAACAATTTAGCTTTGATCTAAAATCCAGCACTTGTATATAAAAGAAATGTAACTTGAAGGTTACTAATGCGTTTTCTATGTCGCTTCTATTTGTATAGAAATAAAAAAAAAGTCACTTCATAGCAAATGCACTTATTACTTTCTCCTGTAGCTATGTCCTTTTCAGGAGGACCTAAATTTCTTGCAATTGTTAAGGTTTGCATTTGCTGGGCTTTACTGACAATGTTTCAGTAAAATAAGACTGAAATAGCACAACCTAGCACTCACTAGTTGTTTTGCAGGCACTGATATTGTTCTTTTATACATCATTAGAACGTGTCAATGAGATGCTGAAAAAAACCTAGGAAGTCTTAGGCACCTAGATATACAAGAGAGTGAAAGAATTGGGTCCAGAAAAGATGGGATCTTCCACAACTGCAGGACTTTGTAGGGGCTAAGCTCTTTCAGGTTTCAGTCAGCTGCCAACCTGCCTCTTAGAATGCACATATGGATGCTGACTGCCTGTTCAGGGAGGATTTTAGGGCATCAGAGTGCTAGTTAGAGCCTGCGAGAAAGAGAACTTCCCCATGTATTGAAGAATGTAAACAATTTGCATCTGGTGTTTTCACCTGTAAGATGTTTTGAAATAGGTGTTCTTTGTAATTAGCCAGTGGTGTTAGGGGGTGTCTATTAATGAACCAATCATGTAGCATTTGGATGAAGTTCCAAAAGAGCGAGTGTGTGATAATAAAAAAGCTCTTGTCTTTTAATCTTCATGGAGTCAGTGTCGCATCTCTCCGTCCCTAATACAACAGCGACATGGACGTATATTATTCACTGAAACAATTGTTTTGTTTCCAGATAAACATTGAGATTTGGATGTATTTTCTTTCTCTCTGTCTTGTTTTTAAGAAATGCAAAACTGCATATAATTGAAGAGAAAAGGCTGACATCATCTCTTAGGACTCTCATAGTCCTAAGTCTTGACCTGGGTTTTTACTAGGATGTACTTCACCATTTTTTTGGTGTATTTATTTCACTGTATATATTTATCCTTTTAATTAAATTGTGTGTTTGATAAAGCTTCTCAGCTAGAAGGTTTTGGCTCCTAATATGTTACAGGACATGTAACTTCCTCCTCACTTTCTCCTCAGCTTCCATGCTGACTGGGAGAGACTGCGTGCAGTGACCAGGATTTACGGACTGTGAAGGCATGCTTTACTCCTGGGTCTCAGCTCTGGCAGCTCACCTGGGACATGCCAGCAGGCACCAGTGCCAGGCACTGCATTCACACAGACTCTAGAGATTTTCAAGGTGCTTCCATGAATGTGATGAAATATCAGGTATCAGCCTTAAGTCACCATGAACTCAGAAATTCAGATTGAGATGAGAGCTGTGGTCATCTGTCATCCTCTCACAAAAACGCTTCCTCAGGATATCTTTTATATTGAGGTGCCATGGAGGGAATGTAAATGCCAGTAACTGACTATGTTTCCCAGGAAATAACTTATTCTCTGTGGTTATAACAAGATCATCAGGGCTGGTCTCTGCAAGCCCAGATAATAGATCTGCCTCCATTCTTAAACAAAGTGAGGTTTGTTTTTTTCCCTCATTCACCCGGGCCCACTGTGAATTGCACTTCATCCTTATTCTCAGTCTGTACAAACAGTATCAAGCACAAGTTTATCACCTTGAATCCTGAGTGGCCTGCCCCTCTGAGGATGTTGCCTGTTACCTGTTCCTCTGAGCCATCACACATTTTGTCACTTGCTAATTTTGACCCACAGAGTGCTCCAAGAGCATGGGTAAGTCAGGCTGTGTGCATAGTCTTTATTTTTTTTTTGAACTATTAAAACATGATGTGATTTCTCTCTCTGGATACATTGCATGGCAAAGCATAAACAAATCATAAGTAATAAATTAAATATGGTGTCTGAATGCCCTCTGCAAGGTTTTCCCACCATGTCAAGGATATCTCTCCACTTTCCTGATGCATTTATTGTGGTTGTGGTTCTATTTCTTAGGAGCTGTGGCAAAGTCTGTACAACAGAAGGGTATACAGACTCCTTGGAGATAACTGAAGAAGAAACTGTTGGCTTCAATAGCCTGTCACTGAATGTGCATGTTTAGCAAGTCCCTTCTATTTTACAGAAGGTCATAAATAATGGACATTGCTCAGGTGTACATTCTCTGCCTCGTGTGCCATTTCTGAGCGAGGTACACATATATGTGATACAGAGCATGCTATGAAATGTCTCTAGGTGATGAAAATGGGTGTCTGTAGTGTGCTCAGCATCAGAAATCCAATCTAATTCCTTCTGTTTAAATATATATGCAGACACCCCTCAGTCTGGACCTGGGTTTTTTTTGCAGTGGTATAGATGCATCCAAATGAATCCAAATCACAAGTCTTAACAATGCACATGGGCATGAACTTTCTAACAGACAAGTTGCTTTCTGGAGCTGTAGCAGGCCACACACATCCCACTTCCTTCCACTGGCATGAGGACATGATGTCTCTGAGCTCAGCAGGCCACAGCCCTCGAGGAAGAGGAACAATTCCTTGAGTTCATCCTCTAGGATCTCCCAGCAAGAAAGCCCATAGGTTTTCTGATTCCCTTGCCTTCAGCCTATTTACAAGGGACTGAAAACACATACCTACTCACCAGAACTAACACTGAGGAATCCACATGGTCATATGACCTTTGTTTGTTGTTCCAATGAGAGTTGTGGAGTCTTAGTGTGGCAGATATCACTGTGATTTATGGTTACTGAACTGGCACACCAGAGAATCAGCTACTGTCCTCTGGGGACCAGCCACTGTTAGGTGCCCTACAAACACCTCAGGTAACAAAGTCCCTGCAACAACTACCTCATTCAGTGGGGACAAGTCATGTTATGCCTCCAAGCTGAAAGCTACAGCGGCAGTTTTCAGCTTTTAGTGCTCCAAAATTTTTATTGCTAGTTAAATAAAAGCAAACTGAAGTTTTCATCTCAATGAAGCCTATAATTTTGTGGGACCCAGTGGCTACATATTTCACATTATTGTAGGAAGGCAATGAAATCTCTGGACAGCACTTATTATCCATTCTCCTAGGCATTCATTCCATATTCTGATAAAGATCAGCCTTGGGCTTTCTGGTTATTGATCTCAGCCAAAAGGCAGATCTCTCAGATCCAGCAAGTGTTTCTGCTAATATATTTCCCTTCCAACATTAATATGCTTTCTAATTTCAACCTCAAGAAGCAGCAATAAATAGCAATCTGTGACTTTAGCTTGTATAAGCAGAGTGGACTGTATGAATATGTGTTGGACAGCTTGTCACAGACTGCTGCAAAATTCAATTATTTGTGGGGTTATTATACCTTCTTTCACTACATCTACTCTAACTGGGAGGAGGGGGAAGGAAATAAGTTTGAATGTCCACTCAGTGTTAGAAAAGCACTAAATCTCAAATAATTAGCTGAGAGGCCATCAAACTTGCCTATAGTATCTGAAGAAATGCTCTGGGTAGTTTGAGCTTGTTATCTAAAGTGTTAGGCAGAAAATACTGATGTATTAGTCTGGAAGTCCACAACCCCAAACGTCACTTTTAAATAGAGTTGTGTGTCTTAACTGCCTTGACTGGGCCAAGTTCTGACTTCTTCATTGGGTGAGACTCTTACAAACTTGTGATTCTTCTGGTGGGCTATTTCTTCATAGACATCACAACAGTGAGTGTTGGCTCAACCTCCCCACAGAGACCTGCCAGGAGAAATGGTTCTATACCCTGAAAAGGGAAGGTGCAGGCTTGCACCCCGGAGTGGGGCAGAGATGATGTTGGCTCGAGGGTACCAAATCAAGATATTGTTGTTGGCTTTCTCCAGACACAGTGCAGCCATGTGTTCTCTTCCTCAGGGTCCTGTCTAGATACATGGAGTTTAACTCCATCTCAGGTCTTAAGCAAATCAATTGAGAGTACATAAAGGCAGGATAGAAAAGGAAAAAGCATTGGGCCTGCTGTTCAACAAGTCTGATACGAAAAATAGGACTTAAAACATTCTGAATTTATTCTGAAATATATGGAGGAAGGTGCTGCAGTTCCTACAGACAGATTTAAGGAGCAAATCAAGCTTTGGCATGCACAGTTTATTATGTGCACTGGTATTGTACAATCTCAGTTAATTACTGTGAATTATTTGCTTATTGTGGCTCCTTGGAATTTATGGGACAAAGATCAAGTTTAAACAAATCTTTTTGATCTTTTAACGGATTTTGTAAAGGCAAGGGTAAGAAAATCCCATTTATATTTCTACATATTTGAACATTATTAGGATTGAGGTTTTCTTAAGCTCTTGACGTAGAAACAAAAAGGAAATTTCATTTGCATAAGCTACAGAGCAAGTATCAATCTTAGCATTAAATGTTGTTACACAGCTCTGTGAATGATAATAACCCTTTGTTTCATTATAGAACTGACATCAGTTTTTCTCGATGATACTAACAGAAATGTTTTGGAAGCAGTTAGTGTTAAACAAATGGCCTAGATCTTGGGTGACATTAGCTAATCAGATATAAATGATGGCTTGAAAAATAGGATTAAAACAACTTAATTTGTAGACCAAATATAAGTCAAATGGCTTTTGCTTGCCCTTTATAGTCTGGAGAAGTTTTCTCAGAAACAAGCTAGCTGGATGAAGAAAGAAGACAGTGACATTTGTCTGGATCTGATCGTTGTCACTTGAACTTGTATGCACCATATTCAATTTTAATTTTTATTATGCTGTTCAAGTTTACCATCTTGAAGCAACTTAAAAGCTGGAGCTAGTTTCTGACAATGGGCTACCAAGTCCGCTCATGGCCATGCAGGCAGCCTTGAATTAGCCACCTCAGAATTGAAGGGACAAGATCAGAACAGGCCTGGACAATGTCTGGTCTGGACTAGAAGTGTCAGTGAGCAGAAACTGGAACACAAAAGGCTCGGTCTGAACATCAGGAAACACTTTGTTTTATTGCAAGTGTGACCAAACACAGGAATATATTATCCAGGGAGGTTGGATGCCTCCCTCCTTGGAGACACCCAAAAACCTTCTGGACACAGTCCTCAGTAACTTGCTCTAGGTGGCCCTGCCTGAGAAAGAAGGTTGGAACAGATGACCTCCATAGGTCATTTCCAACCTCAACAAGTCTGTGGGTCTGTGAAGCGGGGTAAGGAGCCAGAGAAAGAGCCTGCCTCATTTTATATTCCCTTGGAGATAGAGGTATATAATGATGTAGCTTGGCAGAGCAACTCTGTCGAGAGCTGCTCTGCTGTTGCCATAATCCATAGTCCAAATGCTTCCTCAGCATGAAAAGCCAATGCAGATATCAACAAGTCTGAAGCAGAAGCCTTTGGCAGAAGCAAAATTTACTGACACGAGCAGTCTGCTACCCTCAGCATTTGCCTGCCCTGCTTATGGCTCAAGACAGTCCAGTCTATGCCTTGTTTAGTTTATGTTCTTATGCATCCAAATGCTGTTTCTTCTTGACTGTATGCCTTTTCATAGCCCACTGAAGCTCTCCTCCAACTGTGCATTTTTTAGTAGCTTCAGTGTGTTCTGCCTTAAAGATCTCTAAAATCCATTACTGGATAACATATTTTTTTAGCAGAAGCACAACTGGAAACATATTACTATGAGTGACACTTTTTAAAAACTAGAGTAACTACACTTAATGCTTATCCTGACAAGGTTCAAAGGGTTACTAAAGCTTTTCTGTAACCTGTAATTGGTATCATACTTTCCAAAAGCTCATTATACTGTATCTGTGAAAAATGTTTTAGTGGTAGACTTGGTAGTGAGAGTAATGCTTGGACTCAGTGATCTTAAAGATCCTTTCCAACCTAAAAATTCTATGATGCTATGATTTTGCAGCAGATAAAAAGTTCTCTTCATGCTGAACCCATGCATACTGCAACAAATCCCAGTCACAGGAAAAGGTGCTGCAACCAGCAGAATTTGTTGCTGACATTTTATGTCAAGCTGAGCTCAGATTTGTTGTGCAATGCAAGAAATTTATAAAAAATTGATCATTGGGCAGATGTGACCTCAAATTGAGCTTACATTTGTTATTTCCACATATTTATTTACGATTCTAAGGGGAGAAATAGTGTAAGCTATGGGAAGCTGCCAATTTTCCCAGTAGATTGTTAGTAATTAAATGGTAACACCGAGCCAATTTTTTCAGTCCTTAGACCCTGTGCAAGCTTAGGTTGGATTCCTGACAGCTAGTTTTGTCTGATGATGGTAAATATTATATCCTTAAGCTGGTCACATCAAAAAACTTCGAGGACTGTATGTGTCATCTGCTCTATGAACTTCAACCGCTTCAACTTTCAGCACATTTACTTCAGATGCATTTTCACGTTGCTCTCAGCATGTCTTTCATGCAGCAAAAGGATGTGAGTGCATCTCAGAGGTAGGAAAAGGGCTAGAAAAATTTGCTGTGCTTGCACTATCCTCTGGTTCCCAATTTCATTCATTCCCCTCAAGTTTGCTTCCACAGATACCTGCAGTTTCTCAGTAATCTCCCATGAAAGTCCTCACATAGCTAAACTTTATAAATTGTGCCCTTAGATATTGCAGGCACTGAATATTTCCCTGGGTTCAAAGAGAGACAGGCAAAATAATATCATCTCTAAATTCATACAAACCATGGACACATTAGGAAGTCCACGAGATGTGTAACTACTGGTGATAGGTGAAAAAGTAACAGAGGAAGAAAATTTAGATATGAATGTCCTAATCTTCTGCTCTTCCCTAAGCATCTGCTCTTGGCTATGTCAAAGGCAGAGTGGTGGCTTGTCTGGCTCTTTGGTCTGACCCAATATGTCTCTGTTCATGCTAAAGAGCTTCATTTATTCAAGATATTCCTTACTTATGTGCTTTGAATTGTTCCTCAGTAAATATGTAGAGGACCTTGGTGCCTGTATTAGATGACTCAATTTTGAAAGTATGCCTCTACTGCAGGAGCCATGGGAAATGAAGAGCAGAGGAACAGATCTGCTCATTTTGGCTGTCAACTGGATGAAAGTATACAGGAAATTATTTATCCTGGCTTTTAATTGTTGGCATGAGATGTTCCTTCCCTTTGTAAATAGCCTCATCCTCTTCTCTTTGGACCTGCTGTTAAGGAGGATGAGTTGAGTCCTGGGTCTGTTTCTGTGACTCAAAACTGCAGGAACATTATTCATCAGAGCATCACCCAGACCAGGGAGTGTGATGTGTCTTGCCTCTAGCAAGTATGTCAGCTCCTACACCCAGGAACAGGTTTCCCCAGTGATGTGAACTGATAAATGTCATCTCCCTTCTTCGAGGCTAGAAAGCAATGAGCCAAAGTTTTCCAGCACTGGAAATTCAGATTTAGATATCTGAATTTGAATTTTTGTGACTCAGTCCTTTACATGAGCTATCTATTTAGTTCATGTAAATATTATTAAATATTTATAAAAAGTTAACATCTCAAGACAATGAATAGGAAATATTTAACCAAGATGACTTAGATGACATTATTCTGGGAATAAAATTCTGCTTAATTGTGATTTGTGTGTTTAAATAGAAAGACCTTTAAATCATGGTTAATCTGATATAAATTAAATTGCCTTTCCAAGCACTGCAAAATGTCGAGTCAGGCTCCAAACATCCCTGATGTAGTTTCAACCATGGATTGCTCTTTTTTTCCCCTAAGTAAAGGTTTATTTTTTTAATTTGCTTTCCCTTTGTTTGTTTTTACCTACAGAGATCATGTTTTCATGTCCTTATCTGGATAAAGAAAGTGAAAGAAATAAAGGCCAAATTCTCATATTGGCAGATGGGATTTCTTGGGGGAAGCAAGAATAAAAAAGAAAAAGAAAGGTAGAGATTTCCATGGAGAATATGGCAAGATTTGTCATGAGCATTGAAAAGGGTAAAACACTAATGGAAATCTGACAGTATAGTTCTCTGAAATGGAAAACTTCATTTTTTAATGCTAGTGTAAATTCTCTGAGGGGGTGAGGATATTTTCATATTTTCATATTTTTGTAGTATGAAAAATATTCACAAGTAGTCCCCAGAGTGGAGGGAAAGAAGGAAGGAAGGAAGGAAGGAAAACAGAAGAATTTTGCTGTTTCTATTTTAGATATGAAGACTGAAGGACAAACCAGTTCCTGGTCTTGACAGGTCACAAATAACATAGGAGAGAGAAGGGAAGGGGAAAACAGCTCTTCAGCTCTCCTGGAAACAGCTATGATCAGGCTGCAGCATGAGACATGGAGATTTTTGTTCACTTTCCCTTTCCCTGGACACATCAAGCTAACCAGCTGCCTGGAGAGCAGGATAACGTCACCTCAACAAGCTCTTATACCCATACTTATTTAGTTTATTTAGTTACATAGAGCAATGGGTATTTTTTAGTCATTTGCAGAGTTTTTAAACACATGACAGCAGAGCCTTAGCTCTGCACAGACTTAGCTCCCATGCTACCTTTGTATAAGCTGAAAAATAAGAATAATTCGTTATTTTAATATATTTAAAGGGAAGAGGAAGATGAAGGTGTCTGTTTCTGTGGCCTCTTGGAGACAGCCCTGCCACAACCTTGACTCTGCAGGGGAGAGGATGGCCTGATTTCAGCACAGAGTGGGTGGTTTCTCTGCTGAGATTGCTGCTATGGCCAGTCCAGCAATTAATGTCACTGAGGTCAGCAGGCAGACATGAGGTGGTAATGACTTTCAGTTGCCACTGACCTGCCTGGATCCTAGCCAGAGACCTAGAAATTGAAATTTTTGCAGGCTGCTAGCAGTCCTTTTAGCTGCCTTTTACTTAACATATTTCAAGCTGTGGAACAACAGAAGATGAAAAAATCAAAGGCAAGCAGATGTTGCAGGGATGATAAAGAAAGAGGCAAGAGCAATGGGAAATTGGGTTGGCAGGTAAATGATGTGGAGAGATATAGATCTAGAAAGGAGTAATTTCAGATGTTTGGCTGTCCCTGTTTTTGGTTGTGTACCCATCCCACATAATTTTAATATCAAAAGATCATGAGCAGTATTTGGTTCTCAAATATGGGGTGGGGCTTTTTTAAATGCAGTTGATTTCCTAATTCACAAAGCAAAAGACAATTTTTGGTTGGCAATTAGTAGTGCTGTGGTGAGTCACTCCTCTTCTGGTGCTTCACTCGCTCCCTTTCTTCCATAAATGCTTCTAAGAATAGCTGCTATAGAAATAACTTTCATCTAGGGGAATAGCCCAAAATAGCAGACTCTATCCCTAAAAGTTATCAGACTGATTAGTCATTAGCAGACTATTAGACTGGAAAGAATAAAAGCCTGAAAGTAGGTAACAAATGTATTTCTTATCAATCTATTTTTCATTATGATTTATACTTAAAAAATGCAACAATTTCAGTAAGTTCATGTTTCCATAGAAAGGAGGAAGAAGGAGGTTGATTTCCTTAAGATCCTTTAACACAATGTTAAATTCATATGTTGGCAACATGGTGCTTACAAGCAAATCATTCTGTCACAAATAAAAAATTTAAGTTTCACTATGTCCTAATCCTGTTGGTTTTGGAGGGTGTTTTTGTTTGGTTGGTTTTTTGGTTTTTTTTTTTGAAAAGCAGTACCTGGGCTAGTACATGTGTCTTCTGTGTGCTGAACTTTGCAGGCAGCTGAAGTGCTTTAATAACTCAGGTCACTCCAGTGACATCAGGAGAACTGACAGAGAAATTTTGCCTGAAAATACAAGCACCTTTTTACTATAGTATCAATGAGAGAAGGACAGAAAGTGTGCTTTGTGCAGCAGAGAGAATAGTGCCCAATGGACTGAACTTGTGAACCCAGCCCATATAGATGTAGTTTTGCATGGTCCCATGCAGCTCCGTGGGCTTGTCAGTCTCTTTAGATTCCATGCTTTAGAAAACAGTTAATTTGCTATAGTGATATTTGGCAACTGGCTAATCTCCAGGGATTTAAATCCAATGATGTTTTATGTGGCAGTTTTACTACTTTACTTAGCCCCTTAAGAAGGCTTGTAGGTAGGTGATAGGCATAGATTATTTATTTAGTCAACCAAGAAGTTCAGAGTTCTCTCCTCTTCCTCTGGGCTTTCACAACTAAAAAGCCCAGGTTATGCCCTCATGGGCACTGGGGTCTCAGTTCACCTGTATGTAAGCTCCACTCTCCCTTCTTTTGCAAACAGCTTCTCAAATCCAGACAGAGTGTAGAAACAGCCCCATCCTCTTCTGGAAAAAAGAGTAAGCTGTGTAGGTTATAAAAAGTAACTGAGTCAAGGCAGCTGATGCCAGGAGGAAAGCCTCTTAGACCAGAAGAGATGAGCAAAAGGGGCAAATGAACAAATGTTGGCAAACACACAATCAAGTCTAGGGAGTAGCCTGTGCCATTTTCCCTGCCACCTATGCTCTACAAAATATATGTCCTGTCCCCAGGAACCTGGCAGGGGAGAAATGGCAGCAAAGAGAAAGATGCACTTCTGAGCTTTCTGTCTTAGTCTCTTCTCTGAACATACTCTGAATTGCTGACCCACTTAGGATGGCCGAGTCTGCTAGCAGCACAAGTTGTTATGAATTGTTCAGTTCACCATCCTGTGGCTTGCTGTCCCCCCAGGCATGCTTCAAACACAGGCTGGCACCATCCCAGTCATGCTGAAAGACGAGTTTAATTTCTAACATAATGATTTATTCATTGTAATATTGGACAGTGGCACAGATTGACAAGTCTGAAGTTCACACCTTGTGGTGTTTTTGGAGGCAGGTTTACGGTTCTGTGCTCCCTCAGCTTGGCAGCCTTGTTCACTGGTTGATATGCTCAGCCAGGCTAGCTGGTTATTGCATCAGTTTGGTGCTTTGCCTCTTGATTCCTAAATCATAGTGCCTGCTGCCATGGCAAATTCTGATACAGTGTCTCCTCAGAAACCTAACTTGTCTGTCCTCACAGTTTCATCTCTGTCACTTCCTGATACAGGAGTGCATGCAAATTTGGTAATTCAGGACTAGTAAGACTGTGGTTAGCAGGTGATGATGCCCTCCAGAAAACTGAAGAACTGGTCATGGCAAGGACACACACAAGAGCAGCAGATGTGTGATGCTAAAATTTTTGATGGGACAAATTGTGGTTTTTTGAGGTGCTGGTGGCATCTATCCCAACTTGGGTATATTGGGTTATATCTTGGTAGTGAAGGGAAGTACAGTCAAGGTCATTTGTTCCATCAGATTTTGTACACAGGCTGTATAAAGTAGACTTAATAGGACCATGAAGTGCTCTATCACTGCTACCATTACAGCACAGTTCAACATCTGAAAACTGGAAATTAAGACCTGTCTCTGTATTATCCCTAGGGTCAGAACTGACATATTTATTCTCTTTTAATTAGTCACAGCCAACTCCAGGCTGGGTCAGGGGACGCTGGAAGTGAGAATCTCACAATGAGCATTTAAATCCTGTCTTACTGCAAGGGAATAAACAGAAGGCTATCTTTGACTCTCTGACCTCCAACACTGTGTGCACTTTCCTAAGCATTAATTCCCACTACAGCATTTGCTACAAAGGGATGCACACACTATTGACTCTCAAAGAGAGAAGGGCAGTCTAGGAGTGACAACAGAACTGGTATGTAATTTTAATTTTGGTTTCAGAAGAGGTAGGCCAGGCCGGGTGTGGATACACACAGCCAGGCGCTGCTCCACTCACAGGTTTGTACTGGTGCACAGGACCTGAGGCTCCTCACAGACAGTGGTAGACACATGTGTCTCACAGCTCTCCCATCTCACCATGCCTGCAGTGAGGAGCCACAGCACCAATAGGCCATCAAGGGGAGCAGCATTTTCACTTGGCCCAGCAGGTGCTGAAAAGGCCATTTTACTTACAATATTGAATTCATTATGAGGTCATCCACAATAATGATGTCATATGCAGAGGGTTCCCACTCTGGTGGAGGGGAAAGGACAGGGGAGCACATAAAAGATGGAGAAATCCTCTGTCAATCTCTGTGAGGTGTGGAAAGGAGAGGTCCAAGCGGAAATTTCCCTCTGTGCTTTCCTCTGCACAGAGATAAATTTTTAAAAAAAAGGAACTACAGTGATTTGCAAAGGTAATTAGAACACGGCTTTGGTTAATGTCCTCAAAAACAGCTAGAATAGGAATTTTTCACCAGTTGGAGGAAGGAGATGATGAACTATTGCAGTTATCTGAACAGAACTGGCAAAATTTTTTTCAGGTTATTTATTGATAGGTTTTTGGTCCATTCAATGTTTGCTTCCTCTAAATATTCTGGCAGAAAAATTTGCTGTAAAGAATGTGCTTCAAGACAGTCAATATTTAAAGTTTTTACTGATAGCAGATTTGGAATCCTTCAAATTTGTACCAAACACTTTCACAGATACTTTCAGTAGAGGCACAGAAATACCATGTGAATAACACATTAAATCCAAACTGGTTTGATTTTTTTTTTCTGAAAACCTACAAAAAGCTGCACACTAACAACATGCAGTTTTTGGAAATTATCCTCAGAGTAAGTTAAAATAGAATATTCAAGCAAATTTGTGGATGGGAAAGAAATGGACTACATGTCCAAGTTAACCATTGAAATTTTTATTGCTGGAAATTTAGTTACTCAATTTATTGTTAACTATAAATCTATGAAGTATCCATGTCCCAATATGTTATGTATTTTGAAATTTTTCTTCCTAGTGTTTATCAGAGAGATTTTCAGTTTAAAAGAAATGTTATAAATGAATGCAGGGGAAAAAAATTAGCCCCCATCACAATTTAAGTGACACTACTTTTTCATAATTTTAAGCAGTCACTTCTAAGTTAAACTTTTTCTATAGCTGTGTTACCCTTAAACCACCTTATCACTGCTATTCCACATGGTGAGCTGGGCAGCCCACACTCTCCATGGGTTTTATTTGACCTTATGCAGCTTTCAGTCGTGTAGTTCTATCATTATTTCTTATCTCACAACTGAGTGCAGACCTGACCACAGCAGTACTTCCTTTATCAAACGATTGATCACATTAGTCTCCTCTGCCTTCCTCCCCATTCCCTCATCTTTCTAACTTTTTTACCAATTTATTTGTTTTTTCTTTCTACTGTATTAAACCAAACACATAGGCTGAGCTGTTTATTTCTGTTTCTTATTTTACAGATCTTCTAGGTGAGCCAGAAAGTCTTGACAACAGATGAAAAGCTACTTCAGCTTAAGGCCAGCCACTGAAGAGAGGTTTCTGTACATACACAATAGCACGTAATTTTTTTTTTCTCTACCTACACAAACCAGGTTTTGTTAAACCAACACAATGCCATTTGTGCCACAGAGGCTCCTTGAGATCTTCTGCAATGTAGCTTCTGAAAGATTGTACAAAACAAACAAGACAAACAACATGCAGATTTCTAAAACACATGTGGCTTTCACCTAAGTAAATTAATTGAAACTGCCAATTTCAATAAATACATAGATTTGAAAAAAAATATTAGTTATATATTCCCACAACTACATTTCATAAATTCAGGCACCCTTGCACTTTATCATATGTACTGTGTGCTACTTTTCTGGCAAATAGCCTGGAATTTAAAATAATATGTGAGTTGCTAATTTATTTTAGGCTCTATACATCCATAGATATATAGAGGGGACTGGCTATCAAAACACTTATGTAGCTGGCCTGTAAATAAACTGATTATCTGTGTACAGTGAAGACAGCATTGAACACTAAGAATTTAAAAAAGCAGCCTACTTCATAGCAAAAATTGTGGGAGGGAGCTAATACATCTTTAGGATGGATAGCAGAAGTATATTGATGTGATTTCTGGTCTGAAAATTT
This sequence comes from Erpornis zantholeuca, assembly GCA_013400515.1. NCBI lineage: Eukaryota > Metazoa > Chordata > Aves > Passeriformes > Timaliidae > Erpornis > Erpornis zantholeuca. Next base: position 58,331 of record VZTN01019874.1, on the reverse strand, counting down.
CTCTGACTATTGAAGCTTTTTGTGCTTTTCTGCAGGTTACCAAAGGGACACAAACTTGAAACAAAAGTTGAACTTCAATCCCTGTTTCTCTTCCTCTCTTAAAACAAAAAAAACAATCCTTTTTTTCAGTTTCACATTGTACTTCACACTTTGTTGTGAATTTGCCCCTCTCCATGTTCTTGTCATTGTATCTGTGTGATTTGGTCTGGGGGTGGAGGAGTTAGAGAAATAACTTGAAAAGAAAACCTTGGGTAAGGCAGACAACACTGTAGTGCCCCAAATAAATTCTGTTCCCCTTCTGCACAGGAGGAGACATCGAAGATCAGAAAAGAAGTTTCTCCTGCTTTTCACAGAAAAGGAATATAGAATCATTTAGGTTAGAAAAGACTTTTAAGATCATTGAGTCCAACCACAAATGTGACACTGTCAAGTCTATCACTAAACCATGTCCCAGTGTACCACATCTACATCTGTCTTTTAAATACCTCCAGGAATGGTGACTCAACCACTTCCCTGGGCATCCTGTGCCACTGCTTGACTACAATTTCAGTGAAGATTTTTTTCCTAATATCAAATCTAAATCTCTCCTGCTGCAACTTGAGGCTATTTCTCCTCATCATTTAATTTGTCACTTGGCAGAAGATATTGGTCCCTCTCTGACTGCAGCCTCCTTTCAGGCAGTGGCAGGGCATGGTAAGACCAAGCTTTCTTTTCTTCAGGCTACACAACCCTAGATACCTCAGCAACTCCTCATAAAAATTGTGCTCCAGACGCTTCTCCAGCTATGCTGCCTGCCTCTAGACTCACTCCAGTTCCTCAATATCTTTCCTGTAGTGAGGGATCTGAAACTGAACACAGGATTCAAGGTGTGGCCTCATCAGTGACGAGTGCAGGGGGACAATGTCCTGGTCCTGCTGAGCACACTATTCCTAATACAGGCTAGGGTGCCACTGGCCTTCTTGGCCACCTGAACACCTTCTGGCTCATGGTTCCATCAGCCAGCACCTCCAGGTCCTTTTCTGCCAGGCAGCTTTCTAACCGCTCTTCCTTCCCCAAGCCTGTATTGCTGCCTGGGGTTGCTGTGGCACAAGTGCTTTACATTGTTGGACCTCACACAGTTGGCTTCTGCCCATTGATCCAGCCTGTCCAATCCCCTCTGCAGAGCCTTCCTGCCCTCCAGCAGATCGACACTCACACCGAGCTTAGTGTCATCTGCAAACTGCACCCTATCCCCTCACCCAAAACATTAATAAAAACATTAAAGAGTACTGGCTCCAGTACAGAGTTCTGGGGAACACCATCAGTGACCAGCTGGATTTAATCCACCATAAATTGACCATCATTCTCTGGGCCAGAACCAGACAGGTTTTTACCCAGAGGAGTATACCCATCTAAACTATGAGCAGCCAGCTTTTCCAAGAGAATACTGTGGGAAACAGTGTCAAAAGCTTTACTAAAATCCAGGAAAACGACAGACACAAGTCTTTCCCTCATCAGGTTAACCAAATGGGATCTGCCTTCCCTCTTCCTCTCCAAAGTGGCTTGTTGCCTTATGTCCTTTTGACCACCAAAATTAATTAATTCAGAGCCTGACCTCCTACCATATTGCAGGTAGGAGAAAGAGCTCAAATACTTCCTAATTCCTCAATTTATCTCTGGTTCTCTTGTTGGAAGGCTTTTATTTCAATAGCTAATATTACGGTTGACTTACTCCTGCCGCTAGTCCACAGCTTCCACAATCTACTGTGCCACTGAAGTCAATAGGAGCTTTGCTATCAAATGAGCTGCAAGCCGGAGGCAATCCATAATTAGTTAACTCCAGTAGCTACATGGAACTTGCTCTGTAATGGCCACTGAATTATTATTCTCTGCTAATCTGTATCTGACTAAAGACTCGGACAGAGTATTCCTGAGCACTCCATGTTCCCAGGGAGGTTAATAAAACCAAATCACAATTGCTGCCCTTTCATGTCAGAAATAGGGGATGAGAATACATAAAGCCCACAAAATGTAAGCTAAATAACAGGTCCAAAAGAGACAAAACCATGGATGGTTGTCTACTGCAGCCAGTAGCACCAAGGCTATGCACACATTTAGCACGAGGAGCAGCAGCAGCAGCAGCTCAGAACTCCTCCACCACCCCCCACTGCCACAGCGCTGTCTGATCACCTCCTGCTGTCTGATCACCTCCTGCCTGCACTGACTTACAGCCAGCTGCCTCAGCCCTGCGCTCAGAAACCCTGGCCAAAAATTCATTTAAACCAAATGGGCCCTCATTACTCTTAGAGTCCTCTCTCTGCAGCACAGCATGACTCTGGGACTAGGTATTATTTTGTATTAATCAGTGTTGCTGATATTTGAGAGGGAAGGGGAGAGAGAGCATGAGGATTCCACTGCAGGCTTTAATGTGGCTCTAGGGAGATGCTGTTATATATTGGGCTGTGTCTCTGTATAGGGGCTTATTTGACAGGCCCTGTCATCATCTACCTCCAAGATTATCATTCATGCTGCTGGAAAGACAACTTTATTGGACTAAATATTGGCATGTGTCTGTGTGGCCCACACAGGTAAAGACTCTCCCTGGGCTGTGTGTCTGAGTCACTGTGCGTGGGTGTAACAACTGCACTAGTTATTATTAATCTCTCTGAAACCTCTTTACAGTGATTAAGGGAGTACTGTATGAAAGCAATCTGCTTTGTGGGCTCTCGCCAAGGAAGACCCACTAAGCAGATTTTGTTGGATCCTTCAGCCAAACTGCTCTTTTCTTGGCAAATGAAATGTGCATCAACATAGATGTAATGTCAATTTCCAGCATTTTTGTAATGTACTTTATTCAGATTATTTGGATGCTACACAAACCACTAATTCAAATCACAGTATTTAACATTGGCAGTCACTCTTCTGATGTGCAAGTGTATATAAATAAAACCGAGCAGGAGACAAGAGGTCACATTTAAAAGATATATAGAAGGGGAAAATTGTGCGTTCTTCTCGCCTCCAACCTTCTTCTTGTGAATAAGTGACTTGAGTGAGGGATTTCAATATGAGATGAATGGCAGGTATATGTCAGCAGGTGACAGACTCCCTGCAAATCTTGGCCAGCACAGCTCAGCAAATTGCCAGGGATTTGCTCAGCTTTCCTCCCAACTGGGCATTTGGGGATCAGAAGAGCCAAGCTCTCAATGAGAAAGTCATGAAGCTGAGATCATGTGACAGCAGCCTGTAGCTACATGGAAGTTCTGGTAACCCTGGTTTTGGGTGAAAATAATGATCCCATAGAAAGCCTTAGCCTATATATGTCACTAAACAGGCCTGGTAGCTAGTTTGTCTAAGTCAGAGGAACACTCTAGTAGGTTTCACCTGACACATTTTCTTTGAGCTGTGGTATCTTTTAACTTCTGCTTGCTCCTGTAAAGAGTCATATATATATATATATAAATCTATCTTTTAGAAAAGCTCAGACGTTTTCTCTCTTCCCATGTCCATTTCTATTATTAGATCAAAGCCTGGGTTTACTATTCTGCTATGGGCCTCGTGACATCTTGTCCTCACATACCAGAAAGTGACTGTCTCTAAAGCAACTTTATGAAGCTAAGGAAAGCAGAGTAAAACAGCAGCAAACTGAAGTTTTTCTATCTTTGTCTGTCCCGGGAGGGTTAGTCTGGAGAAAAACAAGACACTTTGAAGGAAGCAAAAAAAAGAAAAAGAAACCAGACAGTCTCAAGAAGGAAGAAAAAAAATAATATAACCTTAGGCAGAATGTCAAATAGATATTTGGAGTTCAGAGTGGAGTTTGTTTGGAGTCAGACACCAGTATGACTATACTCAACTTTGACCATCTACAGCAATATTTTTTGTAACACCAGCTTTGTCTCATGAAGTAATTAATGTTGTTGTGATGTCCTATTTTCTTCCATATCACTGCATTCACTACACATCATATGGTCATCATTTCAGTTTCTATTGCATTAAAATACTTAACAGAAGTCAGTTCCTTTCTGACTTCATATAGTCAGTGTGCCTGGGTTGTGGTTTGGTTTCTTTTTTTTCATATTTCCAAAGACCGAGTGATCCAAAATACCCAGGTAGCCTCTGAAACTCATTTCTTCCATCTAGAAGACAAAAAAGTTTACCCTTAAGAAAATACAAAAGAACAGACACACAGGAAACTCTTTACTAGCTTAATTTTTTGCCACATGTCATAATATCTTAGAATCATAGAATCACAGAATGGTTTGGGTTAGAAGGGACCTTAGCAATGATCTCGTTCCAACCCTCCTGCCATGGGCAGGGGCACCTTTCACTAGACTAGGTTACTCAGAGCCCCATGCAGCCTGGCCTTGAACACTTCCAGGAATGGGACATTAACAACTTCTATGGGAAACCTGTTCAGTGCCTCACCACTCTCACATGATTTCTTCTAATTTAAACCTACTCTCTGTCAGCTTGAAGCCATTTCCCCTTGTCCAGTCATGCTCTTGTAAATATTTGCTCTCCATCAGTCTTGTAGGCTCCCCTCAGGTACTGGAAGGCCACAAATATGTCACCCTGAAGTCTTCTCGTCTCCAGGCTTAACACTCCAAATTCTCTTCCCCTTTCCTCACAGGAGAGGTGATCCACTCCTCTAATCCTCTTAGTGACCCTCTTCTGGACTCACTCCAGCAAGTCAATGTCTGTCCTGTGCTGAGGGCCCCACCTGCAGCACTGCAGATGGAGTCTCGTGAGAGCAGAGCAGAGACAGAAAATCTCCTCCCTGCTTTGGATGCAGCCCAGGACATGGTTGGTTTTCTGGGCTGTGAGCACACACTGCCAGGCCATGTCCAGCCTCTCATGCACCAGCACCCCAAGTCCTCTTGGCAGTGCTGCTCTCCATCTCTTCATCCCCAGCCTGTGTTGATAGTACAGGTTGCCCTTATCCAGGTGCAGAACCTTGCACTGGATCTTCTTAAATGTCATGAGATCCCCATGCAACCACCTCTTCAGCTTGTCCAGGTCCTTCTGAATGGAATCTCATCCTTCAGGAATGTCAATCAGACCACTCAGCTGGATGTCTGAGGGTGCACTTAGTGATGTCATATCCTTCTGCCTTCATGTACATAACCATAAAATGACACTGACTAAATAAATTTACATACAGATGGGTATTTGGCTGTATAAAACTGTGCATGCTTGAGTGGCTTTCAAAAAGAAATAATGTAGTCAGGTGTCAGCCTGCCTCTACAGCAGGCAGAGGAACTACCCTTGCTTTACCACACTTTACATGGTGCCAGTTATCCCATTTTAGGTTCATCTGTTCCCCCAACATGCATGAAGAGGCTGCCTAGTGGTGATCTTACCCCTCTCTACTGCCAACAGAGTGATATACAATCATTGGTTCAGCAGGATGAAACTGCTTCTCCATTGTGGCTCTGGTTCCTGCAATAGCAAGCAATGCTGGGCAAGCCTCCTTTCTTTCCCCTAGAACCTCTGCAAGGGCTAGAAACAGCAAGGTCTGTTACTGGGGCTTTGGACTGATGATATTTAAATGAAAGACAATTTCTAAACTTCAAATACTGTTAAAGAAATAGGATGATGAAGACTTGGCTGAAAGAAGAAACCCAAGTAACAGGTATGTGCATTAATGAAATCATAGTATCCAACACCAGGCTTTGATGAGTTTGCTTGTTAATGGTGGAGGAGCAGGGGAAGTGTTAATGACCCCTTGACCTCCCCAGTAAATCCACACATGAAAAGAAGGGGATTAAAATGTCTTAAAAATCATGTGCTAGAAACTGAGAGAGCTTAAAATTTTACTTATGCTGATGTCAGATGACTTTCCCAACCCCTACAGTACCTATAATGTATAATGTACATCTATACATACTCCACCAGGTTAAAACTGAAGCACGCGAGTTCTAGTGTGTCAAAGTAAGATTTCTTGTAAAAAACATTAGGTCTCTTGACTTGGCATTGCTCCACATTACTGCCTTTGTCCAGTGGACTGCTATGAAACATCTGAATTGTCTACACAGATTATCATGATCCTCTTCTCCATTTTGACCATTTTCCGTTTTGTGAGTGTGAGACATGAGTGTGTGGTCATCCCAGTGATCACTGATCACTTCCAGCTTTACAGACCACTTGTGCTGGGCTCAGTTGTTTCTTCTTCCTGAAAATGCAGTAAGAATTCATCCAAAGTACCAGCTCTGATTAGCAGCATGAAAAGAAAATTAGAGGAAATACATGCATAGCTGTAACCTACCTGGTGAAAGAGGGGAAATATAAAACTCTACCAAGGAGTACAAAGACAAAAAAGTTCAGTGTGGTAAAAAGGAGAAGATATAATAAACAACATGCTAAAATGACGTGTCTTAATGATTATAATGAAATATTTTATAAGATCCAACAAAAATAAAATCAAAAATAGATGTTCAAATAATCTAAACCCAGAATCTCTCAGAAAGACCAAATCTTTTCCATGTTAATTGCAAATATCTATGTGACACCAGTAAAACCTTGTCTGATATTACAATAAATATGGAGAAAAAGCATTACTTCAAAACATAAGCAATCTGCCTCTGTTCAGTCTCCCAGTAATAAAGTTATAACTTCTGTGACTAACACAAATGACTGAAGATTTTTACAGCCACCCTGTCTGCACAACACTCAGCTGCAATAAAATTGCCTTTTTACTCCAGAGAGACACAAAATTTAACTTGTAGCCATCTGAGAGCTGCTTGCACAGCGCCACATTTGTACTGGGAAAAAAAAAAATAAACCAAACCAGGCTCACATTTTTTTGTTCATATCCTTTTAATCCTTGTAAAATTATATCCACAGGAGCTTGGGAATATAATTTGCTACTTTATGTTACNTCTCACCAAACTGGAGGCAGATTCCCTCTTGGTTGCACTAAATGTATTTCCAAAGTAGTATCAACTACTCTAAAGCCTTTTGAGGAAGTCATAGCGTGTGTTGCTCCCTTATGCTGTATACATTGATATATCAGCTTGTTATGGCTTACTGACTGGTACTTATGCTATCTGTAGTCACCTTGAATGGCATCTCACTGTATGCATACTCTCCCTGAAGGAAAAGCAACCACCTGTAGGCTCTGGAGCAGTGTTTGCAGAAAATCAACATGATTTCATCCTGGTGGGGGACCTGAGTGCTCAGCCTCTATGGGTGCTCACCTGCACGTGTAGAGGAGCAGGTTTTTTGTTCAAAGCCTGGCTGCAGAGTCTGAACCAGGAAAGTCTATGGGCTGAGGCTGCATGGGGCTGCATTGTGAAAAAGGACTGTGCAGTGTTGACAGCTTAAAAGACTAAACAAAGATTGGTTACATTTTATGCTGCAAGCTTTTGAGTTTGCTTTAAAAACTGTTGCATTCAATTAGCCTATCTTCTATTTTTAGCGGGGCCAAAATATTTTCAATAGAAAAGTAATTTTCCAAACAAAAAAGTCATTTATCCCTTGGATATTCTTTATCTATAAGGTGTTTGTATTTCTGAACAAGACACTGTCATATACAACATATCAGAGGCAGTGCACATATTTCAGTAAGGCTTCAGGACAACAGGCAAAAGAATTCTTCAAGTCAACCTAGAGATCATTTTTAGGACGCTAAATATTTTTCCAGTTTGAAAACTCATTACATTTTGCCATATGTGAAAGGGAAATAAGGGACTGAAAAAGGCTTAATAGCCACATTTTGACAAATGGCCTTTATCAACAACAGGAAAACTCCCCTAAACTACACAAAACCCTAAAAATTAGCACTATTGTAAATTGAATGTTTAATAAAATGGAAAAGTAATTGTGTCTGTCTTTGACAGCCGTCCATCTTCAATATAATTAATTATCAAAAAGTCATTCAGAGTGGTTTATCTGAAATTCCTTTGAAGAGCTTCTCTAATGTCTTCCCACATAAGAAGACTTAGCCCACTGCTATGCAAGCACGGAGCAGAGCAGCCTGCATTTGTGAGAAAATCAGTACTGCTTTAATTACTTTGTGTCCTGACATCGTTGCCTGGTGATATTCTTCCCTTTACCCAAGGGCACATACATCTCACCTCCATATTACAAAAAATCATATTACAAGAGGACCTTACACACAATTTAAATAAAACAAGATGCCCTCTTTAACTGAGCAAAATGAAGCCCCATTTGTACGTTTGGAAGGCACTCAAATATCCAAGGGTTTGAGAAGTGGCTTCTGCAGATTGTGGGAAGCTTGAAAAAGTGTCTTAAAGCAGCCACAGCACCCTCTGGAAGAAGCATGGGGACAACCCTGGAGCAACCTGTGATATGCAGCCCAAAAGGCACCAGGTCCATTGTTTCCCCTGCTGCCTAGTGAGGAAGGAACAAGAGCACCCCATATGTACAGCAAAACATGACAGAGCTGATGCTTTGATGCTGTGAGCACAGAAAAAGCATGAAGAGGCTCTTTGTGCCCAGTACCCTGCTCTACACCAGTGCTCAGACTCAGCTCCCTTTCACCTCTCACTCCTGCAGTGCAGAGTAGCTATGAGAAAAAGTGGAGGATCCTGCAGGAGGTAAACATCACTGCTGCTAGTCTGGATTGTGAAAGAAGCCAGGAGTTGTTCTTTCCGACCTGAGGAAGATACAACACTGTCATGGAAAAGAATTAGAGGAAGACCCTTCCAGCTACGAAATTGTTAAAAACCCTATAGGGCTTCCAATTGTTTGTTTTGTTATTTTGTAATTTTTGGGTTGTTTTTTTCTGAATTTCTAGCTTTGTTTGCAGACCATAGCTATAATCCTATATAATAGTCTCTACCTGTGTTTCATTTGCAGATGTGTGGTGTACATAGCAATTAGCCGCTGATGTACTGTTATCTGGTCTCTAGCCTTCAGCATACTTTATTGGACTTTTCATTCTCCATATGCCGTAGAAAGTCAGTCAAATTCCTAATCTCCTTACACAAAAACCAAATTTGAATTGTGGACCCTAACACCTACTGAAATGCCTGACGACATTTCTGTGAACTTGCCCTGGTGTGTGAGTGTTTGCTCATGAGTATGTGTGTGAGAGACCTAGAGAGGGAAAGCATTCTTTCAAACCTGCCTGAGCAATCCAGGAGAACATACCATTAGGGATTTTGGCAAATATACTAAAATATATTGAAAAAACCAAATTTGATTTGTATCTGCAAACAGTTATCTTTTTCTGAAGGTGAGTTTTCATAATAAGTATGCATATTCTTCCACAGCAAGGTAAGTAAACACCAGCAGAGCCCCAGCCTTGCTTTAATTATTGCAATACTTGTTTGTGCCTTGTAAACAACTATTTATTGCCATGTTTAGATCAAGAAGGTGAGACCAGGAAACTGTGACTGATTCAAAATTTCAAGAATTAGGAAAAAAGTAAGACTAGAATCTTAATAATAAAGAACAAGGTCAGCAGAATGACTTTCGTGAACAAGGTTTTAGAGAAAAATATAATATTCAAACAGACACATGCTCGGCAATTTGGATGAGCTCCTGATCTTGCTAAAGCAAATAACAAAATTAATTTCCTAATGTGACAAGTGAAAAAAGGAAACATTTCAGTGCAGCTTCCTTGTATTTGGACAATTTTTTTTAAAGGGTTTCAGTAAACCCATTCCGTTTTAGAAAAATTAAAACCTCTCTCTTACAACACAAACTGAAAGTAAATATAATTTTGCTGGAACCCTGGACTTTTCAGTGTGTATGTGACAGATATAGATGTAATCAGAGTAAAACAATTTCAATAAAAAGGAATTAAAAAGACATTTTACATCAAGCTCTCGTTCCATTGTCTCCCTTGACAATAATTTCATGATATCTCTACTTTCTGCCAGTTCATGGCTGTGACTTCTCTTGGGGAACTTCAGCACCTGTAAAGGCTGAGGTTTCAGTGTTGCCTCTCCTGCAACAAACCATCTACTTCATCAGCTTCCCATGTTACTAACAATTCATAATAAGGATGAGGCCATGGAGGTGACTCCTTGGGTTTTTCATGAGCATGGAGTTGAACAGAGGTGCCAGGGCCAGAGGAATCCCTCTGTGACAGCCTTTGAAGGGCAGCTTATCATGTTCACTGTTTGATGAGCGTTACCATACTGCTCTCACCTCTCCACATAGATGCCACATAAACATTACTGCATTTAAGTTTCACAACATCTCTGCAAAAGGAAAGTGTCCCTACCACCTCTATAAAGAGTATACTTAAAGACAGGAGTGGTTGAAGTACAATTTAGTTGGCTAAACGTAGCCATCCACAATAGAGATGACGACTGCAAACAGGGACACCCTGAGGTGGCCAGAAAGAAACAGCTCCCTCTGAGAGATATTTATATCATCCTGAGACGAATAAAGTAAGCCTGATGCACTGTGCTCTAGACATATTTCCTTCTCTTAATTTCTGGCTTCTGGAAGGAGACACATGTGACAGTGTCAGATATACAGTAGAGTCATCTGTGATGAGGTGACCATCACATAATTTCCACTCTACACTCCAAACTCATAGAAAGATTGCACTTCAAGTGAGATTTGCATCCAGGTCATCCAAGTACCAGACACAAGCTAACCAAAAATAAATCTGTCCAGTACCTCAGGGCACAGATGTGAACAGACCTCTCTGTTATGCACTGTGGCATGTTAGGAAAAAGAAGGACAATGATGAGAAGAGGGGAAAGAGAAGGGTTGCTATTTTAGTAGTAGGACTTCCCTCAGAGGCTCTTGGAAGCCTTCACCACAGGGAAATGGACATCTCCTCTTTCATCCTCACACACAGCAGAATTCAATGTGTGCAACCTGGAAGCCAGCGTGAGTTCCACTTAAATTTCCTACAAAGGAGGAGAGACTTTAAAGCCTCCTGGCTGTTGTCACAGCAGCTTAGTTTCAGAAACAGAGGGCCAAAGAAAATCAGGGAGCCAATATTTAAAGGTCTTTGAGAGTCTCTTCTGTCTCTGCAGCCCTTAAAACAAAATGGTTGGGGAGACTTTGAGGCAGGGAGTTTGTGCCGGGCACAGCCATGCCTCTCCTTGCAGCACAACTAGGCAGTAGGGGTGGTCTTGGGCTGGCCCATCCATGCCTAAAACCAGCCAAAAATTGACACTCTTCTCAGCAGATGATCCATGTACCTGAAGTAGTTTCTCACCTTTAAATCAATGTGCTGAGATTCAGCTGAGCTATTAGCAGAAGATTGCCATGCTGCTTCTGATGCCTTGGAGTGGCTACCTGAAAACAGAGGCTGGACAAGATTAAGGGAATAAAAGCAGGTATTTATTGAAGGACCTTCAATAGGTACACCTTGGGGAGTCAAAAATCCTCAGAGGGGCTACACCCAGGATAAACGCTGGGTCACTGCTTTTTCACACTTTTATAAGTTTGGACCATTTGCATATCAGTGTTAATTCTCTAAATAAAATTTCAGGCAATGAAGTAATTACCCCAAGTTTGCCCCATTAAGAGGCTCAGTTTACATATTTTGGGGCCTGGGACAACAAGGTGTCCTTGAGTCCAGGCCCAGAGAGGATTTTCAATGTCTAACGAGAATGGGAGAGCAGTAGCTAATAGGCCTTGGAGTTTTAGAGTTACACACTAAAGCAGTACAGGATCTGAAAAATATATAAGCTAAATCCTAAGGCATCGATTCCTCCACCAGTGGTGTCCAATGCTGACAGTACTCAAGTGCCCTCAGGAACATTATTGTTTGCATAAGCAATGAGAGGAGAGAGTCAGCTTTAGGAGTTGGTCATTTTATTATTTTGTGTCTGTAAGAAAGGCTGTTTGTCATACTCAGGTAAGGCAGACATAAGATGTTGCTTAGCTCTATGTCACAACAGGTCAATGCAAGCCAGAGGCACAAAAATGTAAGTCTCAACTTTGCCTTTGTGTCTACCCCCCATCCCTGTACCTTCTGATAATTTTTATCTAGATAAACATTAATTTTCTTTTTTCAGTCCCTTTACCTTGTTTCCTACTATTTTTTCTTCCTGCCTTCCCTGTAGCCAAAAGAATGCACCATTTTGCAGAAGGATAAAACTGATTTTCAATTGCAGACAAGAGGAAAATCCTGCATGGGCTCATCTTTCCCCTTCCCAGCCAAGGAGAGCTGACAGAAAGTATGAATCATTCCACATCTTCTTGTGGCCGTGTCAAAACTACCTGGATTTGAGGCATGATGCAGAGTTCATGCTTTGTTCTGGTATTTCCTGGGCAAAGAGGCAAAAGGCAGCTAGACCAGATTTGTCCCCATCTCACAGCCAGAGTGATGGACTTGCCCTGCTGTGGTCCCAGTAATGTTCATTGCTCCCATTCAGGAACAAGAGAAGGGTTGAGGAGACCACAAGGGCCACCCACCTCTGAGCCCTAAGTCCCTCCAGGCACTCTAATCCCTTCTGTTTTTAAAGGCTTTTCCTACCATCATATCTGCCTGCCCTGCATTTTCTTCTCTGCTCATTTTTGTTCTCTCCTCCTGCCCCTTTCCAACACCCCCTTCCCAATAAAATGCAGCACAGGGAGGCAGAGCAGTCTGGCACTGGCCTTTCAATATATTTAAATACCAGCAACTCACTGAGCTGGAAAATTGTAAATCTGCAATTTTATTGAAAAAGGTGGTCACCCTGTTCTTTGGAACCATGTTCAGAGACAGCAGCATAATTAATGGACCTTTATGCAACACAGAAGCAAAGAATGGCAAATTTATTAAGACTGGTAAGATGATATTTTTAATTTCTAAGAAACCAGCTTTCCATATCTAGTTTTGCTTATTGTTACATGAAAAGAAAGGCTGTTAAAAGCATCCTGCACAGGTGAAAACATTGCCACATAACCTTTTTTTTTCCTTTAAATAACATGGATGAGGACAGCAACTGGCACAGAGGGATTAGCAATGTCTCCGAAGAGTGTGCATGTGTTGCCTACTCTGCACCGTGTCTAGACACTTTCCTAGCATTTCATGTAACAGCATTTCAAACCACACCAGAGACAGACCAGTGCTGCCAGCACAGCTCATTTTAGTTATAAAGGGCATGCTTACTTGATGTGCTGCTACGAAAGTTAAGGAAGGCACACAAGCCATAAAAAAAAGCTTTCAAGTGGGCAATATAAAAGGGGAGGCGAAAGCCACCAAAGTGGAAAATAAAGGTGAAAGGTTTCAGAGGTAGGACAGGAGTCTCTCACATAGAGGGGGAGTATAAATGAAATGAAATAAAGCTTGTCATCATCCTTTTTACGAAATGTGGGTGGATGGATGTAGCTGTAGTGAATTATGACAGTGCTGTGAATTATGTGTGCAAGGAGCTATTAGACAGATGACATAACCCCAGTTTAGAGGACAAAAAGTCCACCGAGCTGTATGACTGGCCACAGAAATATGGAAGGGTGATGAGAGATGAAGCACCATCTTCTTTGGGAAAACCCTTTTGAACTAAGGACATGGTGTGAACTTAAGAGTGGAGCACCTCCTCCAGAATAACTAAAAGTGCGTATCTTGTTATTCTGAATGAGAATACTTTCTCCAAATTAGCAAAGCCACTTTAGCAGGCACATGTCTTCCAGAATAACTCCTTAAACAACTAAGCCCTGTGAGGAAATAAGTACTCTGAAGAGAGGATGGGGAATATAGTGGCTCTAGACCAAGCTCCTGGTTGCTGATGGCTACTTCCCTTTTCTAGATAATTAAGACTTCCTAACATCCAAATGAAATGGCTGGCTGGAGTCTCACACTTCAGTGCTCTTTAAATGAGTTCTGCCAAGTAAAGATAACTGAAATGCCTGGGAAAAAAAGACTTCTTCCACCCTTTATGTTATCCTTATTTTGGCAGTTCTGCCATTCAGTCTTTGTAACACATCCATCATTCAGGACCTGAGTTATGTGCTTAGTCCCTCATTTACACAGCAAGTCCTGCAAACATTGAGCATAAGGGCATGAGCTAGTAGTATCTGTCAAAAGAAACTATTAATCCAACCCCATGATATTTAAAAATATTTAGATATTTAAAAGTAGAAGAGCATTTCAATTTATTTCCCTAGCTATATTAAGCTGCATCATTTAGGAATATAGCCTGTGGGCTAAAACAAGATCATCTGCTCTGAGCTTGGAAAAACAAATTATTATTGCCTGTTATCATCTTCACATAAATATTTGGGAAATTTATATATTAATGCTATATCTTGTCAAGGATTCTCTCTCCTGTTAGCCCCTTGGCCTCTTCAGGTTTTTATTTTCTGTGCTCTCAGTAGCTGCATATGGTTCTAGCAAATCAGGTCTGATGAACCACAGGCACTTTCACACTTGTTTCCATATCTGAGTGAAGCACTCAGTGAGAAGAGCCACTCAGGCATATGGCCTGTAATAAGCTGAGCTCCAGCGAGTTGGAACCTCCTGCTTCAATAGCTATTTAGCCATTTGTTTTCTCGCTGCAGCACTTTGATTATTTTCCTCACTTTGACAGAATGATGAAAGCATCTAGAGGGTTTATGTACCACCTCCACCAAATATTACCCATATTCCAGTAGTCAGGTAGAAAAAGGGGGAGATGATCAGGGGAAAGGTGCCCGCTGACTCTGGAAGCCCTGAGGGTTGAAAGCACACATTCTGCTGGAAGAGAGACTAACATACATGCAGTCAAACTTCCCAAACCAGCTATGGTGGCTTTTGGTGATCTTTCAGCTGAGGCTGTCCATGAAGCAACTGGCAGTCTCAGTTTTCTCTCTTACACCAAAAGTGGGATAATTATTTTTTACAGTATATATCTTCATTAACTATTACAGAATTCAGTTTAGAACCACATCATCTTAAAGGTATTTCAATAGTTTAATCCATCTCAGTGAAATACACCACTTACAGCAAACAGGAGGCAAACCTAGTGCAATGGCAGAATAGGAAATAAAGCTGAATTTTTTCAAACAAATGTGTGAAAAATTTAGGCCTTTGCGCAATGCAAACATACAACAGAAACAAGGAAGAAAAAACTAAACCTTATCTCTGGCCTAAAGAATCCCAAGTCAAATAATTTCAGAGGAGAATTCAAGATTACTTCCAGTAAATTAGGCCTTGCTTCCTTCCTTTCATGCCTATATCTTAAGCACACAAGCTGATCAAACGTTTATTGCTACTGAAGATACAGGACAACAGCTGTGTTGTCTTTTGAGCCCCAGGACAGCCCAGAGAGACTTCTACATTTGTCCTAATTGGAAGCAACTGAAAAGTTTTACATCAAACTGTTTTGCAACAGAGAGGCAAGCTTTCAGTTGCAGTGAATTATTCATGAAATGGTTCTGCTTCCCACAGAACATTTCAATTTTTCATTGAAAACCTGAGCAGGCAAACCAAGAAACTGCATGGAATACTTCAGTTCTTAAGAGCCATCACAGGACTCCAGAGATGCCATTCTGTTTCTTTGTTGGGGACTTTGCCTCTCCACCAAACTCCATTTCCCAAATACACTGGCCAGGCAGCCAGTGATGCATACCTATGCATACATATGCAAGAAAGGAATTCTGTTAATTAGGGAAGATGCAATGAAGTCAAGGAGTAATCACTGTGTGTTTATTTGTTGGGACTTGAAATCTTCTACCACCTAATTCAGTTACTGTTTCCATTGGATAGGGAGGAAAATGCATGAGGAAAGGGCAATATGGAAGAAAAATGGGCATGGGTCCTTTCAGCCTACTCAACTGCAGCAGTTAGTTTGTGTAGGAAATGAAGCGGAGCTACAAGGCCCTCCAAAAATGAACAGGAGAGTCACTGAAGTATGAGAAACCACTGAGCAGAAAAAGAGGCCACTCGGTCTTGCTCAGTGACAGCCATAGGATGTGTCATACAGCTTTCATAGAGATGTCAGCTCAGCACCCAGTCTCAAAGCAAGGTGCAAGGGAAGGTGAATAGGTAGTGTGAAGGTGAACTGACACCAAAAGGTGGACCACAAAAAAGTACAAAGAAGAATTGGAAGAAAACTCTTTGATATTCTCAAGGCAAAAGTATGCACTGACAAGAAAAGCAACTTAAAGTCAATTGCTGAGTGTTCTTGCTTTCTAGAACAGATTGTTTTTGATTTCTCCAACCAGAATCTCAGCTGGTCTAACTTAGATAGCTGATTTCTGTAAAATTCATGCCCATTTGCCTGTTGAGCCTCTTGCTCTTAGAGAATTGGCATATTATCTAAGGAGAAAAATACATGCTTTGGCTATGCTTAAACTTCTGTTCAAGCAGAAAATACCATGAGCTGGAAGCTTCAAAACTGACAATGTTTCCTCTCAGCTATTAAGAAAACAGAGGTAAAAAGTCAGTTTCATTCCTGAGATCAAAAGAAATCTGGCATTTAGTTCTGAAAAGAGAAAGGAATCATCTGAAGCAGGGTGAAGAGTGGGGATGTTAATGTAGGGAAATTCTTAAATGTATCTGTAAAGAGGATCAGAGATAAACATGCAAAAAGAGTTTGACATATTTCTCGGAGGGAGAAGTTATGAATGATTGGATATGTTTGAAACTTGGTGTGATGAGTTGCAGAACAAAAAGATCAAGAGCCTCTTGATCAAGAGAATCTAGGAGAGGCAGAAAGAGAAGCATAGGTGAAGGAATATAAGCCCATAGCAAAATATCTTTCTCTCTGTGTTTCAGGCCCTTTTTCTCTGTGGTGGGAAGGAAAGGTCAGAAATAAATGAGTACCTGTTTTTGAAAGCTGGGTAGCATCAGAAAAAGTTTGATTTGGGCTCTCTTTGAGGAACAAGCCCATATCAATTCTCATCTAAGTGATCCTCATTTACTCATCCTTCTGTACAAGGGAAGAGAATTGGTTAGCTGATCAGATAAGGAAATGCCAAACAGGATATCCGATTATAGCAGAAAGCTGATCTATGGGATGAATTAGCCTCTTGATTCTCTGAGTCACATAGAAAACTGGAGAAAGATAAAGAAAAGTATTAGATGTTGACAAGGAATTTACTGGTTTGTTTTGACTGAACCAAGTGATTCCCAAGGCACAGAGTTCAGCAGGGCTTCTAGTGCTGCTCCAGAAAAGCCTGGCTTATGGTCTCCCCTTAGCTTAGTGGGCAAGTTTGTCCATGTTGATAACATGGGTGACGTGGTCTCTGATAGGAGCTCAGTGACCACAGAGTAGCACAGTTAGAGATCCATGACTACCCTGCCTTTAACCCTTCCTTTTCCCTCAGTATTGGTCATGCAGGAGCAGAAGTGCCAAGCATAGCTGGAAGGGCATGTACCAACCCCATGTCCACCTGAGGTGTTGCATGAGGCTGATGCATAGGTGCTGCCTGCCTGGCACCTGTTGGCTCTGTCCCTGTGCCAGGGTTCACTGGCTCAGCTGCTGCAGCTGCCCACAGCCACCGCTGTGCTCATCTTTGATCAGCTGACCGAAAAATGCCAATTGCTATTGAGGCAGGCAGCAACATTTCTTTCTCCAAGACGTGAATGCTGGCAACTGTTTTAAAATTCCATGTTGAATATTCCTCCCTGTGTGTGTGCATTCCGTTACTTGCAGTATCTGCTTAGAAGTATTAAAGCAAAATGTCCTTGCCAGTTTTGTCTTTTTGTATTTGACAACTGCTGATGTCATTTTACTTTTGTTTGTAAATCTCAGCCTGTTTGCTGCTGAGTCACAGAAGAAGGCAAGACATAATAAATATAGCTCCTAATCAACCTAGAAACTTGTGGATCAGTGGAGTGACAATCAGAAAGGGAGACTTTTTTCACCAGCAGTAGCAGAACAGAAGGATCCTGTTTCCTGCACAGAATTCCCTGTCACTCACAAGCCTTGATTGATGTGGGTTTCATTCTCCATAACAGAAATGTGAATATCAAGAGTCAGTAGAGGACACTGCCCTATATATGGAAATAGGAATAGAGGAAGTCCAGCATTCCCCATACAGGTCCCCCAAAGCAGCTGTCTGAGGGCAGAAATTATAAAATGCAAAACAGGAAGCTGAAGCACAGAGGAATGACTTTCATACCCATGTTCAGATTTCCAGAGTGTTTTTCCTTCATCCTCAGTATTCTTCAGTCTTTCAACTGGCTTGACCAAGGCACGAAGTATTTGAACCCTTGTTGTCATTTTTAAGTTTTAGGGAAGTTCTACAATTGTTAAGACCAGCACATTTCAGATCCAGTGGGAGACAGCAGCATCACAGGAGATGATGATGCATCCACCTGATGTTGAGTCATTGCTACTTGATTCTCTGAGACAGAGGACACGTCCACACAGTGTGTGAAGATAGAATTCTTAGAAAACTGGCAGGCTGTTGAGTCCACTGAGGCATATGCCATCCTTGCAACCAGAGAGTCAGGTGAAGTAATAACTCTAATGGGAACACTGAGCTAATGAATGAAAAAATCTGAGAGCAGGACCCTACCATTCTGTTACTGTGGAGATTACAAGGTTGTCCAGCTGGTAGCTTGAGGGATGGAGTGAGATAACGAGATGTCTCTTCTCAATATGAATTAAAGACTTTCTTGGACCTCTAGAAGGAGAGCACAACATGACTCGGTGATATCAGCCTTTTTAGGGACACCATGTAGACCTTCCAATATTTTTCACCAGCACAGCACAAAATATTTTCTTCAACTCCAATGGCTTAAAAACAGCTACCACAAAGTCCTTCCTGTCTTCATGAGAGAAGTGGTGTTGCTGAAGTTCTGTGGGGAATCACAAGAGGGATCATGGTCTGATTCTGGAAAAGGCTGGTCTCAACAAGCCTAGCAGTGGATCAAAGCACAAGATATACTTGAACTGATCCCTAGAATTAAACTCTCACTACCAAGAGAAGTGTATTCATGGATGTTTTGGCTTGCATATTTTCTATGTCTCCCATGGCCAGGCTTATTTTCCTGTAAAGGATTCACTGAAGCAGACAGCAAGGTAATACACAGAGATTTCCCTCAGGACACAAAGAGCAAGAAAGTATCATTTCCAAAACTGTGGTTGGCCAATTGCCACGGCAGAAGGCTGTAGTACTAATGTAAACTTTTGTGCATGCACAGCTAGCAAGACAGTGCCTTTGAGAGGCTTACAACACCTACTAATCTCAGCTCTCTTCTTTCCTCTCTTTTTGAAGTTGCCTCACATACAATTCAGTGCTGCTTCTTCCAAAGTCCATTCCCCTGAGGAAGACCAGAAAGTCATTCTGGTTTTCCCCATTTTATTTGCATCCACAGTAATTATTCAGGCAGTAATTGAAGGGACTTTGAATATTTATTAAAACTACATCAAAGGTGTAGCACTGTTTTTTTTTTTCTATATGACCCGCAAAGAAACAAAAAACCCTCAGATAATTCCATTCAAGTTCAGGTTATTTAGTCCCATAGCTTTCATCTGAGTATGTTTTTCTTGGTGGTGATAGACTGGGTTTTGTTGCTCTTCGTGACTGATATAGTTCTCTGTATGTGTTTCAAGCATTTTGGTAAGGAGCCACCTCGTTTGTAATGACACTGATGGGGAAGTTTCCTCACCAACAGCCCCTCTCCGAGGTCTTGCCCTGTCTGAGGGGAATGCTCCCAGACTCACAATTTCTTTGTCAGGCCAAATGGCACACTATAGCTAATTATCTCAGAGAAGATTTCCAGAAGGATTGAAATCTGCAAGTTTGCCTACTCAGGCAATGTGAGCATCAAAGAGAGGCTGATCCCCTGCCAAGCAAGAAAGTTAAAGCGGTGAGAACATCAGCCTGCTAAGCCACAGTGCTAGACTTGATTGCAGACTAAGCATGGATAAACACATTTTATTCACTGCAACATGATAGCTTCAAATAGATATTCAAAATATATGTGTGAAATAATTTCTTCTACTCACACTCCAAAAAGGTGTGATAGCCTCAGTGCCAGCAGAGCATCCTACATTATATACATACCTTTTTCATGGCTACGACATTAACGGATGAATAAGCACAGTACTGACAGCTGATTTATTTATTTACCTATTTACCTACCTATTTAGGAAAAATCCTTGCATTGAATAGAAAATCATTAACATCAACTGGTCTCAGGGCTTTCCAACTGTTTATGCTTCTTAGAAATATGCATACATGCTTTAAAAAGAAATAAATGTACGGTTTTGTTGTTCAGTATGAGCTATGATTTTCCTTTGTTACAAGTTATGGCAGCAAATTGAAATAGAAGCCATTCTGAACTCAAAAGAGAACTAAAATTAAAGCAGTTGAAAGTTTTTCTGGCATCTGGTGCATCAGGGACCCCAGTCTACCTTGTCTGGGGCTCAATATTTTGATTATAGTTTTATGGTTAAATCCCTTCTAGCTTTCATGGCATAGAACGAGAGTTTAGCAGGAATGCCTCCCACTGTCTGTCTACATCTTTCACAGTGCCTGCTGTCAGAGTATTTTACAAATTTATTTCCCTCCATCCCCAACAACACATGAAAAACAGAGGATTTTGGCTGTTCCAGCATGTCTGTTGTGTTAGAGTACTGTTCTTTCCTTATGAGCATCAGCCTGGGTCACAAATGGGGTTTACTTCATCTTACTGCAGCTGTGGAAAAGGTAAGGAGGTTTTATCCTTGGTATTTGGTTTTGCTTCTTTGAGAGGAGAGGTCTTTCTGTTTTAAGTTTTCTTCCAAATAGTTGGGATTCACTAACCTCTGAAGCTGCCTTTTGTGCTGGTGCCTCACTAGCCTCAGGAGCATAAGGGATTAGATTTGACTAGACACCTACCTTTTCTGACAGCTGTGACTGTTGGAGCTGAATCATTACTGTAGGTAACATCTTCTGCTGGTTTTATTAGTCAGGGGTGTTCCAACTTACCTTAGCACACTATTCTTGCTCACCCTGCTCTCTTCTGTACAGTTGCCACAGCCAGTTAATTTTGTACAAGGCACATTTTTTTTCTGCAGTTCTATACTGTATTTTCATAGGTTTTGCTGCCTGCACCAACTGAAAACTATTAAAACCATAAAGTGCTTCAAAACAAGCAGGTGTCAAAAAGAAACCTCTCTTCTAAGTACCCCCTTGCTGCTGGCAATTATTACTTGCAGTTACAAAGCTGATCATTTAATCTTTGTCAAGTTGTCTCCCACATTTCTAAAGCACCTCCTTCCTGATGGAGCTGTAAACTTTTGCTGTCCTGTTCTTCACTCAGGGTATTTTCTTCACTTTACTCCTGTTAACATATCTTGTTGAGAAATTACTCAGGGCTGAGACATCTGACAGAGGTCTGCTGCTGTCAGTGCCCATGCCCTAACCAACTGGCACTCGGTCACAAGGGTTGCTTGAGCTTCTGTGACACAGCACAGCCACCAGCAGCCACCCTCTGCTGAGCCCTTCCCCAGCTCTGGCTTGTTAGTCATGGGTAGACCGAGGACTGTAGAATGTGCTTTTGGAAGGTGGTATTACCAAGTAGCAGATGGTTTCCTGAACAGACACTGAGCTTCACAGTTTCATTCTAGTCTATTATGTGCTTATTAAACATTACTGTGCTCATGTCACAGTGGGTAACGAGAAGATAGATGGATGTTGAGACTAAATTATTTTAAATACCATCCACTTCTCTCCACAGGCTTGAACATCTCTGTCTGCATTGCGGTCCTTGGTTCCCTGCTTATCCAGGTTGGGAATGTACTGCAAGACATTGCAAGATTCCCCTCGAGGCTCCCACCCAATTTTTGGTTTGGGTTTTGGCTTTTTTTTATTTTTTTGGCTTTGGCTTGGTTGTTTTGGGTTTTTTAAAGAGTCAATAAAAGGATGGCAAGTACTCAGATCTTGCCATGATGTTCAAAAGACTTCAACCCAAGAATGGGGTGTTGAGGTGAAAAGTTATCTGTCCTATGGTGAAGAAATCACCAGTGTTGGGAGTAAATATACAGACTGATACCAAGAGTCTTGTGACTCTATAATGCAAGACTTTTGAGTCTCTGATATGTTATGTAATGCAAACCCAAAAGGACTCTGTTGATGCCATTTTTGAGGGGTCATTATTATATGCTGATTTTAAATATTCATGTTTTGACAACTTAGAGATTAATCCTATGCTTACAGAAATGATGGGTTTACACGTAGTGTAAATTATTTTGATGTACAGCAAGCCTTAGTTGTTATTCTATTCAGGTTGCAGTACATTTGATGTATAACTACAGTCCTCTATTTATACCACAGCATACAAAATTGTCCTCATGTGTGTGCATATTTATACTTATAAATACACATGTACCCAAACTGTACATACAGGTATATTTATATGCACACCAAAACTTTATTTTATACACACAGGTATATACAAAAATATATACACATAAGCAGATGCATATAAATCTGTGACCTCTAGTGACCTACAATAAAGAATTACAAACTAGGTAGGGGATAAAATAAATTTTGTTGTTGTTGTTCTTTTGTCTAGAATGGGTTACACACCCTGTGAATGGAGCTAAAGAAAAGCATAATTTGCGGCACAGAAAGGAAATGGTTTTGATGTTTATGGATCACTACTGTCAAATTTGTACAAGTAAAATACAATACACTGGATATATATACACAGCAGCCCCCTTCATGTTTAAAACATTCTAGAGAGCTTAACAAGTGATAACCTAAGATAAAGCTGCTGTTGGGTCAAAGAATGAATTAAACAAGTGTTGCCTTTAGTCTTGACATGAAAGCATTTACAGAGCCAATGTTCTAAATCTCTGCTGGCAGAATATTCAGAGGTAGAAAACGATACAGCACTTAAGATGCACAGGCCCTTTCAGCTATGGATTTATAATGATATTTCTGTAGAGCATTTGTAGAACACAAAACCTGACTTGGGCAGTAGGGAAGTAATACCTCAGCTGGTTATGTAGGGCCTGGAAATTAGCTGTGCAGCTGGAATTTTAAAAGCTAATGAAAGCCTGAGAATAGTTCACCTTCTGGGGGATGGACAGGAACATTATCTGACTTGGTGAACCTTCCCTCCCCCTTGCTGCTTTCTTAAATTCCTGACTTGAGGCTTTTTTTGCTTATACTTTGCAGGTATACTTCATGATTATGCAACTGCCAGGCTGAAAGCTCCTAAATGGGTATCACTGGTGCAATGGTTCAGCCATAGCTTGTCCAAGAAAGTACTTCCCTTCTATCCTCACTGAATCAGCCTGAAGCAGGGGAGAGTGGAATTTCCCTCTGTGTCCAGCCACAGAATGTGGCTGAGCAGTTTATTGTGTTGCTGTCATTGTGTGGATGGACACCTGTCAGCCGAGATTTAGAAAAATGGAAAAATCTGGAGGGATTCCCCTTCCCACACAGCATCAAAAATCTAAACAATGGTTATGGCTTGCAGTTCTTCCTTGACTGATTCCAACAATCAATCCAGCTCTCTGGTGTGGGCCATACTCTGTTATAGTCTTTGGACAAAAAATTGAACTTTACAAATCCACTCCTTTGTGTGGATCCCATTTATATCCCCAAGATCTATGTAAGGTGTGGCAGCACCTTTACTCAATGCACCATTTAATTTTACCTTTATAAACAGCTTTAAGGTGGTTTACCTGAAGAGCAGGTGCTTCCTAAGGATTGGCAGCTGATGGCAGTAACTCATTAGCAATGTGGGTGGGGGGGCTGCACCGCACACCTCCTGCCGAGGACATCACTTCTCTGAGCTGTAGAGCCACCCACTCCATGACTGGATGTAAAAAGTGCTTAAAAGGCTGCTGCTAATACATACTGGAGGTTAATTGCAGGAGTCGGGAAAGCTGATGTTTGTCTGAAAATAAACACAATATATGTTTGTAGTGGAAGTTGTAAACAAGGAGGCATGCTGGGTAGGTAGCCTCAAGCTAGCAGAATTTTTAAAAAATCTTGAGACTTTACATTATTTATAGGCTGGAAAAGATTCATTGTTTGCAAAACAACAGGCAGCCTTTGTGTTATGTGTACTGGCACAGTGAAACCTTCTTGGAGTGAAATTTGCTTTGATATTCTGTAGAGATTTCCTCCCAAATTCTGAGTTTCTTAAATATGCTGCTCTCAAGCTTGTCTCTTCTCTCACATGCACATTCTCTTGCTACGCCTTGTATGGTGCATGCAACACTTCACAGTGAACCAAACCCCATGTGGTGGGAGAGAATTATCAAGAGTGCATGGTATTTTTAAAAAGAAAATTAGTAAAACATTCATTCTTATTAACTCAAATAAAAGCAAATTTCATTAAAGCGCTAGCAAAGAGTGCAATAACTGTTATGTACACAAAGTTGGTGTGTTCTCTGCAGAACCCAATATAAGCTAAAGATGCTACTTTTATAATATTATCAGAAAGCAGGGAACAAAGCGAGAAAGAGTGCTGAAAGACTAATTCCTCCCCCAGGAAAACAAAACACTGTGTCCTAAGAGAATAGTCTGTCCTCCCTGTGATCCTTTATTCTTTGTGGCAATGCGAGAGGAGTCAGAAAAGGCTCAGTGGGAAATATTCCATTGCATGTAACTCTTTTAAGTCCCAGATAGCACACCAGAGATAAACACAGCCCATATCGGACCCAAAACTAGGTTTGCACTTTACTTATTGTGATTTATTGAACTGCAGTAGCCCCTAGAGGCTCTTAGTAGGACTGCTGTCCCATTGTGCTCCATATGCTAACAGGAAAGGACAATGATGGGACACTTGGGCACTGACTTGGACTTCACTGGTGTCTGGCACAAGCTCAGAAGTCTTCTCTAGTTCCTTTCCAGAGACCAACTTCATGTCCTCTTCTGTATGTATCACTGAGTGAGGTACTCTGATAAAAACCCTCAAAGTTGGAGTTACCACTACACAGAGCTTGCTGTTTGCACTAACTCACCTTCACCTGTTGCAAACAAAACCTCCTTTGCCAGAGGGAAACAATGACCCAGCCACATTGTAGATGGGCTTCACAGCAGCAATCTTCTATTAGCCAATCCCAAGAGCTGAGGAAAAACAACAACAACAACAGCAACAACAAAAAAGATAAGAAGGAAAAGCTAGCAGTACAGCTGTCAGAAAAACACTGGGATAGTCAAACAGGAGCTTCAGTCATTCCCTCTGGGCTGGGAAGAGAGATAGCTTGTCACAAGGAGCTGTTAAGAGAAAAGTAATTAAAAGCTAGGGAAAAAAATAAAAGGAGACCAGCAGGAGTAACCCCTTTAGAATGGATGCTTTAAATTGATAGACTTATTTTTCTTCATGTGGAGAAAACTATCTTTTTTTTTTGGAGGGGGGGTGCTAGTGTTTCTTCTTTTATTTTGCCCGAGTCTTGAAGCTATAAAATTGCTCAAGAAAGGATCTTCACAACTAAACAGGCTTTATACAATATGAAAATACCACTACATACTTCAGGGACAGGCAAAGGATGGAAGTAGATATGACAGTAATGCTGGATCCCTGCCCATTAAACATATCTGAAAACAGCCTCTGGTGCAGCTGGCACTGGCTAATAGGCAGTTTAACTTTCTCAGCACACTGTGGAGTCCTAAATCCGCTTTGAGCTGAGTAAATGGTCTGTATATGGCTCTTTCCCTCCATGGCATCCTGATGTGTTTTATATAAGTAACATTTTCTTTTTATACTAGGTTTCTTCTAAGGATGTTAAATAGTTTAGAAAACTTTCCAAAGCTCATTAAAGTCTTGCAAAATCAGTAAATATACTGTAAGTTGTGTTCAGTGCAATACTTGAAGGCAGTATTGCTTTTATCACAGAGATTCACCCCAAGGTGGATTTGGTGTTGTACGTTTTAAATCCAGAGGAGGTCTGACATTCTAGAACAACACTACTCAATCTGCTGGGAAAGGATGTCCATGACACAATCACATGTATCAAAGGACAGCAAAGAAGGCTCTTGTTTTCAGAAGATAATCTTCAAAAATAAAAATGACAATGTAAAAACAAGTCTTTCTAATTAATCTAATTTGTCTGAAACAATCAAGAGATTTTGTCAAGAATCATAATTTTCTCTATAAACCAAAGACTGGTCCTTTCAGCACTTGACTGCATCCTGATCCAAAGGGATTAGGGCTTCCTAGTCACCTGCCAACATCAGCTCTGCCAACATCAGAATTTTCCTCAGTGACTTCTTCTATTGCAAGTC
Source organism: Erpornis zantholeuca (assembly GCA_013400515.1). NCBI lineage: Eukaryota > Metazoa > Chordata > Aves > Passeriformes > Timaliidae > Erpornis > Erpornis zantholeuca. The sequence goes on along the minus strand of VZTN01019874.1, from coordinate 32,330 downwards.
TTTGCCTATCAGCACTTATTGGGGCTGAATGGAGCTCACGCCTCAAGATATTCAGTTATAGCAATTTAGTGCCAATTCCTCCGCTGGCTGTGACATGAGATCCTCAGAGGGAGATGTAGAAAGCACCTCTTTGTAGGTGTTTTTCTCAGTAGCAAGCCAAGACTGGTTTCTGCTCCTCAGAGATAAGTACTGAAAGAAGAGGACGTGACAAACAGGAATGAGCAGGAAAAATCATCCAAGCAAAACCAAGGGAAGGTCTTAGTTAATGACTAGAAAGTGTGAAGGGCATGAAGAGTAAAGTCTGACTTAGCAGTGTTAGTGTGTTGTTGCTGCAGCCTTGGTATAGACACTTAAGAGATTAAGGAGACAGAATACAATCCAAACACAAATATTTTTCTGTAACTATCTTTTCTTTTCAGTAAAAGAAATCTAAATAAATGCACTTTTCAACATTTTAGTTCTCTAGTAGAGGCTCAGCAGTGGAGGGGAGGCCAGAACTCCTGTCAGCCTGCTGGGGGCCAGACCACACTGCTGGTTGTGGGAAGGAGCACATACACTGCCTGGCAAGGATTCTCCTTGCATATGTGTTGCACAAAGCTTACTGCATGCTCAAGGACCAAATTTCAAACCTTGAACCATGGGCTCATCCAGGCCTTTGTTCTTACTGGGAATATGATTATCCAGCTTTTCTTTGGGTTTGATGTAAAGACTGCCTGCACAAAGGTAGGGCTCAAGGCAGGAATGCTTAGAGGTTTCACTTATATAAAAACTAGGACAGAATATAAAATAATGCGGAAGGCAAGCAGTACATATAATCATTTGTCACATCAACATGTGAAATGGGTGGTATTAATAACATGCCTAATATTTTTGTTAACTTAGAAAAGATTCCCCAGAGAGGTATTACTAATGACAGCACTGCATTGTTTTGTAGATGAAGTTTTGAGCCAAAAAGTTGAGTGGTATTGTTCATATTACATTTTTCAAACAAAGACAAATCTAGCCTTGCTTTTAGCCTCTCTATAGGACTAACCTTTTTTATCCTTAAGATCCAGAACAACTGGGGCTACCCTTCTTCCAGTATGACCAATGTAAGTTTAGCAAGAGCAGTTGCAATGTACGTAGAGATGTAGGGACAACCTAAGGATCCACTGTCTCTGGATCCTTTCTCATGTCCCTGCCACAGAAGGAAATCTAGCTTGACATCGTTTTTGCACATAAGCTGAGCAAACCCTAAATATTATCGTTCCACCCCTACTACTACCCTAGTGCCTCTACTGGGCTTCTTAAATATAGTTCTTTCAGAGAAATCCTGTCAATAGGAAAAGAAACCATTTTCTGTAGTGTGCACACAGAACTAGCCCAGAGCTAACCAAAATATCCCCAGCACCTTGTGAGCACTTAGGACCTGCACAGTTTCCAGCTCAGAGGGAATTCTCAGAGCTCCAAGACTGTGCCAATTGATTTGGTGGGCCACTGCAACTTGAAGCTGAGAGCAGCCGGCAGTATGTAATATAATAATGTGTTTTCCTTGGGAGTTTAAATTTTCCTTCAGCCCAGGCTCTGTAGTTAGTTTTCACAATGCAATTAGCAGAATTTGTTGCTGCAATTGGAGTTTGCTGTAGTGCTTCAATCAGGATATGTCAGGCACAGTTGACTCTAATTCATTTTTGCTGACTCTATGGACTCCTCAATGCTAGTGCAAGTAAAGTATTGTAAAAATCCATTTTTTGTCACCACAGTAAAAGCTCTGCCTGTGAAAGCACACCAGGTGTAAAAACAGCAGCCATTTTACATGGTCACTTCTAGAAGAGCATTTAACTTCACAGAGTGAGATAATGCAACGTGGGACAATTGTGGATTTAATTCAGGCAAATATCTTTTGTGATAAAGTAGTGGGTGTAATCCTTAGAGAGAGGTTCTACCATTTTAATCACAGCAGTAGAATGGTATGACTCTGTGTGTAGGCAAGTGATAAAATAAATTTTGAGAGCCTGTTCTGAGCTACGACATTCCTATGTTCTCACTTTATGCTTCATTTTGCAGCCCTCCATGAATTAGGATGAGTTATAACATAATGTTAACTTAGATGAAGGCAGAATTTGCAGACAGGGCATGCAGAGAGAGGTTTGTATATTTTGGGGGGGTGTTGTGTAGCTCAGATCCATTCCTTCACTTTTGACTTGTAAATAGCAAAAACGTTTGTTATTCAGTTTTCAAAGACAGCATAATGTGTTGGTCCATCACACTCTGTAAGTTGGCTGTCAATAGGAACTTCTGAAACAGCCCACCCCTTCATGGCTGGAAAATACTAAATAACAACTACCAAAACTTGCCTTTTGTGTTTTTCAGGAAACAAGAAAGAACAAAAAACTTGAACACTGCCTTTTCCAATAGAGATTATTTTATGTGGTGACACTTAAAAACTTTTTGAATATTGCCACCTTCTAGCTTTGTTCACTATATCACCATTAGCTTTGTGCTCTGAATAGCATGGTTAAATCATTGTGAAGACAGTAGGTAAATTATTAATGTTGCCTTGGTTGCTAATCCAGTGCTGACTGCTTGTTACTTTGGATTGTGTCTCTGGCTACAGCTCATTGCCTTTTGTCCCTGTCTACCCAGGGTACCATCTCTAACCGATTACCTAGTCTGATGATTTCTTCTTATTCTTGCTAGCTTTTCCTTTGGCATTACAGCAATAGTGCTAATAAAACCTGGATTAGACTTGGAATAAGGAAGATACATTTTTATCCATGGAGCAAACCCAGCTCAGTCTGGAGGAGAGTAGGCTTCCCTGCTTTGCCATGTCAGACCTTGGCTGAGACGCTGAAGTGGGCTAATTAATGCTATTTCTGTTACTGTCACCTACACTCAGGAAGGTAAACTCATACCACAGGGCTGACATCATGCTATCAACAATTCCTTGTACCCATGCAGGCCATCTGGATTTGAACCAGCAGCCCTCAACTGACTCTACAGCCTGCACTAATTCCCAGAGCTCTCTCACCACTTTGCCATGCATTGTTTCAGCTGTGTCCAAAATAAGTCACTTAAACCAGTGGAAAGAGCCAGCTGGGAAATGATTTTTTTCTTGTGGGCTAGTCTTCATTTCAATAATTCTATTTTCCAGTTAGAACAGAAACTTTTCATAAAATAACCATTGCCAATTCTTTAAAAAAAAAAATTAATGGATCATTTTAAAATATTTTCCTCTGAATCGTTTCATTTTGGTTTTTTATGACATGCAGTGTTGTAATTGTACATCTTTAGCATACCTAATATTATAAACAGGTAATAGATTTGAATTGTTTACAATACATTAAACAACCCATCAAAATTAAATGTTCCAGCATTATATTTTGAATTTTCTCTGTAAAAAGTAAAAAATAATTGAACTTCTGCAAAATACTCTGATTCATGTGAAGCATATTTAGTGGAGAGTTGGTGTTCATCTACTGCTACCAATATCTATAGGCAATGCTGTAATACATTTGGCATAACACAATACACTTGGATGTTGAGGTTTTTTTTTAGAAATATCAGTCAGTGACTTTGATAACATTCACAGGTTAACCTTACATACCCAGAGCATCAAAGGCTACTTACTCTGTGGGTCTGGATCTTCTGTCTTTTCTATGGTACCCTCAGGCTTGATTTGGCTGTTGTCTGGCTGTGCTGGATCATAGAATCATAGAATGTGAAGGGGTTGGAAGGGACCTTAGAGATTACCTAGTCCCAATCCCCCTTCCATGGGCACGGGCACCTCCCACTAGACCAGGCTGCTCAAGGCCCCATCCAATCTGGCTGTGACCACTGCCAGGGTTGGGACATCCATAATCTCCCTGGGCAACCTGTTCCAGTGTCTAACCCCCACAGTAAAGAATTTCTTCCTAATAGCTGAGATAAATTTTCCCCTTTCAACTTGTACCTGTTAGTCCTTGTCCTATCACTACAGCTCCTGATAAAGAGACCCTCTCCAGCTTCCCTTCAGATACTGAAAGGCTGCTATGAGGTCTCTGCACAACCTTCTTGTCTCCGGGCTGAATAGTCCCAACCCTGAGATTAACTCAGGTAGTTAGAAGCACAGCACTAATAGTGGTGAGGTTGTGGGTTTGATCAGGGCTGCTCTCAGTCACTTCTCTGCTCACCTGTAGATATGTCTGTGATTACGCCAGGGAGACCAGGTAGGAATCTTCCACTTCTCTTTGTTGAACTTCATGATGTTTGCATTGGCCTATCTCTCAAGCATGTCAAGGTTTTGGTATGGCATCACTTGTCTCCATCATGGTGACTGCATCACAGCTCATGATGCCATCAGCAAACTTGGTGAGAGTGCACTCAATCCCATTGTCTGTGTCCTCAGCGAAGATGTTGAACAGTTCTGGTACCAGTTCTGACCCCAAGGTACACCACTCATCACAGTTCTCCATGTGGCCGATGAGCTGTTGACCACTATTGTGGATGTCATGGCCCATGCCTGCTTTCCAAACCTTGGGAGGCAGAAGCACAGATGTGTCCATCTCAGTGGCCTGGAAGGGACCCTCTCACCCATGGGGCACTGGAGTCCAGGAGAGCATAGCAATGGGAGCTCACCACAGTCCTCTCCTCTTTGCAAGGAACTGCTCATGCTGAGAGGGTTGCTTGTGTTTCATGGCTGCACATAATGCCTGCTTGTTCCTTTCAAGTGCCAGAAACTCGTGATCTAAATGGAACAGGCCTTCACTGACGTGATTTTCTATATAAGTACAACATATGCATTTCTTCTTTTATCTAAATCTATATAGATGTATTGATATAAAAGCCTCATTGTATTTAGATGGTTTTGCCCATATTTGAGGGAAAAGATGTTGCAGTGAAACACTAAACTGTCTTATTTGCTTTCCAATATTATGATGCTATTCCTTGGTGTAATTGGGAAACAAAAATTAGCAGAATTTGGCAAACTGAGGATAGCTGAAGTGCCAGGAAGGAGAACAAGCCACATATTCCAGAGCAAAGAGCATATGGCTGCCTACCACCACCATCTCTGCTGCCGTAGAAAGCCACCCCTAAGCAGCCCATACCAGCCCAGCAGAGGCACAACTCTCTCCTCATCAACCTACTTGCAATCTCCCTCTGGGGACGGTTGATCTCCTGTCCACTCTTGGCAAGAACTTCAGCAGGGGAAGCTTCTGTACCAAGTGTGTTGGGCAAGCCAGGCTGCTCGATTTCTGAAATTGACCTAAAAAGAAAATTAGCAAAAGGCAGCAGACAGATGTATTGCCTCCAGCTACTATCAAAGATCCCCTGCTTGACATCTGTGTCCATACAAAGGTCTTTGCTGTAGACATTGAAGCAGATGCCAGTTCTTTTTGGATTTTTGCAAGACAGAAGACCTTTAAACATGACTGCCTGCTATGTCTTAGATGCACTTCTTTATCATCTTGTCCCTGTAACAATTTGCTGCTTATAAAGTATGATAGAACCAGTAAGTCAAGTAGCTCTTTGCTTCAGCTTTCTCATGGAACATCTGTCAAGTGAAGCCCATTGCTTTCAGCAATCTTGTCAGAACAACTTTCTGTGCTGGGAGGGAGTGAGAAGAGCATTTACTTGTAAAGAGGCAGGAGCAGGGATCCACCCCAGAGGGAATATTTGTTTTGTCTGCATCACAGAGAAAAGCTATTCTTGAAAAAAATTGCTTACAAGGCATAGTTGAATTAATGGTGAACTAAGCTTTCCTCAGTGACAGGCAAAAGCAAATGATATTTGCTATATCTCAGTCACCTGGTAGTAAAGAGTTGCCACCTGCCACCTGCACTGTAGGTGCCACTATTTGCCACCTGGTAGTAAAGAGTTCATTTCCATCTGTACTCACAGTCCAGGTCCAGGAGCCATCCTGATCTCTACACCAAAAGCCATGAAGGGCTTCTCATTGGTGCCAAAGAGAGCTCTGAACTGGGGCTCCTCACTTGCCCATTACATGCCAGGGCAACTCAGGAGAGGCCAAACAAAAGATCTGCTTTGGGAGCAGAGGAGGAAGGAACATTTCTTTGACTTTCTCTTTCTTAAAAAAGAGCAGACTAAACTTTATGACAGAGGGAAAGAAAAAAAATAGGAAAGAACTCACTAGTACACAGTATTCAAATATATTTTGGCTAAATTTTACAAGAAATCTGAAGCAAAATAGAAAACACCTAGTGCCATCAATGAAAAAAATTAATTTAATTTTTATTAATGAAACTCATGATTTAAAGAATCATGAGTGCTGCCTGCATATTAGTTTGTGTCTTCCTTCCTCAAATTTCTATCTCTCGCCTGAGAAAGATACAGCATCCTCAGAAATAATGAAAACCCTGCAGATTTCTCAGCTATCTTCAGAACAGACTTCGGAAGGCTGAGCAGAAAGAGTGAGACCCTGTCAGTGGCTCTGTGGAGAAGAGACAGCAATGTACATCCACCCATTTATCCATCAAAGAGTTCATGCAAGACATAAATATTTTAAAATATTCCAGCACTTAGGGATTTTCCATCAGAGCTCTAAACAGCCACAAATTCCAATCCATAGGAAAACCAACACACTATATCAACAACTTACAGAACTGCTTTTCATGTTCTCATTATACTTTTTTTTCTTTCCATCCATAAATGTATTACAAAAATGAAATGTACATAATGTCCTATTTTTCCCAATTTTCTTTTTTTATTTATTTCTTTCTCTACTCATATATTTTCAAAACTCAGCCCAGGTACAGATAAAAAAAAGGATCATGAAGGTCTGTCACTGGTACTTGCTAATTTTTCTGAAAACAAGGAATCTCTTGAGAAGAAGACTTAGTAAAAACAGATTTAACATACAAGGAATCTTTCTTAGAGTACAAAACAATAAAATTTCTAAGAGAAAGAGGAAAATGAAAATTATTTATTTCCAAAACATTCATATGAATGCCCTGACATGGAAGTAATTGACAATTTCTCTGTTTTGATGCTTCAGGTGACAAGACTGAAAGGTCCAAGAAACTTGGTCATTAACTGAAGGTCTCATTTCATATTCAAATGCAAAAATGTCCCCTACAGTATATTTCCTGTGACAGGTTGCTCTTTTTACACATATAGTTATCAGTGACACCTGAAAGACGTGACTACAGCTTTCAATCCCTGAAGGCAGCTTGTTACAAGCACGTAAGTTGATAATGTCTAACATGTATTTGTATCTTACTTCCTAGTGCCCAAAAGGCACCTAAGTCTTTCCCTATAAACAGCACTTAAATACAGTTAATAGATGCTAGCAGCTGTTTTGCCATTAACTTCTCTTGGGCCAAGAAGGAAATGCAGACTCTGATTATGCAGGTCATTGTGGGAAGCATTCCCAGAGCCCAGCCAGTTTTTTCCCCCTGCTATGAGGAAGCCTTTTTCACATTTGGGCCAAGTCATGGACTGGCGAATTTAGTTCACAGTATACCCTACTCCTCTTTTTCTATTCTTCTGAGCGCCATTTTTAATTCCTTTTTTTTCTTCTTCTTAGGGAATAAGAATGTATCTTGTCTTAAAAAAACCTCAGATTTACAAGACCAACTAATCTGGGTAGCTTGGTGAGTTTATTTTCTAGAAAACAACGAAATGCAGAGCACAAATGGAATTGCTTTAACAGCTAGCAGGACGGAATCTGTGTGAAATTTCCCCCACTGTCTCAGCTGTTCTCACTGTATGCCAAATCACAGTTTCAGATGGCTGAAATAGATTAATCTCTCCAGACTTTGATTTCGTTGCTACAGAAGGCTGTACTTCACAAAAACAAAAGCTCCTTCCACAGTCTTATACAAATTCCAGAGAATTTGGATTTACAGATTAAAAGCATACAAAGTTTCAGCAAAAAAGGGTATATATAATCAAAAAACATAGTTCTGTGCCAACTAACATGACTCCTGTCGAGAATAGTTTTTTGGGAAAGCAGACAGTGTGACCCCATGGTTGACATTCAGATGTTTCCTCACCCTGATTTTGCACTGATAGGGGGAAAAAAAAAGTATAAATTTGAATTCCTTAGTGTCAGGTATAGGCAGCTCGTCTGTCCAATCTGAATGTATTTCAGCCTTACAGATTTTATTTCTAGAGCACATCTTCTGGTAGCCTGCTTAAGTGCTGAGTGGCATGTGATGCCCTGTGTGTTCCTTTCCACTCACATGGTCTCCTCTGCAGCCCTCCTTTGGGATAACTCAAACACTGCAAACCACAGGGACACTGGGACATCCCACTTCCCTCTTGTAGTCTGAAACTCCAGACTGGTGACGGACAACACTAATCCTCACACCACCAAGTGATTACCTGGCGGTCAGGAAGACCACAGTATAAAGCATTCACTGTCTTTACTAGCTTGTGGAATACAGCTGGACATTAGAGAGCTCCCAGAGTCCGGGACTTTAACAACCTCCTCAAGATGAGTGAGGAGGAGGAGTGGTGTTCCATGGGTAGGCGTAGATGGAACCTAGAGTGCCAGGCAAGAGCTGTAATTGCAGGGGGGTAGTGTGGACTTCTCAGCAGTGTGTAACCTTTGGTTCAGGAAGCATCACAAGTGACTGCCTATGCAGACCCCTCTTTCACAAGCTCAGAAGTGTGTCCCTTAAGTGATGGACACACACCAGTTTCATGTTAGCAGCTACAAACAGCCCACACCCAGCTCCAGTAAGTCTCTGAAGTTTTGCTCAGCATTCGACTGACTATGAAGCATGTGATTTTTCCAGATATTCTAGGTTTTGGGGTGGGTTTTTTTGCAGTGCCTGTCTCTTCACCAGCTCCATTTCAAAAAGTTCATCTGGGAGCCCTCGAATAACAGTGACTTCTAATTACTATCTATCCATATTGGATTTGAACCAGTGACCCAGAGATTGGATTTGAACCAGTGACAAAGATTAAAGGAACCATTCCTGATCCTATGACATATCTCCTGAGTCCAGCAGTCCCTGAAGAATGCAATTCATTAGCTGAACTGCTTTTGCTGACTGTATTTTTCCAGTGTTTCATAACCTACATGAAATTACAATATTTTTCCCATTCTCACTATATGTATGTCAGATACTTACTCCAGTTATTTTCCTAGCTAGCCTCATAGGAGTTGTGTAAATGGCATTATCAAAATTGCATCTCCCTGATTCATTATTTCCAATTTTATAAAATAGCTGAGTTAGTAAAGACACTATCAAAGGGGTTTTTAAATAAACATGCTTAATCTTCTGGAGATTAAAAGAGATAGTATGGGTGACATATAACGATTATTTTACCCCAAAGCCATCAGGAACAGAACGTACAAGAAAAACACATCAAACAAATAGGCACAATAGAAAGCATTTCAATGAGTAGATAATCACACTTCAGGATTTGCTTCAACTCAGTGGCCTAAATATTGCCCTATATGTATAATAAAATGAAAGAGGAATACTAAAAATCTCCAGATTTAGATTCACACTCTGCTTAAAAAAATGAACTGCAACAAATATCTACACTCATTTATTTTCAAATTAATTCCTAGGAGTTAAATCTGTCCAACAGGAAAAAATAAAAATAATTTCGGAAGCTAGAAAGCAAAAAGTAAGGTGATCAATTTCTGGCATGATGGAAATTTTGATTGATAAGAGTAAAATGATTAGGTGATGTGTCTCTAACCAGATATCAAGAAAATTACACTGTCTGATTATCTTAATATTTTTCACATAAAATGTGTCATATGCAGAAGAAACACATGGCCTGCCAGCATAGAAACTCATGGACGGCAGTGTAGATTCAACTTTGCAGAAAAGAAGTTCATTTAATAAATCACAAATCCTTCTGCTATTCATCCTGGCTGCAAAGGGGTGGCTGATGCAGAATAATGCCCAATTTTCATACACCATGCTGGACTATTAGATATAGAGATGCTATTAGATTCTGTCCAGATCCTCTGTTGGTGTAACTGGCATAAATCAACTGAAGTTAATTGAGCTATGCAGATTTACCCAGGTAGCTGGGAGAAAATCACATATTCATTTACAGCATGCCTAAGAAGCCTGGAGAAGGGTATTTTAAGGCATCCCATGTTCTTTGAAGTTAGGGACCTGATTAACTCTTTCCAGCAGAAGCAACCTCTTTGTGACGAATGGCTTTTCCACTGACTGCATATGTGGCCTCATATTCCATGGGGCCAGAGCTTCCTGGCAGATTTTCACTGAGACAAGATCTCATTTCTACTGTGTAATTACTCTGTTAATTAAGTTTTCACACATTTCAGTCATGTGCACTGTGACATTTCATCTTCCCCCAAATCATTCTACGAGTACAAAGAGATAAAGTAGGAAAAACCATTCAGACGTGGTACCTGTCTATATAATTACAGTAAAAATTGTGGGTCGCAGCTGTTTCCAGCTGATTGTCCATATTACCCCCTGACTAGCATATAGTCTTAGTAAGACCCAGTGTTTTCCAAAGAGCTGAAGCCAATGGCCCAAAAGAGCCATGGATTCCTCAGAGTGCCTGGGAAGAAAAGGGCTTTTTTCTATCCCTCTAAAAGAAAGGGCTGAAATCCACTCCCTTCCACCTTCCATCCCTCCCTCCCCATCTGTCCCCCAAGCACTTTGCTTTAATACATTTTTCTAAGAGAGCTTCAAGCACTGCAATTTCAAATCCACCCCTCTAACAATGTTTGCTTACCTGGTGTTACAATAAAAACCTCACCTCGGGTGAGGAGCCCCACCACAGCTCTCTTACCAGTCACCACCTATGAACAGCACATGCTGTGCTCACATCAGCATCAGGAGGGAAGTTAAGTAGTTACCTCCCTTCAGCTTGAAGCTACAGACAATAGATTTTTACTCTGTTTGACTTCTTTCAGCCCAGGCTGTATGACAAATGCATTACACATCAAGCAGTGAGCAGACTCACAGCAGCTGCTCTAAAAGCAGTGGTTACAGAGAGCCTTGCAAGCTGGCCCAAAGCTCAGCTGTTTAACAGCTGAGAACGTCAAGATTCATCACTGCTGGGCTGCAAGAGTTTCCCCTGTAATCAAGCACAATATTGACACTGAGCGAGTGTTGGATCAGGGCCCCAAATATCCAGAACTCCCAGTGTATATTTAGGCTTAAATACAGGGGGAACACAGGAATATTACTTGGTGTAGATCAAAATTAATATCAAAATTTAATTTTCCTGTTGTTCTGTACCTGCATAGTACCAATAGTACTTCTCAGAAGTAGTAAAATACATCAGATTCTTGTTGGCATTTAAAAATAAAGAAAAAAAAAGCCAAAAAGAATACTAGTTTTTTGATATTCAAACACAACAGTCACATATTTGCATTGACATGAATGAGCAAGGTTTCTCAGCCATTTCAATGGAGGCTTGGATGAAAGAAACAGATCTAAAGGTTTATCCTACTGCCTTTTTTTAAAGACTGCCTGCAAGGTACTTTTCTGTGGTTGTTTTTTTTTTTTTTTAGCTTATCAATATGTATTTCAGAGTTTCTTACTTTTATGTTTAACACATCTTTTCTAGAAGGGAGCTCGATCACTTTCTAAGGATGCTACTTAGAGATACAGTGGTACAAAAAGGCAGCCACAGACTGGGAGGAAAGCTTTTGAAAGCCCACGGGAAGTGACAGGGATGGAAAGCAGATCTTTGCAGAGTAACTCACTCCCTGGTACCTTCCCATCATACCCAGCCAGTATATACTGGAGCCTTTCACAGGTGCCAGGTAGTGCTCTGGACTAGGAGAGATCAGTGCTGAGGACAAGCCCACCACTATATAGTATAATTCTGTATAATACTGTATAGTATCTGTACTGTATAGTACTATATGGTCACTCATCCTAATGAGAGCTCTGAGGTCTGTTTTTCCCTACAGAAAGCAATTGAGTTCATTTATCCCACCTTTTAATCAGGCACCACTTCTCTTTTGACTAAAGCTTAACCTAAGGGTAAATTGGAGGACAAGCTGAGAAAAAGAATCCTACCTGATTTTTTGTCAGAGAAGAGTAGTTTGTTCTTGATTTCAAGCATGAGGTAGCTTGATCTTAATAATATCGTGCTATAACCTCCTCTCAAGTTAGGACATTAAGAATTCTTCCACTTTTGTTTCTGCAGGTCTTCAGCAGGTGGTTCTGGCTTGAAATACGATTAGCACTCTGTACAAAAGCACGTAGCTAAGAATAAAAGAGGAAATTAGGGTTACATTCAGGTGAGCACACAGCTCTAAAATATTAAGCCTTCCAATAATTATACAGTTCAAGGATAATACATACCAGTGTCTCTCTTGAGAATCTTCAGTTCATCTCCTGGTCTTTATTTCTAATTAATCCTTGAATCCTTTTGTAGGTTAATACAATTAACAATAGGGATAAACTTGCTGTAGTGTATAGCCAATTAGATTTATAGAGCTTTTCTTTGCTATGACCATCAGGGGTCTGAGGAAGCCCTCTTAAACCTGTCTTCATTCCAGCATTAATCAATGACATGCACACTCAAACACCTCCTTTAAACCATGCTGAAGGTACCAAAGAGACAAAATCCGTTTTGTTCAGTATTTCTTTAAAAATGCTACAGAACCCAACATTTTCCACCCCTGAACACTTGCTGTCTTCTCATTGCACTGTGACTATCCAAAATGAATAGTCACCATGTCCTTCAATACATAGACTAATCTTACAAAAATGCAGACTTATATATAAACCCAATAATTAATACATGAAAAGAATGTTTTCCTTACAGGAATGTAAGGAGAGAAACGTTCTGAAGAATGAAACTGTATTTTGTGTGACATAGCTTAATCTTCTCTTCTCTTCTCTTCTCTTCTCTTCTCTTCTCTTCTCTTCTCTTCTCTTCTCTTCTCTTCTCTTCTCTTCTCTTCTCTTCTCTTCTCTTCTCTTCTCTCCCTAATTTTACCAGCCTGCTGCTGTTTCTAGCTTTTTCAGGTCTTTCCAGCTGGATGTGAATCAAAACACATGGGTGCTGCTCTCACTGCCTCTGTTTCTTTCCTTGTATGTTCATTAGCTTTCTGAGCTTCATATCGCACTCATCATAGTTAAATAGGTAATTTAGATTTTCCTTTTAATCACCCACAAATGTATATTGAAATAAAACAGCAAAATGAGATCAGCTATTCTTAGAAAAATAATTGGTTATGCAGTACAAATATTGAAAACTGAGAAACAAGGAAGTAATTTTTAAAAGGTTTTTGATTAAATCTATATCCCCACTGTCCTCTGTCACTGTGTGTCTATGCCTTCTTTGCTTCCTGTCTCTATTTTCAAAAACATATGTAGTGCTGTGAAGGACCTAAGAGGTAAAAATTTTCATCTGTGGGCTTATACATTCAAAATGTGTGACTACAGAGTGGAAGCCTGAAATGAAAAGGCTTATTAATAACATTTTTTATTCATACAGAAGTAAGAAAAGACTTCATTTGTTCATCCCTTGATCGTCTTTTTCTTTTCAATTACCTCTCCTAAAAGGAATTTTAATGTCATTTCTGGGTTCCAGCAGGTCTCCAGTTAAAAAGAAATCAAGACAAAACACTTTCAACTTCAGGTAGGTTTTCCTCTGACTTCTTCCCCAATATGTTACCTATTTGTTAATGAGGCAGCTGGCATGCACTAACTTGGATTGAGGAAAGCTAATTTTTGTGTGGGCCAATAAAGCTTACATCTCCTAGCCCTGGTGCCAGGCTAATCCTGCCTAGTACCAGGATGTCCTCCCAGTCTAAGACATCAGAGGGACCTTGCACTTGGGCTCACTGAGCAGGGCAAGCTGTCCCTTCTGGGGCTCTCCTGCAGCCCTACTCCTCAGTGTGCCCCACTGCAGAGCTTGCCCGAGCTGTGGGATGTGCCACTGCTGCTGTCACCACCCTGCCTCAGCAATGGTGCTGCAGCAGGGGGGCACACGGGAGCTCACTGAGAGGCTCTGGGGCAGGCTTGATCCTACTCCAGGGTGCCCTTTTCACCATTTTCTGTTGTGCTGCTCTTCCCATGGTTTATACTCCTTGAGTCCACAGCAGTGTTCCCTGTTTTCCTCTCCAAGACCCCAGTATGTTCCCACAATACTGATTGCAACTCTATTTCTTCTGAGATGGGGCACAGAACCCCAGATTTTGTGAGGCTGGCACGATGAAATGAAGCCTTCTAAGCTGAGACAAGCCTTAATTGAAATAGGAATGCAAAGTCCTACCAGAATCTTGCAGAAGAGCGACAAAGAAAGGAATGCATCCCACCTACATAAGTCTTCTTTCCAGTTGCTCTGTGTGAGGGACTGCCCTATGAAAATGGCTCAGAAGAATTAAAACATCTTGCAGTGATGTAGGTCATGCACTTCAGGACCCATTGAAAATGTGTGGTGCTCCAAAATCAAAAATAAATGGATACCAAATCTTTCCATGATTCTTAGGCCTAGGGTGGTGTCAGAAAGCAGAGGGGTAGAAAAGAAGTACGCCCCCAGATCATTTTTATAGATGATAAATGATTCTTAACCCATCATTTCAAACTGAATATGCAGCCCAGGGCATGTTCAGGGCATGAACATTCTGGCTATTCAAGGAAAGGTTTTTCCTTTTTCTGTAACATTGGAGCAGATCACCGACATTAATTAACTTATCTTTGCAGTATTTCTTGTCTTGCTCTAGTGTTTCTATGAAACTGACACTAATACCAGTTTACACATGTATTACAGGAGATCCTCTATATTTCAGCTCGGGGACAGTGTTTCTGGTAGTTGGGTTTGCTGAATGCTAATTAAGACTAGCATAAAACACTTCTTAAAAAAAAAAGTTCAGTAATATGATGTTCGACTGGTATAAGAGTAAATGGAGTTATTCTTTAAAATCATGGTTATTGATAAAACAATTGTCAAACAGAAGCTTCTTAAATGTACTTCCAGGAAAGCAAACAGAAAAGAGAGAAAAATAGGAAACTAGAAACTGCAAAAACAGCAATCATTCAGGTGGTGCTGTAAACTCTTCAAAGACTACTTACCTTTTCCTTGTTAAAGGCAGTAAGTGATCTCCTGAGATCCTGGATCCTCTTTAAAATTATTCAAGATAGCTTTGAGAGACTCTGCACTAGAAAATGCTTTTTTGCTCTGCAAAATATATTGTTTCCTGATTCCTACATGTCAGATGAAAGAACATTCCATTTGGAGGAGAACCATATGCAGTTCTGTTGTTTTGAGTACATCTCAGTATCTTGCTGCTCTTGATCCAAACTATAAATGTACACTTGTCTGGCTTGCCAATGTTGCACTTTCTCACCTCTCCCAGAAATCTCCGTGATCAGTCTTGAAAATGTCCTGAGGAACAAATAATGGGACAGAAAAAGAAGCATAAAACCAGCTGATTTTTGAGGGGTTATTTTGTTTCCTCTCTGATTACACTTTGTTGAGTTGGTAAAGGGTCTGTAAGGGGAGAGCTTTTGATAACTACCTGGCTTTACAGAGTCCAGTTTTTCTTGACTATGGACTATTTGCAGCAGAGTTTGTTCCCTGAAGAAGGGAAATGACTGATTAAGCATCTATTTCCATGGTTCTGTAATTTTATGCCACCTTTTCTTCCTGTGATTTTTCTAAAGTCCGATACTTTAACGAGTAACGCACCTCCTCCTTGCAACTCAGAGCTGTTATTTTTTAACAAAGCCAGCTGATTGCTGCTGGCCTCCTATTTAGCAGCTATTTCAAGTATTTATCACAGCATATAACATCATCTGTAAAGAAAGACATAGCTGAACATTGAGCAGGTCTGTGTCACTGCCTGCTCTCTGTGCAGTTTTATTTAATACCCCCTTCCTCCTGAGTCTAGTATGCTTAGGAAGCTCCGATTCAACCTTTAGTTCTAGCAGACATCTGATATGTCTGGCATAAGAAAGATTATCCTTCTTGTCATCAAGCCATTGGCTAGGCTGGGCCAGACCACCTTCTGCGTGTCCTTTTGCATACAGACAAGGAGCACAAACACAAGGACGACAATACCACAGAAGGGAGTGGCACTATCCCTTTGGCTTAGTTGCTCATTTCCAGACTCTCCCGTGTAGTTAGCACAAGTGCTTATCCTGCCACATAAAGACATAGATCACTGAATGAATCTGGTTAAAAACTTATATGCTATGAAATGAATAAAATTGGTTTTAACCCACACAGGTTTTCAACAAGTCTATTGTTAATGAGCACTTGTTAAATAGAATATTTGCTTGTGGTGGGTTGACCCTGGCAAGACAACAGGTACCCACCAAAACCACTATATTAGTTCCCACTCAGCTGGACAAGAGGAGAGAAAATATATCAAAAATATTTTTGGATCAAGATAAGGAGAGAGATCACTGACTAGTCACTGTCATGGGCAAAACAGAATTGACTTAGGGAAGAAATTACTTATTTCCAATCAAATAAGAATAGGATAAGGAGCAATAAATCTTAAAACACCTTCCCCCTACCCCTCCCTTCTTGCCAACTTTAACTTTACTCCTGACTGGGAAATGGGGGCTGTGGTCAATTCATCACATGTCATCTTTGCCACTCCTTCCTTCTCAGGGAGAGGACTTCTCACACTCTTGCCTTGCTCCAGCATGGGATCCCTTTCACAGAAGACAATCTTCCATGAACTTCTCCAAAGGGACTCCTTGCCACAGTTCCTTATTATCCGCTCCAGTATAGGGGTCTTCCATGGGGTGAAGTCCTTCTGGGACAGGCTGCTCCATTGTGGGTCCCCCATGGGCTTACAAGGCTTGCCAGCAAATTTGCTCCAGCATGGGCACTTCTCTCCATGGATCCATAGGTTCTGCCTGGAGCCTGCTCCAGGGCTTCTCACAGCCTGCTTTGGGCATCCATCTGATCCAGGATGTGGTTCTCCAGAGGCTGCAGGTGGAACTCCATGGGTTGCAGGGGCACAGCTGCCTCACCATGGTCTGCACCCCAGGCTGCGGGGGAATCTCTGCTCCAGCACCTGGAAGATGCCCTCCTTCTTCGCTGAACTTGGTGCCTGCTGTGTTGGTTCTCACACAGTCTCAGTCCTCTCTCCATTGGCTGCAGTTGCTGTTTTGCAGGTTTTTTTACCCCCTTCTTAAGGTCTTTACCAATGAGACACTACCACTGTCACTCACAGGCTTGGCCTCAGCCACTGGCAAGTCTGTCTTGAAGCCAGCTGGAACTGGCTCTGTCAGACACAGGAAGCTTTAAGCATCTTCTGTCAGAAGTCACCCCTGGCACCCCTGCTACTTAAAACTTGCCACACCAACCAAATATACATTTGTGCATACATAATTTCTATGCTTAAAGGTACCTTTTAATTTTGGTAAGAAGCTTGTTTGAATACTATTTATATGAGGTCTGGTCCTGTGGTTAAGTGCCAGAAGGAATGAAAACTAAACCTTGTGAGTACAGATTGCTTCGAGATGTCAGTCAGAGCATGATAATATCACCAAAAAATTCCAGCACCCACTTGTTTTGTGACATTGTGTGTCATTGGAGTTCAGTATTCAATTTGCTATGTGGAAACAGAGATAAATGACACTGAAACATCAAATTAATTGCTTTGCAGTCAACAATCCATTTGCTAGATGTATTGGATTACTCATTAGCTGACCACCATTTCTAAAAGACTTTGCTTTCTAAATTACATTCAATTAATTGCAATTATCCTAATTTTAACCTGACTCCTCTCCTCAAGATACTATCCACTAAATGAAAAGAATCTCCATGTACTGTTTTTTTCACACAGTACTTCTGCATAAGCAAGAATGCAGCATTATACTAATCTCAGATGTGTTAGACTATTCTTAGACACACAAATCTGAATCCACACTGAATGAGCAGGTAAGATGAGTGTGTCTCATTACCACACACAAACCCTTCTGCAACTGCATTTTACACTTGGGTAGTTAAAGTGGCAACATTTTTGAAAGGATAAGAAAACAGTTTAAATACTAATCAAAGCATTTGACATAATTAATGTAGTTTGAACATCTTGGCAAGAACATCATAAATGGAATTAGTTGCTGAGTGATAGCACAAATGTGGTACTCTAAAGGATTCCACATTTCTGGAGCTTATCTCATGCTCCACTGAAATTTCTTAATGTATCTATACTGAATGCTGTAATTTTAGAGAAACTAAAATTAAAATTTTGCATGCCTATTTACATGAAGATTATTGCAAAGAAATTAAATTACCAGTTCTTCCAAGAAATTAATTTTGGCCAGGCATTCTTGAGCATGTTAAATAACTATACCTGTGGTGTGTTCAATTAAAAACCAAGGGAGTTTTATATCAGAGATTTTCCAGAAAACTCAGATTATTACCTTAAATCCTGGAGTAAAGGGATTAAGATTTAATTCCATGGAAAGGATTAAGAACCTGTAATAGACCTTGATGGTTAGAAATTAGGCACGACAGTATTTACATTTCAAATGCCAGATTCCCACAATCTGTCTGGACTCTGCAGGGGGGACTAGAAGGTAGCAACAAATTAAAAATATGTTATCTTCTCTTGCTGTGGCACTGTGCGC
This sequence comes from Erpornis zantholeuca, assembly GCA_013400515.1. Classification (NCBI taxonomy): domain Eukaryota; kingdom Metazoa; phylum Chordata; class Aves; order Passeriformes; family Timaliidae; genus Erpornis; species Erpornis zantholeuca. Next base: position 13,845 of record VZTN01019874.1, on the reverse strand, counting down.
CAACAGCGAGGAGGGACATTCTGTTTGGAGCCTGTTCCTGAAGCACAGCTTGTCATTTTCTTTCTCTCCCATTGATGTCTCTGTGTTTCCTATAATGACTGGCAAAAGGAAAAAAGGTTCAGGTAACAGTGGTGGTGATGACAGTGGCATAGGTTATTCACTTTGAATTTAACACAAAATACAGAAACATCCTATAGAGTAAGCACTGGTGTCCCCTTTTACTGTTGTTCCTCTTTTCTCACCTCTAGCATTACATCCCTCTTTTTCCATGCCTTTCTTTCCATCTCTCTTTGACTCTCGGTAAATTTTCTGGATTTCTCCTTTCTGTGGCAAACTAATTTTTCCACACACAGAAAATACCTCTTACTTCCACGTGGTATTTAGGACACCTTCCTTGAAAGTGGCAAATGTAGGTTTGAATATCATCTGATCCAGGAGTGAATCAAAGGCAATTCCCAGTTCTATCCATGAGATGCTGCCTTCTCACCAATGAAATTAAGCTGTAGTTTTTGTTATGGGTAAGCCCAACACTCCTGGTGTTACCATAAATGAATTATGAGAATCTCTATTGGTCAGAACCACTGAGAATGCTGAGATGAAGTTTGGAGTTTCCCTCATAGATATTCCTATTTTCCTTCTACCTCTGAGACACGTTTACATCCCAAGGATCACACAAAGCTGCTGTCTTTTGAAAAGCCACCAGTTCATTAACCATTTCTAATTAACACTGTGGAGGACCCAAACTCATTTTTAAGGATGGGGAACACATTGCCAAAGGAAATAATGAGACAGCTCTTGTATGTTCCTCCCAAGCTGTTTACAAGAAAATCGCAGTAAAGATGAACCAGTATTGCACACTTTCGCCTCAGAGTAGAGACATGAATAGCTGAAATAGCTTGAGTATGCTCAGACAGGAAGTACAAGAAAAAAACTGGAAAATTTAGCCAATGTTGAAGTCCCTGGTGGTGCCATGGCCCTACCCTTGTCTCATCTGTTGGACTGACCTTTTCTGAACCAAAGAAAAATTTTCCAGTGCTGAGTCAAAGAGTGTAAAAATCAGCTTAGGTGCAGAGAGATCCTGCCTCTAGAATCTATTCCAAGTTTCAGGCATAGTTGTGGTGCTCTAAGATCCACCACACCCTAGGATTCAAATTCTAGTCTCTCCCTGATTCGGGAGTAGGAAAGTTACTCTAGACTAGATTTTGCCTGGCTAAGATGACCCAGTTGGGGTGGCTGGTGGTCTGAGGGGGAGGATGTACTCAGTGCTGCCCATGCTCTGTCCAACCCTCTGTGTGCTCTAGGGAAATGACACCCAATACTGGCCCTGTAAGTCATTTGTGCTGGCACTTACCTCACTAGGCATGAGCGCACTGGAAATGTTGCTCACCACATGATACCCTTTCCCTTCCTTTGCTTGTGCTTCACTTTTCCCATTTCTTTGGAGCATAGAAGAATCCCTCAGATTGATGCTGACATAAATTATATAAATTTTTTAATCTGTAACAAGGAGACTATACATATATATATGTATGTATGTATCTATACACATATATATGTTCTTATTATCAAAGTATTTTATTCTACTTAATATTTCTTTTGCACTTTATAGGTTCCTAAATCTATTCTCAAATGTTTTTTACCTGTCTCAATGTCACCTTAAATTCAAATGTCAATGTATTTGTCCAGGCCTACTTGCAGAACCAGCCAGCTGAGAAATGGAGCATGAATTCATTAGCAAATAATACCTACCAGAACTGACCTTAAAACCTGCATGAATCAAAAGGAAAGACTTAGCTGGGCTTGTAGCAGCTGGTGCAGAGGGGGAGGTACACGCCACTGCCTTCCAAAGCATCTCCATCTGGGGCTGCTCGGCTGGAGCCACACTCACCAAATACACTCACACCCACCCCGGACACCTTCTTAGATGGATCGGCAGCAAAGAGAGGAAGGGTCCACCTGTGGTATTCCACGTGGATGGGTTTATTGCAGCCACCCATGTGAAGGGAACCAGGGACAAAGGCGAGCATCAGGGAAGAGCCCAGGTTTAAGTATGGGGGAGGCAGGGACAGAGAAAGCATCAGGGACCAATCCTTTGGGGCACAGGGATGGTGCACCGGCAGGGCTTGGGTGAGGGAGCTGATGGGGAAATACTGAGGGAGTGGCTGGGGAGCAAGGGCCAGTGGGCGAAGAGAGGAGGGAGAACATTCTAGGTCTGGGACACATAGGGGAGGAAAAGGGCCCAGGAGGTCAACGGGCAGACCAGGGGAGCAGAACTGGTGTACATTAACATACATAACATTAACATACAAAACATTAACATCCCCAAGAGGGGATGATGGGGAGAGGCCTTTATGTCTCCCTCACCTGGGAGCAACTTTCAGGAACTGACCTCCCAGAAGGCTCCATCCTGACCAGGAGGAATATTAGCCTCCACATGGGCTGACTCCTGTGAAAAAGAGGAGGCTATCCAGCAGAGCCAAAGAGAGCGAGATTCACAAACCACAAAATGTTATCAATCCTGTAACATCAAATCAAAAAACAACGGAAAGGAAATAAATACGGAAATAAGTCTCTCAGATTATTCCAGTGAATTTGGCAGTTGCTTATTAGCTTAAAAAAATACAGGCACAGGTAGCCTTTATCAGTGTGGAACTGTAGAGTCACATAATGACAGCCCACGCATTTTCACTCTAGGGAAGTAAACATTTTAGAGCATGAAAGGAATTGCTGTAGCTACCCAGGGGAGCTACCAATGTTTCTTGGATGAGGACAATTAACCAAACCAATATCGTTAATTTTGCCACAGGTTTTAAATGATCTAGAAAGCAGAATACACACTTTGTCTTAGTAGACCTAACTTAGGTACCGCAGCAGAAGAAAATTTCAGTAAAACCCCACAGCAGCCATGGCTGCAAATGGGAAGCCAAGACACCTGCAAAAATAGATTTTCATGGATCTTAACAACACCACTGAATTTCTGCTAGCTGTGTTCATCACTGGCTAGCCTAGACCAGCACAGGCCAGTACTGCGATTCTTCCCAGCTGGCACCTCTAGACTAGAGGCCTACTAGAGTTGTGGAGAGCCAGCTACAGCTGTAATCACCTGCATGCAGTGCCCTTCCTACTTGGAAGGGTGTCCTGATGTACACATCTGCATCAAAAGAGGCTTTGCCCTAATTTAATTTTAGCTCCATACCACAGATAAGGAAGTAGAGGCCCGTGGTTTATCCCTGCTCATACAACAGGATATTTGTGCAACCAGTCTCCAACAACCATCCCTACTGAATCTTGAATCCACACAGCTGTGCTTACAATGATTTTAGAGACAAGCACTTCTGTGAGCCACTCAGAAGTAGTGAAGGACAAGCCCCCATGGCTGCCCACAGCGAAGACCCACGGCACTCAGAAGGAAGCTGGCATTCCAAATCAGCGCCATATTGGCTGAGGCATGCACACATCCTAGCTGGTTGTAATGGTAGTGGTTTAGGCATTTAACTGTGCCAGGGAGTTGTTGCCTGCTGCTGCCCCATGCCAGTGGAGGACGAGGCTGAGATGGTGCACGTGCCCCATGCTAGCCAGCCAGCACAGAGCAGACCTACAGCAGCAAAGCACCACTTGCACAGAGCCTGTGCCTTTGTCTGGAGCACTTCTTTCCTCCTTTTTAACTAGATGACAGGGACCAATTAAACTAATGAGCCTCACAAAGTATTTCCCCTGGCTAACAACAGCCTGTATTAATGTTTGCAGAAGTGCAGCATTTGGGCCGTAAGCTTTCCTGTTAGATGTTAACGCTTTGCGAGGTGCTTAAACACCCTATGAAATTCTCCATTTCTCTGACTGGTACCTTTGTCAGGTGCAACAGCCCCTCTCTTCCTTCCCACAGCTGACTGTATCCCAGCACCCTGTAGGTGTGGGCACCCAAGCAGCACAGCTGTCCCTGCCCATAAAAAACCCATAGAGGACTGTATGACTCCCAGCCAGGCAATTTCTCTTCTGTGAATAGAGCCCAATTTTGCAGTTGTGTTGTCTAGTGTTTTTGTTTGTGGAGTGGGTATTTATTTTGGTGTGGATAGCTTAAGTCGAAAAATATAATCCCTTTCAGTTTAATCTCCCTCAACCTGCTAAATCAATTTTGGAAAGAAAGATGCAGGTTTAATCTTTCAAGATACCTTGTTTTTATAACTGTTGTAATAAATTATAATGAAGAAAATTTCTCTGTTGAACTTGAAAAGCCTCTGCTTACAAGAGAAAAAAGAAGGTAACTATTGACTTTGGCTTGGATTCTTTCAGCTTGCTCTAATTACCAGTCTTATTATATTCCTGTAAAATGCCAGACTTTCAAATGTGTTGTAAATGCAAACAGTGAAGAGAAATTGAACATGGAGATAACACCAGAAAAAAAAAAAGTTTATTAACGTTTTCAGTTCCCTTTTCGTTGCTCCATCAAGCACGTGCCATATTGCAATGGATATGGGTTCTAGAATTGAGATCCAGATTTGAATCTGCTCACCTTCCAAATCAGGGCCTTTCCAGAGCCATGGCAGCTCCCCAGACCCATTACTGAAGCTGAAACTAAGGTACCATTGCACATTCTAGACTCAATTTTTGTAACTCGTGGGCAATTTTTGGGGGTTTTTTTTTTTGCCCAGTTTTAAACCCTTGGAGTGATAAGTGATGATTGCAGTTGCAAGACTGTAACAGATGAGCTACCTCAGGCTCTCCATGCAGACCTGTACTGTAGCTTTCCTATGTATGACTTGGGTGTCTACACCATTATTACAATTTGTTTTGGTCAGCATGGCTGTCAGGGTAAACTGCCTGGCCATTGTGGTGGGAAGTGAGTACAACCATGATCCAAGGCTCCTGTTTGGTCCTTCTTTGAGGACCACGTGAGAACCAGGATGGACAAACAAGCAGACATACAAGCAGAGCTCTGCATTTATGTGACAGGAAAGCACAGAGCACTTTCAGAATAGACTAGAACTTTATGCGAGAAAACCAAGCTAAAGAGAAAAGAGGCAAGATTTCATCATACCCTTGGTTATGGGCACGACCACAAACTTCCAGAAGGGCTAAGTTCAGACTTATTCTGATCCTCTTATCAGGTGGAATAAGGCAGGATTTTTGCACTTTTGATGAGGCTTGTAGCTTATGCAGTTAATAGACTAGAATCAACACACTTCTTCAGAGCAGGAACATCCAACTCTAGAAGAAAACAGTTGACTGAAATCATGTTTCAGACTCCAAGGATGTAAAAGCAATATGAACACTTCTAAAGGCACCTTAGAAAATTTAAGAACTGTACTAATCACTCCAGCTTTTCATCTTACCTTAAGGTGCATAAATGATCCTCTATTAATCATCATCCTTTCCTTGTTTCACTGCTGCTCAGCCTTAGACAGAGACTTCTAAGCACTTTGAGAGATTGCTGCTGGTAAAACTTACACTGAAATATTCCCTGGTTCTCCTCCCCCTTGCAAAGAAAGGGAGTTAGGGCTTACATAGAAAGTGCTCAGTCCTTAAACAAATAGATCATTTGTAAGTCAATAAAAACATCCGAACAAGAGAACTGGAGTCCTGGGAAGCCAGATGTATTTCACATCAGAAATGATATGTCAATATCACAGCAAAACCTTGCATTTATGTATCACTTCATCTCCAAACACGGAAGAAATTATTTAAATTATTTAACTCCATAGTATCTGCATCACATCATTACCTTGTCTGTGGTAAGGATGAAGATATTTACCAAGCTTCTGGACCTACAAGGAGTTACCCAGATGACATTACTCTGACAGCAATGACAAGAGTGTCTGCCACTTGGCAAGACAATGTCCTGACTCATAATGCCAAAGACACAGAGAAAAGTGACCAGAATACAAATTTTAATTCCAGAAAGCAGCTTCATTCAGGACATGTCCTTAAATCTGAGCATTTGCTTTTCTGCTCCAGGAAGAGGATACAGGGCTCCTGATTACTAGTTATTTGCTCAAAACATTATTCTTCTAATTAAATACAATGTTAAAAACTTGAAGTCAATAGTTCTTTCAGTTCATTCTAGAGAGCAATTTTATCTTGCCTTTTGCTATTGCTATGGAAGTCAGTGAGAATTTCACCATTAATTTTGTTGTTTTTAATAAAGGAATGTGCTGGAAAATGCAAATTTTGGAAGACATTTACCTTTGAAAGAGCTATAAGGATCAAGCTCTTAATGCACACACTTTTAATTTACTAAGGTAAAAGAATTAGGCTACTGGTTACTTTGCATTCACCCAAGTTTTTCACAAAAGAATACCTTTCATTTTACTTCAGTGACTGCCAGCTGTTCTGAACAGCCTGTGCTTTTCCATCTAAAGCTAAATATAATGTCAATTATAAAAACTCTCCAAAGACATTTGCCACATTTGAGACTTCTTTTAACAGAGAGTCAGTAACAGTTTCAAGTTGCTTATAACACTCTGAAACCAGCTACAGGCAATGATTGCTTTTATTGAAGAAAATAAAATGACCACAATTATATTACACTGCATTCTCTTATGCTTGGAACTTGAAATTGGAGCTGTGCTGAAAGGAACAGATAGTGCACAGATGCTGATTTAATATACATCAGTATTTGAAATCAAAACCCACAAATTACACCCATCATCTTTACTTATGCAAGGAACTACTAGTCACTTAATAACTTTTAATGATCATACCAAGGGAAGACAACTACATGGCAAACACTATATTATTGGTGTAGTCTCATTCCAAATCCCAATTTAGGTAAATTAGGTAAATCCACAAAGATTTCCTCCTGGGTTTCTATATGACATGCTCTTTTCTTCACTTCAGTTTACATGCTGTTGGTAAGCATTATTGAATAATTTGAGGTCCTGTCCTCACATCATCATAGCAGGTGAGGTCCTCCTTACTGTAAAAAAACACCACACTCTGCTGTCTAGGTAGCTACACTCCATAGCTCCAGGCTGCAAATTTAACTCACTGGATTTAAACATGTAAAAGACTAAATTGTTGTAATGTACTAGCAGTGACAACAAAAACCCCCAAACCATGCTCTCATAGTCACTCTTGCTGAAACTCACTACAAAAAGGATGCATTTCTGGTGTTTTTAGGAAGGTAAGCATTAAGGTCCTGATTGCAATGGCAGTGTTTGGGGTTTGGTCACTAGTCACATTAGAAACCACAGCTTTAGTAGAAACTTGGTGGAGAAAGCTTTTTAAAACAAATATATATATATCATATATATTTGAGCTGTCATCCTCAGAGCTCAGTAGCATATGAACTCCCTGAAAGATGGATCAATTTTGAAGCAAGCTTACACAAGACCCTACAACTCTGCAGGGCATGGAACACTTTCTGCATGACCCGAGGGGATGCTAAAGGCACCAATCAGCCTGCAGGTGTGTTCTGTATTAGAGCATAATGAGATGGTATACAGGAGGCTTTACTTCAAGTAAAACGTGATCCCACAATCCAGTCTAAACCTTTCCTCAACCTGTGTATCTCTGCACACACACACACAAATGTGTAAGCACTTGTCAGCACACTGAGGCACAGATATACAGTGTTTATCTTTTTGTACTGCAGAACATTGTATAGCATACCAGGCCTGTCTTTTCTGATTATATTCCCTCCCTGCTTAACTCAGCTCTTTCAAAGGTAAATGTCTTCCAAAATTTGCATTTTCCAGCACATTCCTTTATTAAAAACAACAAAAACCCCACAAATGAATGCCAAAACCCCAGAAAAACAAACCCCAAACACACAAAACAAAAGCAAAAGAACCCCCACTTGTGTAGAAACAGATGATTGAAACAGAGGTAGGAGAGACCTGAGAGCAACAAACAAACCCCCTCCATTTCAGAATAAAATGCAATGAAGTCTACATATTAAGAGAGGACTCTCCACTGTTTCCTGATATAGTTGCCTAATACCTTACCTTTCCTAGTGCTCCTCTATAATGTTCTTACTCTCAATGGGGATAAAGAGGCAACAAGCAGAAAAAAACATCTCATCTACTTTAGAAATTTGTGCTATGGATAAAGGATTGATTGATTTTTAAAGGTGCTTGGCTCTCTCTACTGGTCACCGAGGGAGATGAGATAATTTGCTTTGATGAGACTGTCAACTTTCACCGAGTTTCTAAGGGAAGACCCACCCCTGAAAGACTTAATAAAAGAGTCCCTGTTTAGATGAGCCTAAGTTTCTTCAAAAAGGTGGTGGATAAACATATTTCATGCAACTGCACACAGTCAACATCACCCCTCAGCTCTGCTCTATCCCTTTGTGCTTCTGCTGGAGAAGGGATGTCCAGAAAGGTTTCTTTGTTCTGATAATGTTTCAGTATCTTGGCCATGAGGCTGTGTGCTTCAGAAGATCAGAATGTTAAAAAGAGCCTGTTGGTATTGTTTCACGAAGAAAGGATACAGAAGGGAACAATTCTCTCCTCAGTACAGGTTTGTGCCTTAAAATAAGACTTGTAGGAAGGCCTTGCCTGCATAATTGATAGACTGAGCTATCAAAGGTGAAAATTGCATTCTTGGTTCACTTTCAACACTTTGTTGAGGGGGGCAAGAGAGGAAGCCTTCAGAATACATTGGCTGTGAAACTCCAATGAAGTAATTTTTTTTTTTTATTATTATTCAATTTGCTTTAAAACTTACTGGTTTGGGATATATACACCTAGCCATAGCTTAGAAAGACCAAATAGTATGTGAGGTCAACAATGAAGAAATGGCTTGTTTAATGCTCTTTCCTTTGATTTCCTGCAGAATCCCTCAAATCTCCCTCTTCAAAGGTATCATTTGCTATTGATCTCTGCTGCAGCAGAAAACTTATCCTAACACACTTGCTCAAAAAAAAAAAAAAAAACATCTGAAAATTAGAGCATGGTGGTAAGCAGGAACCTCCTTTTGAAATCAGTCTGAGACTGCGATTCAAACTTGGTCTTTATCCAGTAAAAGAAAGAGAGGAGAAAACCTACCAGCCAATGTTTGCAACCTGCACCTGAGATGCACAAAAGCCAACCTGAAGTCTCTAGCTGGCATGCCTACAGCAGCTTTCTGAACCTGTCTATTGCATACTTTTGCCTGCAAAGCTCCGACTCCCATTGAATCTATTACGGATTCAAACACTCTCAATGCCTCCCATTACAACTTTCCCATTTCATATAAAAAAAATTAACTACTTCTTGGCCAGGCACAGCACTTGGATTTGGTCTTTCATCTCCCAAATCACAGGTAAGAGGCTGAATCACCTGACTGTGTTTAGTGCAAACTCCAGAAGAGTTTAAGAGAAAGGATGACTACAGATTGCTGGATAAAGATAGTATTTGGTCTAAGGAACATCTGGGCAAAAAAATGCATTTTGTTTTAGTATTTTAGTGCCAGTTTATTACATCTCAGAACCTAAAGACTGGAGTCCAGATAATGTTGGAGTGAGTCCATATCTCTATCTAAGCATCAAGGACCCAACTGTAAAACGTCCTGCTATGTTTTTCCATGTTTGTTTAAAGGTTGAAGAGAACATGATACTAAAATTTTGTGAGTCATCTTAGTGCAGTTTTGAGTAGCCTCTTCCGGCAAATAACATATTTATATATGTTTCATAGAGCAATACATTGCGAGTTTATTAGCAAACAGCAAAAATTCCATCAGTCTCAAGAATTACAAATAAGTCACTCTTCTGTGTCCAGCCTTAAGCAAATGGTTAGAGGGAGCCAAGACATTGTGAAAGGAGCTATGCAGTTTATCCAGATGTCCCTAGACAAAAAGAGAAGAGCAGCAATTATCATCTGCTGTTGCAGATTGTTTTGGGAGGAATTTCTTGAGCTGAGGTGTGCTGAAGACAGACAAGGACAGGCAAAAATACCCACAGTAACTTCAAATCCTGACACAGTGCCTTGGGGAACTTTTGTACCTTGATGAGCAGCATGAATTTTAGAAGGTTTTGTGTTCGTTGTTTGTCTTGTTCAAGATCCCTTTGGATTCTGGTGGCTGTGGTTTTATTAAAAACTATCCTATTTTTGTGAGGGCTCCTGAGCTGATGGCCTCGGGTTGAATGCATGCCTTTACAAGTGGCTTGAAATCACTCACTGTCACACTGACTCTTCTGTTTCATTTTCTGCTTACTGAGCACAGAGCGGAGATGGATGCTTGCACTGGGTCTGTCACCTGCAAAGCCTTGGAGGGAGGGCCCAGAAATAAACATGGTGATTTTTCTTTCTGTCCTACTGATCCCAGTGGAAGTCAACATTTTCCATTCCCCCTAGAATATCCTGTGGTTAAAGGAAAGGGATCATCTCACCTATCTTTTTGCACATTAACAGCACATGCATACTTTTTCAGTAAAGCTACAGTACAGAGATGGCTCTTTCACTTGAAGGCAGCCAGAAGTGAGGCACATTGTGCCATTGTCCATGTCACTCCAGCGTTTGCCCCTACACTGCACTTCCAGAATAGTTCATGTCCTTCCCTCTGACAGTGGGAACAGAGCCTCACTCAATGCTACCTTTGCTGTTCCTCACATGTGTTCATCTCACATTTTTCTTTAGTTTCTATTATTTTCCTTTGAATCTGCATGATGCCAGTGAGCTAAGCTGGCTCTCCTTTTAATCCTCTGCACGACTTCCTATCAGTGAATGACCCTGGGGGTGTACAGCTCGCAGAGCACGCACCCATCCAGTGGCTCTATGAAACCAAGAAAAGGCAAGCAACTTCTTTAGTAGACTTTCATCAGAGGGTTGTTAAGTTCTAAAACAAACAGAGAATAGCAGCTTTGATTCTCTCTGGGTATGTGGAGTTAAAGATCTGAAACTCTATAAGGAAAATAAAAGTGGGAGAGCCCTTCAAAGATGGAAAGAAACAAAGATGGGAGAACAAAGATGATTTCTCTTAGAAATGTCAAGTGAATAACCTGTTGCTCCGGATAAGACCAGGCTGGAAAAGAGCTGTTCTTTACTTTGACATGCTCTTTACCAAAAAGTGCTGAATCCATGGTACCGGGGGTGGTGCTACCTTTATGTTGTGCCCTCACTTCTCAGTGGTGAAGTAAAAACTCTTTTTGAGTTTTTGAAGCATAAAGTGCAGTCAGAGGGGCAAGTTTTCCCCACAGTTAGGACTACCGTTTCCCAATCCACAGAAATTCTAAAGGTTTCCCTCATAACAATTCCTCTTTCCGAATATTTTTTCTTAATTTCTTAATTTATTTTCTTAATTTTACAAAAATTGCATGGATCGTAAGATCTTAAGTCCAGGATAAGTCGAATTCTGTCTGACCAAAAAAAACCCCAAACCCTTCACTTCTCACCTTAACAAAAAAAGAAGGTAGCTTATTTTCTAACTTGTTCTTTTTCTTCTTCTATATACCATATCCTTCTCAGGTGGTTGTTACTGATTGTGATGCAGGGTTTAATTTGTTAATTTAGGGATTTCTTTTTGGTGATGTATTTTTTATTAAGATTAAGATAAAAGCCACTGATCCTCAGGTAGCTTCTCAGTGTCTCCCCACCCAAGTCACAATTGAGAAGAAAAATCCTAAAAATCTTATGTCCACTCATATGAACTTCTGTGTCCCCTAGATATATTAGCACTGTTTTAAAGCTGGTCTTAGTCACACCAGCTGCATAGCTGATCATCTCTTACAGCAAGTGTTCCTCTTCCAGTTTTCCTAGAAAAAAACCTCATCACATTTAAATTATAAATTAAGCAATTGGATAACTTCTCACAATATTTTTCTTTGGTGAAGGAAAAGCCCTCTCAAAACTAGTCATCAGGGACCAGTGGAAATGTTCATATTTTTAGACTGAAGAAAGCAGCTTTGCTGGAGTTGTTGAAAACTTGAGAGAAGAGCAGCAATTGATATGAAGATGGAGGAATGAGAATCATAGAATCACAGAATTAATTATGTTGGAAAAGACCTTTAGGATCATCAAGTCCAACCATAAACCCGACACTGACAAGTCCACCACTAAACTGTGTCCCTAGATGCCACATCTACACACCTTTTAAATACCTTCAGGGATAGTGACTCAACCACTTTCCCCACTTCAACCTTTTCCAATGCCTAGCAACCCTTTTTGTGAAGAAGCTTTTTCTAATATCCTATTTAAACCTCCCCATGAGTAGCTTTGGCCATTTCCTCTCTCCCTATCACTTGGTACTTGGGGGAAGAGACTGATCTCTGCCTGCCTACAACCTCTTTCAGACAGTTGTAGAGAGGGATAAGATCCTCCCAAGTCTCCTTTTCTCCGGGCTAAACAATCCCA
>VZTN01019871.1:0-14127 GCA_013400515.1 Erpornis zantholeuca | reverse complement strand
TAGTCAGAAGGAGATACAGTGTGCTCTTACTGCCGATTTAAACTAGTGAAAGAACTACTACAAAGAAATCCACAGAAGAGAAATAACCTGTGCAGAGCAAATTCCTCTGTGACTGACGTGGGAAAAAAAGCTGGGAGCATATAGCACCACTAATGTTATTAATCTAAGTGACAAGCAAGAAAATAAAAGATAACAATAGACGCTGACAGTGCACACTGAGNCCTCCAGAATCTTCTTGTTCAATCACAAACTCAAAGCAGGGTCACCTAGGGGCGTTTGCTCAGGACCCTGTGAAGACAGCTTTTGAAAGGTCTCCAAGCACGGCGAGTCTACAACCTCCTAAACAACCTGTGCCAGTGCTTGGTCACCCTCACTGAAAAAAAAAGTTGCTTCCTGATGTTCATTTGGAGCATTCCGTGTTTCTGTCTGGGCCCATTGCCTCTGTCCCCTTCTTTCTCTCCCTTCCACCCCACTTCCTTCCTTTCTTTTATTCTCAATATTTCTCTCTCTTGCTTACTTGGACTTTCTGGGGGTTTTAAATTTTTTTTTTTAGATTAACTTCACTGACTTTGGATAATTATTGAAGGGTTTTTTTTTTTTTGGTTTTTTGTTTTTTTTTTTTTTTGATAACTTTCTGGAAAAACACATAGTGAAAATTTATTTTTTATCAATCTGCATCATATCTTCACTACCATGAAACAGGAACACTGTGAAGAGTGAGAACATTCTGTCACGAAATGTTTAGTTCATGCACTGTGATGACCAAAATACTTTACTCAAAATTGCAAAATCATGCATTCACCTAAAATGTAACTTTAGAATGTAACATCTGTCTGCATGGTTTCTGCTTTTTACAGGACTCTCCTGGGAGGGGGAAATATTTATTTGTGTTGAAGAAATGAAACTTACTGGCTTCAGAGTGAGTTCTGTCATCCTGAAGATATTATATTTGAGCTAGATTTTGACCCAACCAACTTGTCTAACTGTGCTTTAAAACAAGGGCAAAGTGTGATGCCTATAGCAGTTCTATGCTGCAAATCCTAAGAAAACTTTAATCAGGATTCTGAGTACTTAGTTTTCAGTGATTTAGCTGGAAAATTTATACAGAAAATGGGCTCATCTTTGTTCTAAAGAAGCAGAAGAGGCCCGCACTACAGTCCTCTTGTGTGTATTTGGGTAGCAAAAACCTAGGGAAAATGAAAATTCCTTCCTGAGTACAATGCTACTAGTCAATAATGGACAAGGTACTCTTGATCTGTTTCATTTAAATCTGTTTCAGAATATTGAGGGTATTTTCACTGAATACACATTTACTGTACTTATTATCCATATTGCACTGGTTTAGAGGCTTTCTAATCATTTTGACAGAGGGTTGAATGTTTTCTGTTTTTACAGACATAATTTGTTTTTAATAATGGTTACTTCTAATATTATTTCACAAGCTTTAATTGTTTCACGTTGTTAGGGGGCACCAGGGGATAACCTGTGCTTCCTGGTATTTTCCTTTATTGTAATAGGCTATTAACCTTTTTAGGCTACTAACATATTTACATATTTTCTGTTCTGTTTTTATGAGAAATTACTGTGAGAACTCCAGTTGACCCCTGCACTGAAAATATCATTCTATTTTCCCCATAGATCAATCTGCCTTGAACAAATCAGTAATCCTTTTCTGACCTTCCTTCTTTACTGAATTTTGAAACAATACTTGAACCTAATTATTGTTTTTCTCTTTAAAATATTCATCATGGGATCATATTTTTGAAAGGAGCTACCATGTTGCATTCTTTTTTAATTTTGGTCTGCTTTCAAAATTAATCATAAGGAAAATAATATTTTACCAGTAGAGGGAGATATAATACTAGAAAAATATTTTTTAAAATATGATTTATTACTTGCTGAAGGAAAAAAAAAAATGATTAGGATTTCTTTGTGTTACTTGACCATAGCTTGACAAATATTTCCAGGGCTGCGAAAATGTAAACATCCAAATGGTAATGTTAATGCAATATTTAAAGCCCAAGATATTTTCTGGAGAATGAGAACGCTCATAACAAAAAAAATTTCATTAGATCCACTGGGATTGAGATTATATCCTCTGTAACTAATTTCCTGCATACATTAAATTAACAGGTAACGCATATACAAGTTATGTGAAGGGTTCCATATTTCAGAATATGGGTTTCAGAATATTATCCTGAAAAGCTTTTTATTCCAATAAAATCATACCAACCTTATTTCCACTAGACTTAGAAAATTGCATTGAACTATTTGTAGTTTTTATCATGTGATTAGAGGCTCTGCATCTCAATAAAGTGACATAGGCCTGTGCAACAAAATAGGCCATCAAGTTCACACTCTGCCAAAGCTACACATAAGTTACCTTGCCCCTAATGTTTTAGGCAGTAAAACAGTTTCTTGACTCCTAATTTAGAGTGCTTTTGTAATCTAACAGTTTGTGGATCTTAGTATTTCCCTCCTCACTTTTTTTTATTTTATTTTTTATTTTAGCTTGTTGGTTTGCCATATTTCTGCAATAGTCTCTCTTCTGCAATAAATTACATCACACAGCCTAGACTACATTCACTAACATGTTCAAGTGAAATCTTACTGTCTACAGTACTGGAAGGGCTACATTGGTATTCTCATGGGACGGTATTTAAAGGGATGATTTTGAGCTCCATGGACAGATGTATTTCAAATGAAATCTGCATGCAAATATGATAGAAGTGTATTCTTCTGCATTCCTTCCCTTTTCACTCTTCCTTTAAAACAATGTAGATTATTTAAATTACATCAGGAAGGAAAAAGACTAAAAGGAATTTTTTAATGAGAAATTCTCTAAAACTTTAGCATAACAACAATTGCAGTGATATAATTACTATCCTTCCTATACTCTCTATGAAAAAACTTAACTTCCAAAAGCAGAGGAAGTTAATTCACAATCTTTACTATTTTATACATATCAGCATGGCACATAGAACTTTGTTCCTGATGTCTTCTTGTTCTTGTCCAGATTATTTCAGCTATTAGGCATTTCACAGAATCTATCATAGATTAGAATTTAAATTGATATAGTTTTAAGCTCTATATATATGGGGGGGGGGGCATTTTAAAGGGAATTCCACAATTATCTCTGCAGCATCATTATAACATGAGAGCAAAACCATCCATATGGTGGCATACAGATTAATAGATAATGGCCACCTCTATGACCTTTCAACTTTAAAGGCATCATGCTTTATCTGAAGCAAACTTTGTTCTATTAGCAAGTAGCTGGTACAAGTTGTTGTTTCGCAGTCTATGCTGCCTGGAATAAAGAAGCTTACTTTGGGTAGCTCTTTTCATTTTTAAAACAACCGGAATATCAAAAACGGCAGAACTGACAGATCTTTCAACAACCTGTCATGTTACTTTGTTATTCTCTGTTAGTACTGCAGGGAGAAGTGGAAGATAAAATTAAAAAGTGATGTACAATGTCTTATGGGATTCTGGTTTTTTAAAATAATTATTATGTAACAGCAATAAAAAATAGTTCTGACTCCAATATTTTTGGAGTGGGCTATTTTTATCTTGATATCAATATAACAGCTTTAATAGCCATTTTTAGTACATTTGAGTAAATACTATTTGGAGCTTGGAAGAAAAACTAAAACGTTGCCTTAATTATGCCTGTTACAAAGAATGTTCACAATAAGATAAATTACATATACAGAGATGTACGTTAGAAAAGCCCATTAACCGACTAAAAGGAGACTTGTTATAATTACACTATATAAGATAAATTAACATACATTTGATTTGACTGTACTGCTTATCTATCACTGACAAACATATTACACAAAAATACTGTTCACTTAGCAGCTGATTTGATTAAAGCTGCAAATACTGCATCTAAGCATTGCTGAAGAGTAACCTTTGTTGCTTAGTAACACCACATAAAATCCAAGTGGTGACATAGAAAGCTAGAATCCTGCTGACTATTAATCACTGAATTTGCTATGCTTATGAGCATTTTGCTTAGTTTGGTTTAGTATATTTTACTAGTTTTAATATTTTCTCATGACATTCACCATCAGCATTATCACAGTCACTTTTACATTAATATGCACATATTATTATTATGTCTTATATAATAGAGTGCAGAACATTTTTTTAAGGAATGAAAAGCAAAATTCTAATATATAATAAAAATGGCAAAAAAGGAGCTTCATCTTCCTATACAGAACATGGAAAAGAAAATATCTTTTATCAAACACAAACATCCTTATAAGGGAGTGATAGGCAAAAAAAGTTGTGCTTCTAGTACCATGATTTTATCTGGTCAGCATATGGTACTGAAAATTGTATTCTTTATTAGAATATGACCAAGATAGAATGGCAAAAATCTTATACAGGATTTTGAAATTAGGATTTAGAGGAAATTTTAATTATTTGCATGGTGAGGTTAAAAATAGATCCTTCACTCAATATATCCTCATAATTCTTGTTCAGTTATTGAGTTTTCAGCATTTATATTGAGACCTGAGGGGCTCTGGTTTTGCATCTGAGTAAGCAACCTGGGACTACATCAAAAGACTCAATTTCTTTCAGATACTAGAAGTTTAAATATAACAGAATAACTAACTTCAGGTGGAGAAAGAATCACCATTCAGTTACTCTGTGTGGAGATGTTTGAGAAGCCTAACTCCTTCCCCTTAGGGACAAATAGTTACTGCATCGTGAGAAAACATAGAATTAAATTAAGATGGTGCAATCATATACTGATATACAACCTGAGTTGTGATTTCAGTTATAAATAACTGGAGTTTCTAAGTTGGTCATAAAAGTTTGCTAAAGCCTGAACAGTGATGCACAAGGTATAAATTTACAGAATAATCTATTGAAGTTTTTTTTTGGAAAACTGACACACAGTAGAACATGTATTGAGTGAGTAAAATGTTGACTAAATCTACTTTGGCTATTACTCAAAACTATGTATATAAAAATTTCTTAATATTTTTGCCATATTTGACAAGGAAATCAGACAGGATTGCAACCTGGACTGGTGATATACAACAATGATGTGCACAGTGAAAACGATGAATTTAAAATGAAAATGTGTCTATGACAGAATTGCACTATAATCTTCCTTAGAGAACTCTGGTAAACCAATGCATCACACTGCATGATCTGAAAAGTGATTTGATAAATATTGATACGCATAAAGAGAACAAAAATTGAAATACGTACACATATATACCCCTGAATTTGCTTGTCCTTAAATCATATATCTTTTTAGAACAAATACTTAAAGAAGAATTATTAAAGCCTTGAGGAATCAAATACACATGATATGAGCTTACATAGAGTGTACAGTATCACATGACAATAGAGGTTTTGTTGTGTTAAAGAGAAAATATTAGACTGTGGAGAAGTCATATTTGGAATTTATTGAGGATTGGGAACGGTCATTGTATCTCAATCTTGGATTCTGACTTTGGCCCAAAGGTTAAAGTGAGGTAATGAAATTAGATGATATCACAAAGTTGGCAGTCATTTTGAATAAAAGAGAGCAGTGAAATATGACACATAAATAAATGAATAGTCTTAGAGAGTGAAGTAATAGGGCATGGGGGAATTTATGAGAACAAAGTGAAAATCCATTCATTTAGACACTCAGAACAAGAATCTGTAGGACAATCTTGGACCTGCAAACAAGCTGGAATTTTCTCAGCTGGAAACAAGAAATTAATTTTAAAATACCCAGGTATATATAAGCCAATAAGGATGATAGTAAATCAATAATGGAATAAAGCTATAAAAAACAGCTGCTATGGTCCCCCAAATCAGTAACCAAAATACTTCCAGCGAAGCAGAAATAGTAGTACCTTTGCACAAGATATCAGTGTGACTTCAATTAGAATCAGTGTACAGATGTAACTACCGAAAGTGAGAAAGAACCATGGGCTACTATGCAGAATTCATCAAATAATTAATAAAAAAATACATAATTTTAATTTGAAAAATAAACTAGCTTATCACAACGTACTTAGTAAATGAAGATTCACTCAGACTTCTTTTCTGACTGCCATGATTTTTCAAAAATGATGAATAGTGACTTAGCAACCTAGCCAAAATGACATTGCGTGTTATAGAATGAGGATGGTCACCTCAGAAACAGGGACAGGGTCAAGGTTTAGCACACTTTTTGCTTCCATCTTCACCTTACATGACAGACTAAGAGGTCTCAGTGCCCTGAGCTGGAGGACCATGACTGGTGAGAATGACAAACTCCCAGCTGACCTTGGGCTTGTGTGGATCTGCTACTCCAGATGGATCGACATCTTCATAAATGTCTTGGATGCAGAACTGGAAGGGATTCTGAGAAGGTTCACAGACAATACAAAATTGGGAGGAGCTGTTGACTACTTAGAGGGCAGGCAGGCCCTGCAGAGAGACCCCAAAAAATTAGAGAGATGGGTAATCACCAACTCTATGAAGTTTAGCAAGGGCACATGCTGGATTCTGCACCTGAGATGGGTAAACCCAGGGTGTGCATACACACTGGGCAATGACATGCTGGAGAAAATGGACCTGGGGGTCCTGGTTGATAGCAAATTGAATGTGAGTCAGCAGTGCCCTGGCAGCCAGGAGGGCAAGCTGTGTCCTGGGGAGCATCAGGCACAGCATCGCCAGCTGGGCAAGGGAGGGGATTGTCCTGCTCTGCTCTGCTCTAGGGCAGCCCTGTGTCCAGTTTTAGATGCCACAATATAAAAAAGATATAAAGCTATTAGAGAGTATCCATATAAGGGCAACTAAGACGGTGAAGAACCTTGAGGGGAAGCCATATGAAGAGCAGTTGAAGTCAGTTGGCTTCTTCAGTCTGGAGAAGAGGGGAGAAGACTGAGGAGAGACCTCATTGCTGTCTACAGCTACCTCACAAGGGGAAGAGGAGGGGCAAACACTGATCTCTTCACTCTCATGACCAGTGACAGGACCTGAAGGAATGGACTGAAGCTGTGTCAGGGGAGGTTTCAGGAAGAATTTGGACAATGGTCTCATGTACATTATGAGATTCTGGGGCTGTCCAGGGCCAGGAGTTGGACTTTGATGATCCTAGTGGTTCCCTTCCAACTGAGAATACTCTGTGATTCTCTCAATTAAAACTCACTTGGGGAAAACTCCAGCAGCTGATCCCAGACTATAGACACTGCTTAGCTCTTTGACTCCAATACAGAATTCTCCAACCAATTTTTTTCCAGCAAAGCCTTGCCATTTTTCTTGAGATCATTCATTCCTGTAACTACTTTAAACGTCAGTATGGTCAACACAGAATCAGGTATGATTTGACCTTTCTCACTTTTTGTCAGAAAATCTATCAGAAGGCTTTGCACCACAACACTAGCAATATTTATACTCAGTTTTATACATCAGGTTTTTATAGCGTAGCCTTTTTTATTAAGGTTGTACTATGGTCTCAAACTCTCTGAATAAATTTTAAATAAAAAAAAAACCAAAACAACCTATGTAGCAAAACTACATAGTTTTCTAGAGTCACAGTAGCTGAACATCAAACCTAATGCTCTACAGTACTTTTGCCTTAAAGTTTGTGGACATACCTGTTTGTATTCTTTCTGGCCACAAGTAAAAAGTTGATGCCCTCGAATGGATGTATTTAACAATACAGACAGAGACAGAGTTAATATATTTGCTGTCTAGAAATGCACCAGGTAACAAGCATTATGAAAATGAAAAAAAAAAATTTAATTCTAGAACACAGTGGGCACAAACTATGCACCATCTCAAATACACTGCAACTTAAAACAATTATTTAATTATGACACAAGTGAAATTCTGGAGCAGCAACCCAAAGGAAACAATGGGCTTAAGAGAATACTAACAGTTTTTAGAAAAAATATAATGGTTTTCTGAAAGCTATTTCATGAGGTTTTTGTCTGCAATAGAAAGAGACAGGACTAAACAATAAAGGGAACTATTCTCAGCCTGATGTTTGGAAAATGAAGCATATTCATAATTGAATAGAAAGCTAATAGTTTATGTCACAAAGATTCATATGGTTATGATTTTAAGGTAGCACTAATGGAGAAAGAACTCTTTGTCTGGCCTTCCCCAAAGATTTTTAAGTGTACTTTATCTGTCCACACGCTGAGCATGTCTTCCACACAGTAGTTACCAGAACTTTCTTCATTGCCACCAGAGACCATTCAAAACTATTTTGAAACATACTTCAGGTGCCTCGTTTCAGACCTCGTTCCTTCTCTGAAGGAACTTGTCTTACTGATTAAAATGTGAACATGCATATTATTGTTGCCTAAATATTTTTTTTACATACAGATACATGAAGTCAGATATCACTATAGAATAAATGTTTATGAAAGACACGTTTGAAAATCTGCCAATAGAAACTTCTCAGATACTCATCATGAACAAAAATCAGTCTGGAAAGGAGAAGGCTTTGGGGAGGTCTTGTAGCAGCCTTCCAGTACCTAAAAGGAACTTTTAAGAGACATGGAGAGGGACTTTTTACAAGCGCAGTTAGTGATAGGACAAGGAGGAACAGCTGAAACCTAAAGCAGGGTAGGCTTAAATCAGATATTAGGAAAAAATTTTTCACTGCAACAGTCATGAGGCACTGCTGCCCAGAGAGTTTGTGGACCCCCATTTCTGGAAATCTTCCAGACCAGGCTGGGTGGGCCTCTTAGTAACCTGGTCTGCTGGAAAGTACCCTGCCCATAGCAGGGGGATTTCATCTAGATGATCTTTAAGGTCCTTTTCAACCTTACATTCTATGATTCTATAAAAAATTGTAGTAATTAGTGACAGATTCTATTTACTTCCTTTCTTTCTTATTTCCATTTTTCTTTTAGAAATATATATATATGTATGTGTGTGCAATTTTAAATTATCATTACCATAGGATAAATACTTTGAATGTGACCCATGACACCACTTTCCCCATCTTAAAATTATAACTGTTCTCTGCATTTTTAGTTTGCACAATTTCAGGGCTACAATAAACTGAAATTTGTATCTCCTGCAGCAATTTTGGAAGACAAAATGAGACTAATAAAGAATTCTTTAGAATCCCTCCTGGTTTTAAATAGAATTTTTCTGGGGAAAATTTTCATTGACTGTCTGAAAGTGCAAGATTATCACAATAACTACACATTACATAAGATTATCCAAAATGCACACTGTTCAAAACACAGAGGACATAAAATGTCTTATTGGCTGCAATAACTTCCTCTCTTCCAAGAACAGTGATTAATCTTCTAAACTCTTGAATTTGTGTACCTATATAAAATGTGTTTTATTCTTCCATTTTTTTATTCAATTATCTCACTTTCGTTTCTTGCAATCATTAAAAAAAAAAAAAATTGTACTTTCAGATGAAAGATCCACAATGACCAGAATTCTGTCTAGGAGGGTGAGCAGCACAAAGTGCTGGAAAGATCACCAGGACAGAGAAGATGAGGAACAGTATTGAACAGCATTCTCTCAAGATGTAAATCATGCTTCAGACACTCAGTGATTCAGAGGCGGTGACTTCATATTGGTAGAATATTTGTTCCAATATGAATTTTTGCAAGAACTGAATGCAGATAAGTACAAGAGCACCTATACTGTATTAGAGTTGCAATCCAGCTTTGTGTCAACTTGTTGTGAAAGAACATACAAACAAAATGATTTACTTAATTACTCTTCTAGGTCTGAGTTATTTTTACCTTTGTTGCCTTCAATGGACTTAGTTATGAATTCAGTTATCCCGTCTGGATTCCATTTCTTTTTGTTAAACCTTGAGTGCATATAAGCTTTAAGCATTTTACAGTGAATCTTTGGCATTGAGTGCTGTTTTCTGGAAAGATTCAGCCTTCAGTTCTCTGCTTAGATGCTATCAGTTTAATCTGATGTCCCTTATTTAATATATTAGAATGAACTCTTGATTTATCTGTATTGTCTTTTCATCAGACTTAGAATTGTAGATGTCTTTGTTATTCTCCTCACTTGTCCCTTTCCAATCAGGGAAGTTTTAGCACTCATACCTCAAGTGAGAATTGTTTTGTGACTTCAATCATCTTTCTTCATGGCCATATTCAAAATGTGTTTGAAACAGGAATTTACACATTTGCCTTTATTTTTTGACCACTACTGAACAGGTGCCAGTTTTTCTTTGCTACAAGGTCTTACCTTGAAGACAATAGCCAGTGCAGGGTGCATATGTTATATGTTTGCTTTTTTCCTAACCATTAATACTTGTCTACATTAAAATTAATTTTCCATGCTGCTGCAACTTTCTTGATGTCATAAAATCTATTCTTGGTCTTTCTGCAGTTCTGCATGGTCTGGCTGTATGTCCTCATTATCTGGAATGACTCCATATTATCAGCAAATTTTTTGCACTTGCTGCTCACATCTAGTTCATTTATGAATATGTTGAATGGCACAAATTACAGCACAGATACTTGCTTTTCCTGAAGAAAATTTCATTATTGCCATTAGCTACCTGTGAAAATTGAAAACTAAAATGACAGGTGTATCAGGGCTGTAGACGGATGAATAAATATGACATTAATAAAGCTATTTAACTACAGTGCAATGAATCTTGTTATTTCTACCAGTATAACTGTGTTGGATGGATGCTAATCTGAGAGGAGAATTTTTTTGTCTATTTAGAAATTCAGTTTTCCATAGTGGTACGAAACCATAATGACAAGAAAAAACAGTTTAAAACAATTGGGGGAGGAAAGATCTGAAAATTTCTAGATTCAATAATTTTCATCCCTATTTTCTATGCTAAATTGGAGGACTTTATTATGGTTTTTGATGATGACTTCTTTCATAGTGCCCATTACACACTGGGGTGTCCTTAAATAAATTGTGTTAAATGCAGCCACAATGCAACAGTGATTTGTGGGACCCATATCAATGCCAGAAGTGAAAAATGCATTTTAGGTAAAACATGAGACAACCCCCCCAAAACCCATTCTAAAATTACAGTGTTAACAGCTCTGTTCTTATAATAATTTTTATGCATTTATTTTTGTTGAGTAAATTGATTCCATCCAGTTTCACCTCTGCATAATTGTATGCTAAACTAATTCATCATTTTTCTTTCAGCAAACTGCATTGCCATGGCTGTGTGATGTGCACAGTACATCCATACTTTGAGTAACAAGGTCTGTAAGGGGTTTTTTGTAATCCATTATTGGTACATTGTAATACCACTTAATAGCATAACACATGTTTTAAGCCTCTTCCAGCTGGCATGGTCAGCTTCTGCTAACCTCCAAGTTCCCAGATAATGTGAATTTGATGATCGCTCTCTGTCGCAGAGATACAGGAGTGCATAGCAATGGAGCTAATCACTG
Organism: Erpornis zantholeuca; assembly: GCA_013400515.1. Classification (NCBI taxonomy): domain Eukaryota; kingdom Metazoa; phylum Chordata; class Aves; order Passeriformes; family Timaliidae; genus Erpornis; species Erpornis zantholeuca. Next base: position 2,755 of record VZTN01019871.1, on the reverse strand, counting down.
GTTGAGTATCTATAACGTTCCTATAAAAATTTGTCACAATGACATGGATAGCAAGGGCCTGACTCTCCTTTCAAATGCCAACGCTCTTTTTCTCTGCAATTGCAATGCTGTTTAACACAAAGCAGAGGATTCTGATGAGCACTAGCAGAAAAGCAGATCAGGTCAAGATGATGTAAGAATATGGGGAAACAATAATGGGCCTTATATATATATTTTTTTTTTATATATTCGGTAGACATCGCAGTGATTTACATGTGTACGTGAGCACCCATCTGGTTCTTTCTTTCCAGAAAGGTTTTTTGAAAAATATGTGTCATTCAAGTATGAGAAGACACTGAAAGATGAATGAATTAAAAGAACCCCTATCAATTTACAAAAAGAAGCTTTTTCAAGTTGACATATGTACGATTCTATCAATAAAATGACTGGGGAAAAAATTACATTAAATACATTGAAATCTTGATTCATAGAAGAATCTTTTATATTCAAGGCACATATAATATAAATATAACTTTATTTTCCATTAGTTATTCTTTTGCTGATTCAGCATTCTGGATCAAAAGAACTTCTTGTAAATTGACCACATAATTGGAGAGTTGCTACATTTAGTTCTGTCATGCCTCTGCTAAAGACAGTATGCTATGCTTCCTATTTATTTTTGAAAAACACAAAATTAAAATGAGATCAATTAAATACAAAGACTCAAATAATAGACCTGGGGTAAGGATTCTGTCAGGATGTTTTTATGTAGCATTAATTTGTTTCTGTGGCCTTCCCAGTTTCAGCTATGTACATATCTTCATCTTGATTCATCAACCAGATTCACTATATAATTCAAGGAGATATATATTACTTCCTAAACTAAGTTCTTCTAACCCTTTTAGGTATCTATACTACAATGAGATAAAGCATGTTCTAGAAGTGCCACTTTTTATTCAAGGAATAAAACCTCTGTCTGACAAGCTGAGATGTAGATGTCCACATTATAAAAATTTGAAGGCAGGTGAGGTAAATCCCACTATATTTGATTTATTTCAGTGGAAGACAATATGAATTACTACATAATTCTCACTAAGCATCTGGTGTTGTGGAAGGAAATTATGTTATCAATTGTATTAGAAATAGTGGAGGTAAAGATAACTTTTGGCTGCATATGATTCTATGAAATATTGCATCTATTTCCTCTGTGCTACAGCATCATTTTTAAAGTGAAATGAATGTTAAGATTCTGCCTAGAGAAGCCTGAAGAGGAAGAGGGTTGCATGAGTTATTCCTGCTCCATTAAATTAAAAGTGCCTTGAGCCTGTTCTCTGACTGTGGTCACATAAGAATTGATTTCCATACTGGTAAACATGCTGAGACACAGAGCATCAGTACATGCATCAATATTAGATTTTGATAAAGGTCTCTGACCCACAATAACCATGGAACCATGCCTAGAAATTGCATGGAAAAGTGCTAGTAGGAATGGAAAAAGATCAGGCCAGGGTCTGTTCAAGTCCCAGAGTCATGGAATATCCCCTAAAACTATTTATACCACTAGCATATGTATTCTTTTAGATCCCATAAATACATCTGAGACATACTTATAAAATGAGAATTATGACTGCACCATACTTTTTTATACCATACCACATTTCTAGCTTAGGTTTTAGATATAAATATAGTGGGAGTGGAGAGTGCTTCAAGACTCACTTGATATTTACGTGTTTATTCACTCATAAGAAATAATGACCACTTATTTTTATGTTCACAGACCCATTCAATTCAATCTATCAGAAAGAGAAGAGAAGGAGACAGGGAAGACTTTGATATGTCTCCTGATAAGAGTTGCCATTACATTGCCACACACAAATGAGAAAACAATACAATTCAAAAGAGAGGTCAAAATTAAAATAAGAATTCAGGAAATAGAATATTCTGGTAAAGGGTATGGATATTTTCAGAACTTTTTTGCATATACCACAAACATTCACACACTGTAAAACCTAAATCTTGATTATTTTTGATGGGAGAAAATGGTCAGCTGGAGAGAAGAAAAAGAAATTATTGATCAAAATAAAAAAAAAGTGCATCATTAATGTATCTACAGATAAGAAGTTACATCAGGTAAAAGCCTCCTAGGAAAAATGAACTCATACATAGGCTTTCTGGAATATCATATGTCATATTACAGAATAGTTTTTTCCCTATCCGTAGCTAAAATACATAGGATGTTTGATGGTCATCTATTCCTTAAAAATTGCATCAGTTACCAATTATTTTCAATCTTAAAATGGTAATGGGTTTACCAGAGTACTTTTTGTTAAGTTTTCTTTTTCACTGTTCTGTGTCAGACTTTAACAGGAAGTATAGAAAAATACAGAGAGTGTAGAATAGGGTTTTTATAAGGTTTTTAGAATGACTCTCTTTTTTTTCATATAAGGGTAACTTGAGTATTTTAGAGTATTTTAGAAGAGTTTGAGCCAAGTTCCCTTTTGCAACTCCTATAGAGCATTTTCCAGTAATTCTTTTTCATATTCATCGCTTATTGAGGGAAAGTTGTAACTAAAGTTTTAGGTGTGTGACTTATTAACTGAAATACATTTTCTGAGTATTATACTGCAGCAAAATTTCACTTAGTTCACAATCTTTCCTGTTTTTCTCAATGCTACCATACATTTATTTTCTTGGTGAGATGGGGTTCTTTTTGTAGTTGGGTTGTTTTGTTGTTTTTTTCCCCCTGGCATTATTTGTAATACACATTTAAAAGTAA
>VZTN01019870.1:29423-46737 GCA_013400515.1 Erpornis zantholeuca | reverse complement strand
TTGTTCTCTGAATGTCTGATGCCAGCTCATGTCCAGAACAAAATATTCAGTTAGATGAACAGTGTTTGTTGTCTGGAATTAGTCTGTATATTTTGTTTGCTATTTCCATGAATGTGTAGAGGAACTGGAAATTATGGAAGTTTTGTCCCAATGTAAAATTTTACACAAATTTGTTTTTCTAGCTTCTTTTTTTCCTTTTATAAAATACAGCAGTTCATATGAAATCCAGACTAGGAAATCAGCAGAGGTGAACAGAAGTCAGAAAAGTTGAACATTTCCCTGGTAAAATTTTATGTGGCCATGAAAATGATGGATTTCAGGATTTTTTTTCAGTGTAGTAACAGTACTAATTGTAGTTTCCCGTCAACGTTAAGCTAGGATTTTGAATTTAGCCCGTGGCAGTATAACAAGAACTTATGCCAACTTGCAGAGCTGTGCAGCTGGTAAAAATCCCCACTTTAAGAAGAGCCTTTAAAATGTGTGAATGCAGAACACTAGCTCTGTCGATCTTTGAAAAACATTGGAGCAGTTTCTACTCTGATGTCTGCCAGTATAAACCTCAAATTATTTCAGTGATGACTGCTGAGTAGTTTTCATCAATGCACATGAAATAGTGGTTTTTCTTCATTTAAATGGGCCTGGATTTATGGGCAGGGAGGGGCTAAGAAAGCTAGAATGTCCTTTTAGCATCAGGCAGCCTGGCATACTGCTTTTACCTTGGGGCTAGATCTGTCCCTGTGTGGCAGTAGCCAGTGCAGCAAGACTGTAGTAAAGCAGATGATATAACACCACCAAAATAAGAGGGTCTTCATTTATGTTGGTAGATGCAGAGATTTGTGCACCACCTACACTGCCTTTGTTGCTTTTTAAAAGCACAGAAGTAAATTAAGAAACAAAGCTAGCTATTTTTTTTCCTGGAGCTTCAACCTATAAATTGCTTGGGAACATTTTCAAAGTCCATTCTAAGACACTGTAATTCAGTTTTCCATTAAATTGTGATGAAACAATTCAGTGGTAATATTATTGATAAACATAATGCAGCTAGGATATCTCTGATGTAATTCTTCTGAAGAAAACTGAAATTAAGTGAAACAAAGACTTACAGTCTAAGGAGATATTAAAGGTCCACGTGGGGTTGCCTCTATTAGAATTTTTGGTGAATTTAACCCTGAAAATTATTTTCAGGGCAGATAAGAAAGATGAGCATATTGTAGCTATGAATAGTTTGGCCTTGTAATGTACTCACTGTTAAGACTTCACAAGTTAAACCCACAGCAGCCCTTTTCTTCCTTCTACCTCTAAGTAATGGCTAGTTATGGCCCTTGGGTGGGGCTTACTTTTCTCTGCCACCTTCAGAGCTATGTAAAGGAGAGGGATGGAGACCCTTATTCCAGTGAGTAGTTACTGGTTTCTCTCTGGCCAGTAACTTATGCGATTTCTGTCATCGAGTTTGGTCTGTCTAGAAGCCAAACTTCTGGACTGAAGTACTTATCTGTACTTTCCGTAGTCATTGGAGAGGAAGGGCCACCTGGACAGAGAAAGTCATCCCATCTATCACAGGATGTTGATGAATTGCCCTGTGAAAATACTTGTTCTTAGAGGAAATTTAGGCAATGATCTCAGCCTATTAAAAAAGGATGAAAAGATTCTTACTGTAATGGGAAGCTGTTAGTAATCAAGAAATAGTCCCACCTGTCTACATGCATTGCTTCCAGTATTGCAATGGCTATTTATCATAAATTATTTAAAATGGTGCGTGACTCTAGATCTAAAGAAGCACTTTGATAAGACTTAAGTCTTACTTTTTTGTAGGAATACTGGGAACAAGAACTACTTTCCTGTTTGGAGCCTCAGTCGCTGGTACCTTTTATGATATGCTCCCCAGGAGGAAGCTCTAGAGATCATCTAGCCTAACCTGCTCAGAGCAGGTCCAACTTTAAAGGTAGATGAGATTGTTTAGGTCCAGTGACATGTAGAACATCTGTAAAATGAGCCAGAAAAGTTGTCCTGTGTGGAATGTACAAGTCAGCAATCCTAATCTTCATTATTGTTTCATCTTTTTTCTTCCCATCCTATGACAGTAAATCAGCTCCTTCGGAGTTCCTATTTTGGAATTACTATCTGAGCTGATCGCAAACTCCCAAAGGATATAATTCCAAGAGCCTAATCAGGTGCTACACCTTTGGGGTATCATATAGCAGTGTTTGAGGGATGCCCTCCAAAGGCACTTCCAGCCAATATGTTTTTCTTTCTTGTGAAAGAATGCTTTTTGTTGGTTTTAATTTCATTTTGGATTTAAGCAGTTCTCCAAAATGTATTAAGGTGCAGAGAGTAAGTTTTCTCTATTTAGTTTCCGTTTCCAATGAAGGTCATTATCTTGGAGACCAATGGCAGGAATTTGGATGAAGCCAAAAGCAATACTTCATCGGATAAGACAGATGGCAAATAACAGAGAACTTAAATTTTGAATTTCAAACCTATGTCATTTTAGTCTTTAAAGAGCAATGCTTTAGTTTCATATACTCAGCTAAATCTGGGAATACAAATATTCTTTCTAACAAAACTGAGAAAATACACAGAACCATTCTTTGGTCATCTCCATGTGAAAGTCAAAGGCTGTTTCTTCCTATGTGGTATTATGTTTTACAGGTATTACTTGTAAGTATCTCCATGGCATTCCATGGCTTACCTTGCAATTTTGGCAAATTTGGTTCAAGGAGACTTTGTTGTATTAACTTCAGTCAATTCCAAACCCAGACATTAGGTTTTCTGATAGTAGGAAAATTCCTGACTTTCATTCTGGTTTTGAGAACTGTTGATTTGCAAGCATTACAGACTCTTCTAAGAGTCCTGAGTACTTTATGTTTCTCATAAAATTTTGGAAAGGTGTCTACTGTGATGATTTTTTTCTCCCCTTGATATTAAAGCTACTCTATTCTGCCTCTGCAATGGAACATTATAAATTGCTTTCATATGACCTGTGTTTCCCACTGAGTTGCAGATACTTTGGATTTAAGAACAGCCCTGTAGAGATGAAGCCTTCCTAAGAATTTTCATTTCTCTTAAAGCTTACAATGTTAATATTTTTATCAAGGCTTTTCAACTTCTGTTACAGAAGGTATGCCTTCCTAAGTAGATGAGGCATATTACCTCTCTGCAGGAATCCTTCTCATGTCATAGCCAAAAAATGGCAGTTTAAAAATCTTCTATTTGGACTTTATTACTTTCGACAGAACCTCTCAGTGCAAAAACCCAGATGTTTTAATGCATTAAAAAAAGACACTATGTTGCATACACCTCGCCAAATCAATTATTCGGTAAAATGTTTGTGGTGAAGCAGCAGTTAATGGAAGAGTGGCAGATGTCAGACACAGAAGTGTCCATTTCACTATGGTGCTTCATGGTCTGTTGTGACAGCTAAATGAAGCAGCTCAACAGCTGTCAGCATGTTAATGTTTTGGATCAAATAAACACGCTTGGAAGAACTTTCCTCTGATTTTTAAGACTTAATGACTTTGAAGGCAGCCGTGCTTCTTTGCAGATGAAGTTTGAAGAGTTTTGTAAGTGAGGCCAGATGCAATGAGGAATAATATTGGACTGCAAGCTAGATAGCTAGTGTATTTTGATTTTATTGGAGCTGTGTAACTGAACCACAGTGGGCCTTAGAAATTCCTACTCAGTCTAAATATCAGAATTAAATCAAGGTTGCAGTGAGGTAGATAGTTTTTTCCCTTTGCTTCAGTAACCATGGAGAAACCATAGAGAAAAAAGCATGAGAGAAGCTTTTAACTTGTGAGGAGACAAATCAATCAAAAAAGCTAGACACATATAAACATAAACCCAATTTAACATCTGTCCATTTCAAATACAATGCAGAAGGCTCAGGGGTGAATGAATGATCATTTTAAAATATTTGTTTGGGGTGTTTTAGTTGGTCAATAATTGCTTTATAACATAGTCAGCTGATTCTCCATGAAAGCTTCTGTTGTGCCTTGAGGGTGTTCTTGATTACCTTTCTGACATCAATTGTTGTGGAGTTGCAGCGCCTGATAGAGGTGTAATGTATGGACAGATTCTGCTGCATGTAGCTGGCCTGTTCTTTTTCATTTCAAGATTTGTTTTCAAGTAGCTTATCCATTTCATAGGATTTGAGAGGGCACCTGTTATTGTTATAAAAAATACAGCTGGTGGGAGTCTCATTGCCATGGTACTTTCCATGGCTGACTGTCGGACTAAGTAGGGGCGTATCTTTCAACACCAAGTCCGCTGAAGAACTATGATGATAATTTATCTCTTTGATTTCTCCTCTTTATCTTGACTTCTGCTGCCTTTTTCTCCAAGTGTCTGCTTCTGACTGTGGTTGACTGGCTTGTGTAACAAAACAAGAAACACACAGGAAACCAAAGTTCTAGATTATTCAGCCAGGCTTAGAGGAATGAGTGAAGATTTAGGATCATCAGAGTATCTTAAAAATTAGAAAGAAGCATTTGTGATGACATCTGAGGTAACCACAAGAGTACTACATCTTTAACTGTCACTATGGATGGAGCAACTATCACATGGGATGTATTTCCTTACACTCCCTGCCATTCCCAGCATCTAACTTTTAAAGGGTGCAAGCATGAGCAATTATTGAATGTCATATCCTTCTGCTGTCATTTGTCCAGCAAATGAGAGTGGAAGCTTAGTGAGCTCGACTTGAGGAATTCACCAGGGCTATGGAAGATGAGAGAAAGGGTTTCCCTGGGACCTACACAAAGAAATAACTTCTTCTCCATTAACCCTGGGAAATTTATTGTGTAGCTTTCATTAAGAAAAGTGAAACCAGAAACAGAGACTTACTCACTCTTTTAATATTCCTTTTTTGTTTTTTTAACCACTGTGTATATTTTCAACACTGTTGAAAAATGAGGATTGGTGCAACTTAAGTCTAGAAATTTGCAAACTTTTGTTGCTTGGGTTTTTCATTTGGTCACTATTTCAGGAATCTTGGGGTTGGAATTTTGTGGCAGTCACCCCACGTTTAGACCAGAGGGATCAGAAGAGAGGTCCTAATAGCCAATGCTTCAGAGCCCCATGGGATTGGGTCTGACAGACTTTCTATTAATAAGTCTTCTGCAGGGGAAAGGTCTTTGCCTTTCTCCATATTCACTTATTTTCTCTCTGGAATTATTGCAGTACTGTCATCAGTTAGCAGACAGACCACCATGCCTTGCCTGAACTTCCAGCACTTTTCTCTTCTCTTCCCTTCTCTTCTCTTCTCTTCTCTTCTCTTCTCTTCTCTTCTCTTCTCTTCTCTTCTCTTCCTCACAAGTCTGTCCTTTCTTCTTTGTCTGAGCAGGTGTGGCTGGGTGTTTTGGTGGAGTTTGGTTTGTGGATTTTATTACATTTTCTTAGCAAGCTTGGACAATTGTAGCCATAAGTGTCATTGTAAAATATATAGATAACTGGAATATCTGAAAATCAGATCCTTAATTCATGGTTATCAAAAAACAGGAGAACATCTGAAAATCAGATCCTTATTCATGTCAAATTCTGAACTGGTTTTCATGCCATAATGGAGTAAGTACGTGCTATTAATTGGTTTTGGTCTTGGGAGCAGCTCTAATCACAGTAATTTTTTACTATCTTCTCTTTCATGCCCAGTCTCAAATTCTCATATAAGAGTCTTAGCACATAGAATTTTTTTAATATAACTTTTGAAACCTCTAAAAATTTACAGCTGCTTTTTTCAACTCAAACAGGAAGTTTTCTGCCAGAAAATATTTTGTTACCTTTACTTTTCACTCATATGACAAATGAGTGAGTTTTAATCACTGTTTTTGTAGGGATTGAGTCTCTTTCAGGCTTTGATTTCTAAGCTGAAATTGGGTAAATAAAATAAGTGCCATCTCCATGTCAATAGAAAGCAAAAGGAGAGTTATAAAGTAAGACTCTACGTGTGTAGCTTTGTAACAATAGAATAAAAAGTGGAATAATGAACTGTAAATGTAGCTAATTACATAAATAATGCATTTGTGTAATTGTCTAGTAGGGGTGTGCTAATGAATCAATTACTTTTAATTGTAGGATGCTTGATTGTTTCAGAAATATAATTGATTGTAATCAAGAATCAATTAAATGCTGGTAGTAATTGTATTTATCAAATTTAATATATTATTATAGTTTAGAAACATTTTTTAGAAAGGAAGTATTAAAGGACTATATTGGTGTTATGTTTTCATACCATTGGGTTGATAGGATGGCGCTTGCTATAATAGTGCACAACAAAAAAGAAACATGAATTTTCTCCTCATCTTTGTTTCTGATCTCATCTGATTTGTGAGGATAAACAAGGGTTTAGACTTGCTCAGTATTCATGACTCTTAGCTTGCTGTGTGAAGTGGGCTTTTATAGAAACCGAGTGCCCCCACTGAGACCCCTTCAGTGGTGTGACCAGATGAGAGCAGTGCTCTGCTCAGCAGGATGGTTATGTGCAGGGACTCTAGACCTGCCTGCCTTCTCCAGGTGCCCTCGCCAGCAGTCAGCCCTAGAGAGCTGACTGCTATCTCTTCCAGAGACAGCTTTCTCTTCCAGATTATTGGATTGTAGCTTTTACCTCAAACTAGTTTATTATTCTTTTTGTAAATAAGACTTTATCTAGTTGTTTCAGTTTGAAGGATCATTACGTACGTGATGTGCACAGAAGAGGCATTAGGTCTGCCTTCCCATGGCTCTGCTGACTTCACTAATATGAAAGACAAACAATTAAATGAAGTCGGTATGACTCTAAATGGATAGTGACCCGACCAGGTAAATGAAGAGGGCTCTGTTTTAACATAGACCTCATTTTGCTGTCATATGTAGATGCTTTGTGAATGCTGAACCATTTTTGGCCTTTGTAGAAACGGCCAATTTTGAGGCCCATTACACTGCAGATGGGAGAGTGGATTGTCCATTAACTACATAAAGTACAGACCATATGTGCAATTCATGTTTCCATGGGTTTACAGGTCTTAATCAACAAACTTGACCAGGTTATGTGCCACAGGAAAACTGAAATCTGCACCAAGAAGTAGGTAAAGCACAGAGCTCCCTTCTCAGGGAAGCTAAGGACCTGTGATCTACTACTGCAGTTCCAGGAGAAGCAGCATTTCTTTGACAAGTGTGCAAAACACGTAGCTAGTAAATATAGAGTGCCATCTACTGACCTGTAAGGGAGAATATATATATATATACATGCAGCATTGTCCAGAATGAGTCAATGAAGTTGCTGTTGTTGTACTCCAAATGGCTTCCTGACTGTAGATGCATGAGTCTACTTTGGGCTTGACTTTCACCTTTAGCATCATAAAGGGATCAGTCAAGCTGCCTTATGTAATCTTGGTGTTTCTAAAAAACTTGTCCTTGTAACCAAAACCCCAGGACTGATGTGCAAAATTTCAATGGAGAGGAGGAGTTGGTTTTTTTAAATTATTATTTTAAAATCAGCTTGGGAAGTATCTAAACTGGGTATTTTCTGAAGTTTTTAGACCTGGTGTCACTGGAAATGTGATGGAATTTGTATCTTGTCCTTGGATCTTTTGTTGAATGAGCTGTGGAGTAGCTGCAGAAGTAGAAGCTGGGTCACTTCCCTTGGTTTTTTTCTCAGAAATTTGCATGTTGAGTTTTCATTTTACTACAGAAAAGTGCTCTATCAAATAATATCTGACTATCACTATAAATCACGTCTTAGTTTGACAAAGAGGAATTATCAGAATTACTTGCTTTCCTGCTTGTGCAGGCTGTTATTTAAGTAGTGAGTTTTTGAATTTAAGGATGAAGAGAGTATTCGATCTTTTTGGTTTTTCTTTTTGTTCTAGCACTGTTTTCTGAACATGAAGCGGGGGGAGGGGTGTGGAAAAGGAAGTACAGAACAAAGAATTTTGGCCTTCCCCTTCTCCCCAAGAACTGAGCTTACTCTTCAGAAAAGGTTAAAAAGACAGAAGCTTAAAAAGACAAATATTAGAGAATACTCATCTGTGAATGAAGAGCAAAACAAAAAACCTAATTATTTCACTGTATAAGTCTGCAGGGCATCATATCTGGAATGCTGCACTCAGCTTTGGTCTCCTTGCTTCAACAGAGTTGTTGCATAAACTAGGGAAGGTTAATAGAGATGATCAAGAGTTAAGGAGCTGCTACTGAACTCAAGAGGGTCCCACAAAAAAAAGCCATGTAAGGGAAGAAAAGGCTACTCTCCACTACTCACACTTGAAGAATTGAGAGGCAATCAAATTTAAAGAAATGTTACTGCGCACAGATGAAACTGTGAAGCTTGGTCATACATATGGTCTGAGAGCCAAAATAATGGAATTAATGAATTCATGAAGAGGACTTTGGCTGTTAAAAGTCACCATGGTTGCAGCCTTTGACTTAGAAAGCCCTTTCCCTTCTAACTTGGGACAATCAACACTATATGGCCAGGAAGGATCAGTTTTTTCTTGTCCAATTTCATACATTCTCCTCAAATTATGGCCTATGGAACGTAGCAGGAAATAGATTATTAAACCAGGTGGGTTTTTATTCTAACCCAAAGCAGCAGGAGTCAGAAGATAAGACCTTGCCCCCTACACTGTGCTTGCAGAGTCATGCCCCGTTTTTTTTGTGGCCCAAAGAGAATTAATTTTTGCACAAGTACCACTGGGTATCATTTGGGATGACTGGTAGGCTCTGCTCAGGGTATCCTTCAAGGAAGAGAAGTGTGCCCAGAGCAAGGTTCCCAACTCTCCTCTGCAACACAGGTGCCTAAAATAACTTGGGACTCTGGTGCCACTCTTTCACACTCCAAAGGCACTTGTTGGCTCTGCCCCTTAATTATTAACCAAAGACAATATTCTTCACTTCATCTGTACATATATCTTCAGGTTACTTGTCAAGAGTATTTCTTCTGGCTTTTCAAACTCAAGTGAACTATTTTGATTAATTATACCATAATGTAATATAAGCACATCACTAATCAAGTGAATATGTTTGTATGTAAATATAATATTCCTAATAGCTGTTTTAAGAGGAAAATAATGTACAAAAATGGCAAATTTCTGAAACTGAAACAGTCCTCAGTTTCTTCCCAGGTACGTGCCTGCTTTTCAGACATGGTGTACCAGTTCCTATTTTTCCATAAAAGCTTTGATTGTCAAAGGAGTTTTCCTTGTTTATAATTTTACCCATGTAATTTGCCTCACATTGAGTGTCACTCTTGGTCCATATCAACAAAAAGCTTTCAAGGATTAAGTAACACTTTCTTTCTGTCTCCTTTTTTTCTTGATTTTATTAATTAATTCTTTACCACTGAGGTGGTGACAAAGTGCCCTAAGAAACAATATGTGTCATCTTCAAGTATACAAAAAAACCCCCAACAAAATTATAAAACCAGAGAAAGATGTTCATATACAGTTGGTTAGCAAACCTAGCAATCACGCCAGCTTCCCAAATCGGTTGCCACTTACGTTCTGTCATCTCTTTGCTTCCTGTGACATAAAAACTCTTGTCACTCACTTTGTTAATAGGGTTTCTTCTCTGGTCTTAACACTCAATTTTAATTTCTGGGTTTGTTCTTCCAAATTTTTATCCTGCTGGCATGGAAGCTAGTGTGACAATGTTTGTAGAGGATGGTTTCGCTGAAGGAGGCTGTCTGGAAGGTCATTAGTGTCCTGATGCAGGTAAGTCTTGTGAACCTGCACCTGAAGATGGGAATGTTGCACTGATATCCTTTTGGGTTGTTTAATTTTTAAGTCACAGTGCATGTTTAGTGTGAAAAAATATTATTAAGCAAAAGTTAGTTCTGTGTAATTTAAATAATTTGTTTGAGAGTGGTAGTTGGATTAGTCCTTGCAGTGCTACAGTGCTACACCACTAGTCCAGGAGGTCACAGTTTGGCAAGCACAGAGTTCATGCATTTCTTTCAGTGATAATACTGTCAACTCCAATTTACAACAGCCTGGTTTAATGCAGAGCTTACCAATAATTTCTAGTGATCAGAAGATCAATGAGATTTAGTGTTCATGTTCTGAATGAACAACTAAGGGTTGAGTGGCCTCCTGGGTGTTCCTTTCTTGGGTTTGGCTGTGGCAGCTCAGAGTCCTCAAAGTTGAAGCTGTATTTAATTGATGTAATTTTAATTTTAGGATGTAAAAATGTGAACGCTTGATGTTTTTTACAGTCAGAAACTCGTGAAAGTTAAATCAGGGTGCTGTGTCAGTGACTGAAATTTATCCCCTTGGTTTTTAGCCATACTAATGTAAGCAAACCCTGGCTCATGGCCTCTGTTGGCAGCAGTGTGCTTTGACACAGCAGTGCAGTTGTGTAGCAATCTTTCTTAAGGGCCCTCTTTCCCCCATGGGGTGACCTCTTTCCTGTCTCACTGAGGTAAATTCTCCAGGATTCTTGACCTCATTTGACGGAGGTGGAAAACTGAACGGCAGTTTTAAAATCACTAGTCTCCACATGAACAATGTCTAGCACATATTGCACCTTTAGAAAATGAAATAAATAAATGTTCTCCCTGCATCCAAAACCCAGCCATGGCTTTAGCATCTTCAGGCATAGGGGCATTTCATGCAATCTGTTGAATTAAAGGGATTTTTCCCTCACCCCTCATATCTAATTTTTATGTGTACAACACTGAACTTGTTGAAAAAAAAAAGCAGTGAGGCAATAAGAATAAATTGCTGAGAGCTCCAGTGAGAAATGTGTCATGTGAAATCATGGAGGAAAGAGCCAGCAACTGTTACTGTGTTCCTGGGAGAAATAAGCCCTTCACAGTGAAACACAAGGATAAGACAGACGAAAACATATTTTCACTCTCCTAAGCTCTAGCACTTGATGTAAAGCCAGTTTTGATTTAGAGGCGGTAAAAGAAGGGTATTGGTTTTCTGGCAAGATATGCAAATTACTTGTCACACTTGTTGCTAGTTGTAGTCCTGTAGATTGGTCAGTGTATATAATCTTTTTTCCACTAAATTAAAAGATCAATTTAGATTTTGGCATATTTGCAAATAATCATTGTATTTATTCTTGATGCACATTAGATACATGTATGTTAATGTTTGTACTTTTAAAAGAAATCATGCATCAACTATAATTTCTAGTCTAAGAGTGGTACAAGGACATTCTTATCCATAAGTTTTTGTGCTCAAGACTAGTTAAGAAAGCCAAAACAAATTCACAGTTTAAAATAGCATATTTCTAAGATTTAGGGGTTTGTCAAGAGTTGACAAGTTATTTTTGCCCCACATGAATGACACTAGGTACAGAATAGTTATGGTAAATTTGTGAGGTTATTACTCAGAATCCAGTAAACTCCTAAACTCTAATCAGTTCAGGCTCTGGATATGTGGATTTTATTAATATTCCTGAACTGAGTCATATAGACATGAATTATTTGAGGTGGCACTGCAATTTTTGCCTAGCTACTCGATAATTGCTCTGGAAAAACTGTTCAGATTCTGTTCGTGCTGCTGGAAGAAGCTGGTATGCTAACCCACTTTGCTTACTTTGCAGTTATTTAAATTTATCACTTTGGGGAGCTTTTTTTCAGAATCTTGTCCTCAAATTGCTAAAAGCTCATCTCTGGAGGAACTTTTATTATTTTTTCATCTGCAAAGGAAGGGGTAGTGTAAAGGATCCTTCTGCTTCCAGGTTGCATTTTAAGAGTCCAGTTGCCAGTGGCCTGAGAGGAGCAGGATTGTCTCAGACACTGTGACCAGAATTCACAGCTTACCTATTGAGGGCTCTCTGCATTCAGTATTTCTGAGTCTTTCCCTGTCTCTGCCATTTGTTGTGCTGACTGTTTTCAAGTGCCTAACTCTTCCCTGTAGCCTGTAATTGCAAGGTCAGTCTAAGGTGAAGCTGTGCCTTATTTAGGAGAAGACATGAACAGTCTGTTTAGGCCATATGTTGTTTTCTTGTCCTTTTCTTGAAGATGTTGGGTAGCTCAGGATGTTATGTACAATGATTAGGAGCACCAAAATCTTTCAGAGTATACAACTGGGGACAGCTGAGCTCCAGTATGCTTGGCAGCTTTGTGGGGTCCCTGCTTGAGTCTTAGATGGATGGAGTAAGAAAGTTGTTCTGGTCTGATATTTGATTTTGAGAGTTAGGTGCTACCTATTTCCTAGTTTTTCTGGCTATCTTCTGCATTTTTATTGCAGGGGACAAAGCCCACCAGGTATCTATTTTTCCCTTTTTTTTTCAAAAGCATAGTTTTTCCTACATCCATAGGCATGACTGCTCTATATCAGCCAGCATCCAGTGTCGGAGGAAATTTTTCTCAAATCATTTTGTTGGGGTTTTTTTAAGAACTGAGACTTTCTTTGCCATGATTGAAAAAATGAGGAAAGGGTCAAACTATGTAAGGATGCTTCTTTGACAAGTAGCTTGCTTGCAGCCTTCCATTGATGTTCAGTCTAGGTCTTTGCTCTATTAATTTGGTAAGAAGCACATAAGGACAGAGATCTATTATTTCCTTGCTGAAAAAAAAGCACGGGCTACAGCTTTGTTTTAAAACAGATTATGGTTGCTAAGTAACAGTCCCCTAAATTGAGTGTCTTCCCCGAAAACTAATCCCAAAGTCTTAAAAAGTGAGAAATTAAAGACGCAATAGATCTTACTCTGTCCGTGTGATTAAGAGATGTTCTGAGTCAAACCTTGGTCCCACTGTTGTTCCTGGAGAAAGCTTCCACTGGCTCAAGGACATGAGTATTTCTGCACTGATTCTCATCCAGGGTAGTGAAATTTGTAGTATAACATACTTATTTGACAAATTTTGTTCTTGTTATGAACTAATTACTAGATTTTTCCACATTGCCTCCACCTTCTCACATCTGCAATGTTGGGGGTGGTTTTTGTTTTTTGATGCAAATAAAGAAAAACATAGGAATGAAACTGGACATTAACTGTCGTTAATTCAAAAGGAGTAGTATTCCAGATGCAGCTAAGGATGGCTGCTTCCATCAGTGCATGTGTTTTGTTTCCCAGTGGATTATGTTAGTTATGTGGGTGTGGCACAGCTCTGCTTTTCCTTGCAACGCTCACAAAAAGGCAGGAAAGCAGATCTAGGCTTTAGGTTGAGGACATCCTTCTCTTTCACAGCCGGTGCTTAATAGTTGTCTTGGGGTAAGTCACAACACCTCTCGACCAAGTCAATAAATCTCCTGCAGTGCAGAGACACCCCAGGCAACGTCTGAGATAGTCCCGAGAAGGGAAGTGAAACAGGCATGGAAGTGGGCTCTGCACCTCGAGCTCTGCCAGAGGAGGTTTGTTAGCTGAAGGGAAGCACTGCACTGACACTTCTGGACCAGGGTTAGTTCACCTGGGTGTTGCTGTGCTGTGCAAAGTAAATAAATGAGCACGGTCAGGCACTTGCTTAGGTGTTTAAGCTCTATCCACCCATACTGTAGACATGCCTTCCAGTAATTTTATTTGTGAACTTGGTTATGTTGTATGGTTTCTGTCTATTTCTTACTCATTTGAAGATTTCAAACTGTTGACAGCTTACAGAAGTTGCCAAATATTACTGCAGTTAATACTACTGCTTTTATATTTGCCATATTTAGGGAGCTTGCAAACTGACTTAGAATGTGAATTTCTCATTAAAATATGAAGAAAACCACTTTTTCAAGTCTCTCAGCATAAACTTCTCTGTTTTGCAAATGTATTTGTAAGAGCAGTACTGATGCCAGCATGCACAAGATTATTATTTTATGTCTTTGCAATTAACTAGACAATACAGTAAAGTGACATTTTAGGTATATTGTTTCCCAGTCACTTGGTACTTCAGGTGTCTGGGCCTAGTGCACTGCAGTGGGAGGGAGGTTGCCTTTGACATTGAGCATCCCTGCCCATGGCAGGGGGCTTGGAACAGTATAATCCTTAACTTCCCTCCCAAACCAAAACAGTTCTTTGATTCTATGACTGAGCTTTTGTGTTGGGCCTCCACACACTGATCATCCAGCCCTTCCTGTAACGTGGCTTTAGTGGTGGTGGGCTCTTGTGCACTCACCTCGAAGTGCTCTGAACTTGTGTCTCAGGTCAGCCCTGGCTGGTTGGAGCACGAGTCATTGAATGGGATGCAGAGTTGTGTTCTCAGCTGAGCATCTCCTGGCTCCTCTGTGGCTGACAAAAACACAGGAATAGGTAACCAAAGTTTTAGGAGAAAAATCCCCATTTACCTCCCCTTCCAAGAAAAAGGTATCCAGAACATCACCAGACTTAGGGAAAATGGGAAGCTCAGGAAACTGCACTGTAGAACTATTAAGGGACTATTAAGTTATTCTTCTTCTCCCTTCACATTTAAGTCACTGAGAGTGGTTTTGTCGCTGTCTAAATGAAATCTTCTTGCAAGTAGCTTGGTTTTTTAAATGAGGGGAAAAAAATAAAAACAAAAAACCCTGTAAAAGGTGGACCAAGGTTTAACACCAGTTTCTCTTCTCCTCGGTAAAAGGAGTGAATTGAGGAAATTCCACCCATTACCTGTAACCTATGTTGTTTCTTCACAGAACAATTTTGTGTGTGTGTGTTGGGATCTATTTAAAGCATTTTCATGAATTGTGTCCATTTAAGCAAGTGATTCAGATTGTTTGTAGCAGTAAGGAGCTCTGTCGTTACTTACCACTCCATGAATCTCTGTCAACTAATGCATTTAACTGCCAAAGATTTTCTATTCTCATTCATCAAAAATATCCTCAAATCATTGATTAAAAATATTGATGAGAATTAGACCAAAAAAGATCTCTGAGGAACCTCACTGTTTAGTTGTCCAATTAATCAATGTTTTCTCAGTCACTTTATTTTCAGATGTGCCAGTAAAGTAGTTTTTGATACCCTCAGTTCATGTTGGATGTTGCTATTTCTGTGTACTGTCATTAAAAAAAATTAAGATTTTATCAAGATGTCATGTAGTTCTAAGTGACTTTTTTTTTTAGTCTTAAGTATTTTATCAACAGAAATGTTATTAACATCTAAACTCATATCCTGTCAGAAAAGGTTAGTGATTCAATTGGGAAGACCTAGTTACCATGGAACTTGTTGACTAAAATAGTTTTATTTTTTAACATCTATTTTTTTGTTGTTAATACTATCTATTTTTGAATGATCTATTTAGATATCTTAGCAGCCATATCTGCACCACTTTCCCACTTTTTTTTTTATTTTACTTTTTTACAGACTTCTAACAATGAAACCAATTTTTACATTTTTGTAATCATCACCTTATTTTTCTAAGAGATTTATCAATAATTAACAACATTTCAGAAAGCCCTGTATCCTTTAGAAAATAGCAGATTCTACTGTCATTATCTTTACTTTCTCATTATTTCTATATTTGTGGCTTTCCACAGTCCTTTCAATTTTAATAATAATAATAACAATAATCATCATTATTTAAGTGTCATTATCATAGTCATGACTGAAACATTACCTTTTACAAGTTCTTGCTGTATTCCTTAGTATTTTCTGTACCACATGCTGCTTGAAGGAAATAAACACAATATAATAACTGTTTTTCAAACCAGCCACTAACTTTTAAAGTCAGTTTTTAATTCTTTTGCTAGTAGAACTCAGTATTGCATTATCTGTGTTGCTGCTGCATATACTTACTAAAAAAATAGTGTGCTTTTTTAAAAATCTAAGTGTAAACTAAGTGTTTACCAGAATGACATTCAATATAAGAGTATTTATATCCAATCATGCACAACAGAGGCATCCATTAAAGAAAGATTTTGCTGGTTTTTTTGCTGGTTTTTCTGGTGATAGTTGCTACTCAAAAGCAGGGGATGAGCTGCAGTATCCCATGTTTGGGTTTGTGTGCAGTAGTTCTTAAATTCCACATTGTCTGCCGAAAAGCAGATGCAGCCACAGTGAGGTACCACAGTGATGTGACTGGTCAACTTGAATTCCAGTGTCTTAATATTACAATCCATTCCACTGGGTTTCGGTTATATTTCCAATACTTTAGGTTTTTTTTCCTCTATGTTTGAATATCTTCAATTTGTGTTGCCTGTTACTTATGCCAATAGTGTTCATTGTTGGGCTTTTTTTTTTTTATGTATGTTCTTTGAAAAGTTCAGTGGAGTGGATTCATGTTGTTGTGATACTACTTACATAGCACAAATGCTTATGCCATAATTATTCTACTGAATGAAAAACCTTTCTGGCTACCCAGACGAGTTTGTGACTTTGGAGGGTGAGATTTGCCAAAGATGGGGCCAACTGAAGCATGAGACTCACTCTATTACAATATAATTTTCAGTACTTCTCAACCCAAACCTTCCCTCTCAGTCCCGTGGTGACATTTTAGCTCACCCACAGCTAGCCTTACAGATTTAGCCAATTCCTTTTTCTTGAGGAAAAAGGGACATTTATGACATAGCTTTCCAGATATCCCCCTCCAGCATCCTAAGGTCTTGCAGGATCAGTGGAGCACTGGTTAGTAAGGTGTCAGAGGCTACCAAAGGAAGCTGCTGCCAGAGGAACCCCTCTTTATCACCTTTTTCAGTACTGGAAGGAAGAAACCTGTCCTGCCTGTGAAATGTCCAGCCTGCTCAGCTGCTCTGTAGCCTCCTCCCACCAAGCAGGCTTTCATGACTTTGTGGTAGGTCAGTGGACTTGGAGCTGGATGGTAGCTCAGTTTTGTCCTCCAGCTGCTTTTTCCTCTCTTCAGCTGACTCATTCTGCACATTGACGTACCTTAGGTCCACCTGAGAAGATAAACTGTCAGTCAGACAGCTTAGAAATTGACATTGCATCTTGGTATAGTAGTGAAATACATAACTTTAAGATGCATATGCAGTCTTTGGCAGGTGACAATTGCAATGATGTCTACATTGTCACCAAAATATGAACATTAGAACACCTTGACCAATTTTAAAAATTATTCAAGTAATAAATACCTTCATTATATTTTTTCAAGCTCATTTCTCACAAATGAATGATTTGTCTTTAGAAGTAAAATTGCATTGCACTTAGTTCTGCATGAATTCCAGAATTACCCTGAGAAGGTATAATTTTATAAGATTGACAAGAACAAAAAAAGTTTACAAGAATGAAATAGTCCATCAGATACAAATTATATTGTGTTCTGTTACCTTAGACTTGCAGTTTAGACTGGTGAATTTAAAACAAAATGCTAAGTAGTTTCAGTTGGGCTTTTTCTATTATTTTCTCAGATTTTACTTTCCTTTCTTTTCTACTCTCACTTACCTTTAAACATCCACTTTTTATGTCTTGATCAAAGCCAGAAAGATCACTGGCTTTATTTGAAAATAACTAATACAACATGAATCTCTCCTCTCTTTAT
>VZTN01019870.1:0-26212 GCA_013400515.1 Erpornis zantholeuca | reverse complement strand
AGAGCTGTTTATAGGCCTAGCAGTAGCAGACAACTGCACCAGATAAGAAAAATGCCCTTAATTTTTATACATGTTCCTAGATAAGCTCTTGTCCATCTAGAAGTCTGTAAGTTTTCCCAATCCTTCATAAAATTCATGTACATATATAATTCATACTGAAACAAGGAAATGGTTATGAGTTGTAAATTCAGATGTTTTCTTAAATAGGTCTGAGATTATGCCATGATACTATTGCCTTGGCCTGTTCCCATTATGGCTTATCTCACATACAGTTATCCTTTTAGTCCTCTTTGCAAAGAATACATAGCTGTTTCCTATCTGAGTCTGATTTTCTGACCCTCCTTTGCTCATATGCTTTCTGCTCTTTTCAGATACTCCCTTGTTAATCTCCATGTTTTCTTCTATGCTCCAATTGCTCCAGTGTGAGGAATGTCTCAGGCTTTCTACTTGCAGACTGTTTTCATGGTGACAGCTTCTGCTCAGACCTTGCCATGGCTGTATGTTCCTGAGGCCATCAGTTCAGGTTCACATCCTCCTTCAGATTCTACCGAAACCAGAGGGGAAGATTTGTTCTTTCCATTGTTGCAGATATCCTTAAATATGAGAGGGTGTAGTTATGACCCTTCACAAGTGCTCTTAGTGGCTGAATTGGGGGTGGTGAATCCATCCATTCTTAGCTGTTCCAGGGCAAGAATGGCATGGGGGGATTTGTGTTTTCCCTAACATGTATAGGGTTTTCAATCAGTACTAAAACTACATTGTACTGAATGAGCAGTTATACTCAGTGAATAATTTAAGTCACGTTTGGGAAGTAAATCTGATGCATCAAATAGTATGTTTTTATTTCATTAAGGTTTTAAAAACATCTGTGCTTTGACTCTGCCTTTCACCAAAAATGTAGGTACATAATGCAGGCAACAAGAATGGATTAAATAGGAGACCAGAAGACACTACATCTAAGTGGAAGAGATAAGCAATGAAAACATCATTTAAAAAGCAACAATTAACTGAAAAAGTAGATATATCAATGTTGCTGGTTTTTGCAAGATGGTTTCTTTGTTATAATTAAAAATTTTTATTAAATTGTAGTATTTACTGTTGCTTCATCAAGATGTAGATTACAAAAAATACCTAAATGTGACCTAAATGTGTTGTCTTATGATTCTCTTTTCTGCTAAGATCCAGTTCACTTTGTATCATAGTGCCTGTTTTTTCATAGTACCACTGCCAAATGACGTTGCAATCTTAATCACGTTATTTTAATGTAGGTCTAAATTTTTAATTTCAAAGTCAGGAAAAGTCATAATTAAGGTTGTGTGTGCAGTTTTAACTTGGTTTCTGTGTGTATGGCCATCCTGATAAGAGTGATTACATGGGCATAGCTATATTTTTTCCCAGTCTGTGAGCACCCCCAGTCCTGTATGCATGCGAAGTAACTATTGAAAACATTTCCTGTAACGTGCTCTTATGTCTCACTCATTGCTGGCTAGCCAAGTCTTGCTATGGAGAGAATTAATAATTCCATTGGGTCTCTCTAGTGGTGTTTATCACTGTTGTTTCATGTGTCTTTCAAATAAGAATTTATGTACCATGTGAGAGGTTGGTAGTCTTATCTTTCTACAAAGAGAAATAGAGATAAATTGTTGTCATTGGAGTTTGCTAATTCTGAGCATCCAATCTGAATTGTCTACAACTTGGTTTTTGGGTCAACTGCAGTACTACTAAATCCACCACCTTCTGTGCAATTCTTCCTTTGGACAGCTTCTCCTTGTTGGCTGGAGTCAGCAAGGAGCACACAGATAAACAAGGTCTCTGCTCTGTGACCTGTACTTCAGATGTCTGATAATGGCCCAGAACTGCATTCCCCTTACTGGGGAAACATAAAACCAGTATTGACTTCTATTACTCTGAACCTTTAATTCTCTCCTGAAAACATAGATAGAATGTACACCTTCTGAAGGTGACAGATACCACCTTTCTGATG
Source organism: Erpornis zantholeuca (assembly GCA_013400515.1). NCBI lineage: Eukaryota > Metazoa > Chordata > Aves > Passeriformes > Timaliidae > Erpornis > Erpornis zantholeuca. The sequence continues at coordinate 24,228 of VZTN01019870.1, read as the reverse complement.
GGAGGAATAATTTCTCCTCTCTTCTATCCAGTATACTATGGGTTACAATTCCCACCTAGGCTGAGACATGGGCTTCTATTTTTGTTCTTTCTGAGGATTTCTACCATGTGGTGTATCAGGGATATATCAGCAGATTATGTTGGAAATGGAACATTTTACTAATTCCCATTTAAATGGTTGCGTTTTTATGGATAATGGTGGTTTTTTGGTTTGGGGTTTTTTTTGAGGTGTGGGGGTTAAACTAATTTGAGATTTGAAGAGAGGATGGCATGTGGGTCTTTCACTTAAAAATCAGAACATTCATGTGCTGACATTAATATTTCACTGTATTGTAGTTCCTGTATAATGGAAGTTATTTAACTGGAATAAAATATCTGACCAATGCTCTTGACTGAATCTCCCCATGCCCTGTCTTCTCCAACACCATAGAAGAATTAAATTTCAAGTCCAAATATCCAAGTATGGACAGATAAAAGCAGCATGAAGCAGAAATAAAACACTGAAACTTCAGATGGTTTTACTAAAGCCCCAAACATGTGAAAACATCATTTTATGATGCAACCTTTTGGTGATCATTTGCTTGTCTCCTGCTGTAACTTATTTAAATTGCTGCAATAGAACTGAGAAGTAAAGGGGGAAAGTTTCTGAATGTTTGTTTTTCTTATAATGAAATAATTTAAGTATCTCCAATAAGAACCATAATATTTTTGGTATTGCTTTTCTTTGTGTACAAGTAATTGGCTCATACTTGTTCTTCCCCCTTTAAACAGGAATTTTAGCATAAGGTCACCATAGCTGTGAAAAGGAAATGGTTTAGTTTGAAATACAATTTTAGACTAACAGGTCCTCGAGTCTCATTTTAAAGGGTGTTTTAAAAATTTTGCCAGATTAAGAATTTATAATTTAATTTAATTATGAAAGATGAAACATAATGAAAGATTAGCAAGAGCTTAGAGAAGGAAGGAATAAAGAAAATGTGTACTAGTATTCCTGAATTAGGGTTTTTTTTTTAATATATCACTTTCATTGATCTTATAGATGGGAACCTTTTGATGCTCCATCGGGAAATAGCAAAGCCCTGTATGTACCTGGAAAGGAAGAACAACTCCAGCACAGGGTGGGAAACAGCTCTAGGCAAGACACCTAAGGGTTGTGGTGGACCATAAGCTGAACAAGCTTGAATAAAAGCAGAATTTCAAGATTAAAAGTTTAGCACATTTGTGTATCTTGGCAGCATTTAGGACTTGGACTTATGCAGGGAAGGAAACATGCAAAGGAGGTACTAACTGTTGACCATTGTTTTAAAACATGCCCATAGCTTTGAGTAAAGCCTTCTACAGCTTTGGTGACTATAAACTTTAGCCTGGTCTGAACTGTCAAAAGAACAGATTCCCATGTATAGTCAGTAAGTTTGATCACATTTTCCTGATCACATCTGATTTTCCATGATCACATCTGCGAGCCTGCCTGTAAAAGGAAAAAATAAACAGCAAACAAACAAGTTTCCACACTGCAGAACTCCTAAAATGTCTGAATCAGAAGAATACCAGCAAAAATACTGTAGATTGAGAATTAATTTTTAGGGTATTGTGTAGTTTGATCCAGTATCTGGCTGTCATGTCCCAATGAAACAATAGCTGAGTATCTAATTTCTCTTGCCTTAATCATATTGGCTTTATCCTTTAAAGGATACTTCAGAAGATACTAGTAGTGGAAAAAAAGCAGTGTTTGCAATACAAGGTTTACTGGGCATAATGTGATGCTGACAACTAGGCTGACAGTTTCTGTACTGCCTGGTTTGTATCCTACCAGATTGGTAGATACAGAATGGTTGTTTCTACCAGTCAGTATCTGCAGTTCTGTGTCTGCAATTACCATATTGGACAAGGAATAAGCTATGATTATAATATTTGTGATGTGGGACGTCTTGAAATAAGCTCTCTTCTCAGTGATTAGCAGGAGATCCTGAATGGCTTTAGCACAGACAGCTGAAAGTGTATTTCTATATTGGTTTCACCCTTATTTCAGAGAAACCAGAAGGGTAGTAATTTCATAAATTCTTAAAATTGTTATCAAGATCTAGAGAAGAATACTGTCATTTGAATTTGGAAGTGAATCCAACTGAGTGCTTGCAATCAGTAAACTTCAGAGGGCTCTATGAATTCGTCATGCCTGTCAGGAAGAAAAGCAAATTGAAGGAGGTGCATGTGTAGTGCTCTTAGCACAGTTTTGGATTTAGCTGAACTTTACTCTTCAGTTCTCTGACTCATGTGACATTAAGAGGACAAGAAAGGTCAGTCAAATGGCAACTTCAAAAAGGTTCTTAAATTCCAAGGATGGCCCTTGACTTTGGCCAGGCTGGTGAATCCTTAGCTAACTGTTATAGTGTACCAGTAGACAAGCACTCTACTCTAGTTGTAAATTGTGTTCTTTTGATTTTCAAATAACCTGCAGTGATACAGCAAAATTCCCAAGTTCCCACCACAATAAAACAAAATAGATGTTGTGAATTTGTTACTTAAAGTTTTTAATAGGTTCTAAAAGAAGGAAACTTTGATTTGTGTAAAGCTGTTTATGGTGATATTTAAGATTTGACCTCTCCCTTGACGTGATTAAAAGTGGGAATATAATTAATATTTCTTCCTGACACTAGGGCCAGCAGGTCAGTAGTTGCCGAAGAAAGGAAAGATGTTATTTCTAGGAGCCAAATAGGAGCTCTACTTTCTGAAGTTCTGCTTGTACCAAATGGGGTTTCAGTTTGGTAGATAAGGGAGCTGTAAACAAAATCACAAAAGTGAGGAAATGAGGGACTCTTTGAACTACTTGCGATTGATCTCACAAGTTTCTTTAATCTCTGTGGACCTCCTGCATAGACCTGTAGCCAGTTTGCCATGCATTTATTCACTATACCCAACTGTTCTTTACATGAACTGTGCTGAAAATTGTAGTAAGGCTGGCAAGCTTCCAAAGTTAGCAAACCATTGTAGAAGCACCTTCACTCTTCGAAGAGTAAACAATAAAGAATAAAGGAGTGTTTCTCAAATGTCCACAGATGGAAATTAGCCCTGATCATTTATGGATGGATGTTAGCAGAATAGTGGCATAGATTAGAAATACCAATGAAATACTATTCAAGTGATTTTATGAAAGACATCAAGGCCAACTAGTTCAAGAAAGAAAGTGAAAAGGAAAAATTCCAGCAATGACTCCTGTTTTAACTTGTTTTAATTAATTCTTTTCAGTGCCCTTGAAATGCATCCAATTAATGAATGTAATAGTAATGACTACTGAATCCATCAAAAATAAACATATTCATTGTGGGTGACTTTTGAATTTAGATGAACCAGAACAGAAAGTTAAGCCATTGGGCTAATTTGAGGCACCTCACCATTGCAGTAGATAGAACTCTTATTTCCTGGGTAACAAATGCCGGTGTGCACTGAGTAAGAAGAAGCTGGAGTGGATGGGCAAGACCTACAGAGGTCCCAAAATCCGTCATGCAGCAGAGAGTTTTCTGTGAGCTCCTAAGAGGTATTCATACATCACTTCACTTTCCAGGCAAGACATATTTTGCAACTGTGGGTGTGCTTGACCACTGAGATAAACTCCTCTGTCCCTCAGTACAAGCTGGTTGTTTCTAGGTACTGCTCCATGAGCATTTTCATTTGTTCTCCCAAGACAAAAAGCCAAGTTACTCCTTGGAAGCGTTTTTTGGATTCTGTTGACCAGCAGTTTCCTCTGCATTGTAACAATTCAAGCAGCTAAATAGACTAGTCCTGACCAGACTAGGCTGTGGCTTCAAAAATTCTGTGTGAACACTAGGCTTAATTTTTGTTATTTTAAATTTAAATATTTATTTAAATAATTAAAATTCTTTAAATAAATAATTTAATTATAAGATGTATAATTTTCAATGCCTGTAGAACACCTGTGAAGAGATGCAAACCACATCTTAAAGCTGATGTCCCAGAATTCCAGATAATGAATCCATAGCAGTTTTACTGCTGACTTCAACTGGGATATAAATACATATATGATGATAATAACAGCATTATAATATCTTGTCTAATAAAAATTATTAAAAAAAATTAAAGAAAGCTACATATAGGATAGGGTTATTTCAGTTCAAAGTGATGTACAAAGGTCATTTAGTCCAACTGGCTGGTGGCCTCAGGGCTAACTGACAGTTAAACATGTAGTTAAGGGCATTGTCCAAGTGCCTCTGAAATTCTGACAGGTTTGGGGCATCATCCACCTTTCTGAAGTGACTGAAGTGCATTATAGAATCCATAAGAATCCCTTGTGGTAGTTAACTGCCCCAAAGAATTGCACCTTAATCACATGGCTTCATTTTCTTAGGAAAGGCTCTAGTAACCTTCACTACCTTGCTGTGTTCTATAACATGGTTACTGTTTTTTGCTTGCCATGAAAGATATATAGGGTTGGTTTTGGGGGGTTTCTGGGGGGAACCATGGGGGAGATCCCTTTTTGTCTATATAGTTCCAACCATCTTTTAAGTTATAAGGGGCAAATTCCTAGCTTTCTGGTATTCTCTGTTAGAAGCCAATCCCAAGCCTGTCACCATGATGGCAAGGAATAGAGTCTTTGGAGAGGCAGCATCTCATTTGCAGTGAATTCCTGGATGATTTTTCTTAAATTGGCTCTTCCCCAGGAGTACCTTAAATGTGGTTATCCATTTAAATAGTTTACTACTGGGAAAACAAAGCTCTATAAAGTACAAGATCTCATTTGCAAGGGGGGTCCTGGGGATGGAAAGTGGATATACATGTGCCATGTGTTGCAGTCTCCATCCTCTGCTTTTCCTGCTGTTAGGAAATAATTTGAAAATTATCTAAAATAAAAGCAATATATTCTATGGCTGAACAATAGGTTCAGATCTGTCTCCACAGCAGAACCTGGAATGGCAGCCTTCAGCAATACCTCCTGTAGTCCACAGGAAAAAAGGAAGCAAACCAGTTATTTGGAGGAGCAGCACAAACTCTTCCCAGGAGGAATGTCTCAAGGGAAAGGCGTGTGGTGTGTGGGAGCCTCTGGTCATGGTTGTTTTACTAAAAGGGAAGTTCCCAGGACAGTTCTCTGGCCATAATGGCATCTTCATATAAGCAGCTTGTGTCCATGATGATTTAAAAAAAAAAAAAGGAAGAAGTGTCTCATGCTCTGAAACAAAGAGGCTGCCTCAAAATTTTGGCTGGCTGATGGTGCCTCGAATCATGCCTATGCCCAGACTATGCCAATGATTGCTCTAACAAGAAAAGTTACTGGCTTTCAGTGCAACATCTCTTCTCAGGGATCCTTTGGAATTATATAACAAAAAGTATTTCTTTCCCCCTGTATTGGGTTTTTGTGGCCTGTTTTTGGTGGCGTGGGGACGGCCACAGAGGTGGCTTCTGAGAGAAGCTTCTGGAAGGTTCCTCAACATCTGACAAAGCCAATCCCTGGTAGCTCCAAAGATAGACATGCTGCTGGCCAAGGCTGGGCCACTTGGAAATGGTGGTAACGCCTCTGTGATAACACAGATACAAAGAAATCAAAACAAAGGTTGCTGCATAGTCGTAATTGCAGCCAGAGAAGAGTGGAGCGAGAACATGTGAGAAGAACAACTCTGCAGACATCAAGGTCTGTGGAAAAGGAGGCAGAGGAGGTGCTCCAGGTGGCACCTGGATTCCCTTGCAGCCAAGGTGAGGACCATGGTGAGGCAGCTGTGCCCCTGCTGCCCATGGAGATCCACAGGGAATGCAGAGATCCACCTGCAGCCCATGGGGCAGGTGCCCATGCTGGAACGAGTGGATGCCTGGAGGAGGCTGTGACCCCGTGGGAGACCCCTGGAGAGTGGGGCCCTGCTTCCGGGCTGGGGCAGCCTGTCCTTGCAGGACTGCACCCTGTGGAAGAGTGACCCACACTGACACAGTTTGAGGGGAGCTGCTGCCTGTGGGATGGACTCACACTGCAGCAGTTCACAGAGAGCTATTGCTTGTGAGATGGACACACATTAGAGAAGTTCATGTCTCCCATGGGAGGGACCCTGTGGTGCAGCAGGGGAAGGACTCCTCTCCCTGAGCAGTGGGAGAAGCCATGGGTGATGAACTGACCATAATCCATTCCCTGTCTCCACCACTGGGGTAGGAGTTAGACCTGGAAGGAGGGATGGATGAGGGCAAGGTGTTTTTCAGGGCTTATTTTACTTCTCAGTATTCTGCTTTGACTTTGTTAGTACCAAATTCCCTTAGTATCTCTAAATTGAGCCTGTTTTCCCCATGATGGTATTTGGTGAGTGATCTCTTCTTGTCCTTATCTTTACTCATGAACCCTTCATTAAATTTTCTGTCCTCTGTCCACCTTCAGAGGGGAGTGAGTGAGCAGCTTTCATGGGTACCTGGAAGTGGGTCAATGCCAACCCACAACACCCCCTTATTTAGGGAGAGAATAAACTAAATCCTTGGGACCAAACCATGAGTGTTAAAAGCTCTAAGGAAAAAATGCTGCTTTCATACATCCAACTTTTCTTCACTGAGAATGATAGTTTGGAGAATATCTTTTGGGAAATGCCCTCCAAAACCATGCCAGATACAATGAGTTGCCCTGAAAATAACAGCTGTCTTACTAATGAACACTGACCCTTGGTACTTACATGCTTCTTTGAAAAATCAAAAAATGTTTTAAACACTATCACAAAGTCCATTAATATGACATTTGTTGGAGTGGAATCTGATATCATCTGTAGTTTTAGTTTTATTATCCAACAGAATTGTAAAAAGTCTCAGAAATAATTTGCTATATTTGGTTCTTTTTTTTTTCTTTGTTTTTTTAAATTTATTTTACTCAATGCTCAGGCTCTTGTGCAGTCTGGGTTTGGCTGAAGTCTTTTTTGAGAGTGTAGACCTCAGACACACATCTAAGAGTTTAAACATAAGTACAAAGTGTTGGGGAAAAAATAGGGAGATCTTTAAATGTGATTTGGTTCTCTAGTGTACGTAACAGTAACAGTTAGGGGTACATGCTTTTCTTAGCATATTATTAGCATTAAAATTTAATAACATATATGGGATCTCTGGACTATTATACACAAATGAAGAAGACAAAACTCCTTTTCAGGTAAAATATGCATATTTCTCCTATATATATCCTATTTTTTTCTGCTATCTATCATAAACACAGAAACTATTAACAGTCCCTGAAAAATGACAGAAAATTTAAGAGTGCTGGTACCACTCCTAGGTTTTTTGAATTCTCAGAAAAGCAGTGGTTTAGATTTTCTAAATAGAATCACAGTTATTATACTCAATACATGATCTTTATTTATTTTTTTGAGGGGATAACTTGGAGAAGAGAGCTGAAGTTTCATATACCTTATAAAACCTGCATTTTATCATGTTGATATTTGTCTTCTTCTGTGAACAATGGTTTCCATTATTGTCTTGTACAATTACATCTGTTTGATTATTAATGCATTCATAAAATTTTTTTAACCCTATTTCTATGTTTCTATTGTTCATTCTGGCTGGGAAGGAGATTTCTTTCTAAAAAGACAAAGAGCCCAGTTGCCCGAATCTAATTGTATTCTCAGTTTAAGCAGAGATTTTAGTTGATCTAAAGTAAAAAATGTTGTTTTTTGCTGTAAGCCAAGTGAACAGAAGCTGTGCTTTCCCATTTTTCCTTGTCTTTATTACCTAATTGTTATTCCTTATTACAAGGAGTCTGCCATTATGTTATTTATTTATTTTGCAGCAGGTTCCTTTTCCTTCACACTTGTTCTACCTGGTAGTAAACCCTTAATGCCACAGTGACCAATGGTAAATCACCGTGTCTGACACTGGGAGACAAAAGAAGCAGGAGGGATCTGTGAAAAATGCCTGCAAGAAGCAAAGCACAGCATGGATGGAGATGATTCACGTCTCTGCAGTGAATCTTCAGTAAAAGGTAGCAGAGCAGAACCAAAGACCATTTTCACTCATCTTGAATTCATTTCACCTGATCTCTAAAGTATTTCCCTGCTATCCACCAGAGCTTTGAACCAGGCTGCATGTCTGAGTACCGCTTTTTCCCTTTCAATTTTTTTTTTTATTTCCCAAAAAAAGTGAGATTAAAAAAGGCAGCTAACAGAGGGAGAAGCTAAAAGCAAGGAATGCAAAAAAGAAACTGATTTGGACAGCTGTCTGTCCATCCCTTGAAACTTTCACAGATTTTTGTGCAATCTGATTTAGAATAAGAAGTTTTGCAAAAACATGTAATGATCTTAAGTTCCCAAGTCACTTAAATGCTTTTGGAAAAGATGCTGGAAATCGATGCATCCACACTTAAACAAAGATATGCCTTCTCTTTAACAAAGCCTACTGGTAAATTTTTGTCTATTTCTATATCTATTTTAGCTGTTTCCTTGAAAAATTATTTTTTTTTCTCTTTTGTGCATGTTGTAATGCCTGTTTGATTTAGTAATTTAGGGCTCTTATTCCTATACAAGTCTATGTAAATCTGCTGGATAGTTTTAATTAAGCAGAATCAAACCTGTTGCACTTCATCCTGAAAAGCTATAGCAACATGCTTATATGAGTCACAGACTCAAAGTAAGTAAATTTAAGCTTGCACAGATAAAATGATACTGAGTTGAGAGCGACTGTTGTGCTCCTTTCTAGCACAGACAACTGCAACCATCACACAAGCTGACTTTCTTGGGGTTTAAACCAGTGATAGGGTTTAAGTATGTTAATATGACTGAAAAGACACTGTATTTTCCTGCCTTCCTGGCTTTTCTGGCATTCCAGCAGAATGAGGAAGTCTCTGCAGGACAAGAGACTTGGGATGCAAGTCTGAGTGCTTTCTGATTTTCAGCTGAAGCTGGAAAAAATCAACACAAGGTTTTACTACTATTGAGGTATTGAACCTGGATTCCTCATATGTAGACATTTCAATTTAACTTCACTGGGGAGTTTAACAAGATTACCTTGTTAAATTCTTTGGGGAGGTGCCTGCATTTTTCCTACCTGCTGAAGCTCTGTATTTAATACCTATTCTGTCCTCAACTGAGGCTCAAGAGTCATCCCCCTGGCCCTCTCTTTTCTTACGAGAACTGTTAGCTGCATCTTACTTTTGTGACTGAATTTTGGATCCTTTTAAAAAAAAATCCTTTCCTAAAAACTTTTGGCTATATGGAAGTAATGCCATTGTTACATGTGTGGTACTAGACAATGTAACTTTTGTTATAAGATTTAGTGTAAATACACTGTTGAAAGTTTAAAAGGGACCTGCTAAGGCCTGTGGATCCGAACCTTTGCTAAAGAAGCAGTTATTTACTACCCAGAAAGTGGTAGACAATAAGGGTTGGAAATCGTAATGCCATAGGAAAGTAAAGAATGGCCCATTTCTTCTTGCACAAACAGAACAGTCTTTTTATCCTAAGTAGTCTGCTTTGCAAACATACACAAGAATCGTTGTGCTTGCATCTTAAAAGAATAAGCCAACCAATGTATCTTATGCTAATTGATGCTATAAATTGTAAGGGGATTTTTTTACTGTAGGGGCGCTTTTGTCTTGCCTGGGTTATAAAAATATAGCATCAACCTTTTTATTTTGCTGCCATCAGTGATGTTCCCGGCCCTAATACCTAGAGGTGGGTCTCACTGCATGTCAGGGTAATTGCAGAGAATATAGAGTGCTCACCCTGCCCTGTCTCGGATCTGCAGCTACAGCTCAAGGTGTCAGACAAAGGGAAAAGAGAGAGAAAACATGTGCATGTGTTTGGGCACGCGTAGGCAGTGCTAACAGAAGGGAATTAGCTGGCTCAGAGCTTTGATTATCGACTACAGAGAGTTTCAGCTCTGGTCTCTTGTGTGAATCAGTCAGATCCATGATATCCAAAAGTGGTTATCAGCTGATGATTGTTTGATTGCCTGTGAAGTAATTAGTTTGAACTGGGCTCCCCCAGTGAGACTCACCTGGTGTCTGTGCACCCTTTCCAGGTGCTCTGGGGCCAGTTGAGGAGGTGATGCCTCCAGGCAGCCCCAGCTCCCTGTAACCCTCCCTTTGCTAACAAGAGGGCTGCCTCTGTCACAGCACTGCTGATGACTTGCTGCTGTAATTGCATCCAAACCCATCTCAGATAAAATGAGCCAAATAACCCTGAGATTTGAAATAACCAGTATTGGCTAACCTGGCTGGTTCTGCCTGGGATGGTGGGGACACTGCCACACAAACCCTTCTGCCAGCAGGCTGGAGGAGCTGGAGGGCTGCAGCACTGGGGACAGCAGATGGGGCTGGGGTCAGCTGTCACGGCGGCACTGAGTGGGGAGTCAGTGGCAGGGAGGCCGCAACCTTCCAGAAGCATCTCCTGCTTGAGTCGCTCTGTAGGTGCTGCATGCACACACACACACGACTGCACACATACCCTGGATTGCTGCGTAGCTGCGTTGGTGGCAATGAGCAGGAAAGGACCTTCGTGGGTTCCAACAGGTTTTATTCAGCAGAGAGCTCAGGGACCAAAGGGTGAGGCGTGGGGTTTGCAGGGCTTTTTATAGGGGGGTACCAAGGGAAGAACCAATGGAATACAGGCAAAGGGGCGGGTACAATGTAATAACAACCAATGGGGAGAAGAGGGAGGTGGGAGTTACAAATGGGAGCCAATCATAAATCAAAGAGCAAAGATCTTTCTAGACTAGGAGAGGCAGTTAGGCCGTTAGGCCATTGGGCAGTTAGGACTAGGGCAGCACCCACTGGATGGCAAGAGCCTGATGGGCACTTAACTGCCACAGCCCTGAGGTGGCTGGGCCACCACAACAGTCGGCAACCTGTACGACTGCAATGGGATTGAAGGGGATCTACAAACACTAATCTGTGTTCTTCACTCTTGTGATAGCCCCAACCCATTTCTAGGGTCTAAATGAAAGTAAGACATCACCCACTTGACCTTATTCCCCATCCCTTGGTTTTCTGTTATGAACACCAGTCAGTTAAGACTAAACCTTGGTCCCATTATAAGAACAGCCAAATAATCAGCACTTTCCCTTAAATCAGAAGTTAGCTCTTAAATTGTGGGAAAGTTTGTAGTTATTTGATCTACAGCAATGCAAAGGTGCTCAGTGCAGCAAATATAAACATTTGTCCTGATCACCCTGATAAACCACCACTCCTGTGGCCACTCCTTACACCTGGTCACAATGAGTGTGGAAACTCCTGGATTCTTCCAGTCCTGCAGCCAAGCTGCCTGACCTGTGTATAAAAGGACTGTGATTCCAGCAATTTTGACAAGAACTGAATTCAGTGTTGAACAGCTAAAAAGAGTGAGAAGTAGAGTTTTTCTTTTGGTGCTAGCATTTCTTGGGTTGTAATTTTTCAGTACTGTTGCAGTATAAATCATTTACTGCAGTAATGGGATGGGAAATTTCTGTGGGAAGGAGCAGCAGCAGCTATCCTAGAGACAGGTGTGAGGTGTGGCCCTGAAGTTTGCATTTCTAGAGCTAGTTCTCTGCATGAGCTGCAAGTAATAACTTCATAATGGAAGTTGTCGCCTTTTGGCCTCTGCACCTCTAACCCTCAAATAATGACCAAAAATGTGAAGTTGTTCAAGTTAAAAGTTTTGCATTTGTCAAGTTATAAATACATAGAAGAGAAGGTCTGTTTTTTACCAGTCATGGTAAAAAGAAGTTGAAAGCTTCTGAACTGGAGCATGGTTGCTATTACATAAGAATATATTTTTAAAGAGCATATTCTTATTTTAATTAAATCCTCAGTATAATTTTCCTTGTTTCCTGTCTCATTATTTGACATGCAACATATGTTAACTCCACTAAAACCAACCCACTGTCACAGTCTGTGTGTGTTTTACACATATCTCCTCCAGCTGTATCACCTGTCAACAAGCTGGTCACCTCTAATGATCTGTTTAGTCATCTGGCTCCCATTATTTCAAGTTTAAGTTCTTTTTCTGACAGTAGCTGGAAATGTTTCCTCCTGGGTGTCTCTGCTCTGTGACCCAGCTGGGAAGTGCAGGATGAGGGGAGCTCCTGGGGGTTGCACCTTGGCGTTGCCTGCACTTCTGGAAGGAGCATCAAACCCAGGGCAGCCTGGTTAAGCTACTGAGCACTCTGAAGAGTGATGTACCTTGGCTGGGTCAGACATCCCACACAGATGAAGAGTGAACCAGGGCATTTCCTCACAGCATTTTACTGGGCTGCTGGACGTATTTACACGCAACATGGAGTGACAGGTTTGCTGGTTGTTTTAATTGAAACTCTTGTCCTTTCAAAGCTTTGCTTGGTACCAGCCCAACAACTCCACCCCACCTGGTCCAACTAGTTTACATTTTAAGTAAAGACATGGCCAGATACAGCCATTCTGGCTGCAGCAAGGCTGGAACAAGCAGTTCCTGTCCAGCCCACCCTGTGCTGCTCATTTCTTCTTATGGTACCAAAGGATATCTCTTATGGTTCTGTGGGCTTTACTGTGTGAGAGGTTTCCAGATATGGCGAGAGGTGAACCTACCTAAAAAACCCTCAAGACAGGAATTGTGGGCAGAAGCTGGGAAAGGAGGGAAGTCTGAATTAAAGCTGGACTGATGATTCTGTCACAACACGCATTTCCCAAAATCTGGAGATGTTGCTGTGCTGGTGTACTTTCTGGAGAACTGTTGTAGGACAATACCATCTGTCCAGGATCTAAGGTGTTATTTTCAAGCATTTATTTAGAGTTGTATCTATTTGTGAGTGTTCACAATGCTGTATGCTTATTCTTTTTTTCTGTTTACTCTGTCTAGATAAAAGCATGGACCAAAACTTACCAGAGCTGATATATTATGTGGTAATGCTTTATGTTCAGCACCTGTACAAAATCAACCATGACAGCTGATGGTTTAAAATTTATGATGCATCATGTTGACAATAGGATTTCAGCTCCAAAACATACAAACTGTACTTCAGTCTTCTTGTCTTTGCACATATAATTTTAAGCAAAGAGAGAACAACTCTTGACTATTCTGACAATTTTGTATCTTATTGCATCATATAATGTGGATTATATACAACATAGATGGCTGAAAAATACAGTTTCCCTGCAGACTCTGCCCTGACATATTTGCAGTCTGCTGAATCCTTCAGAGAATTGAGGATGTGCATGACAATGCTTCATCTGCAGGATGCTGTGAACTTTCAAGTTGTTTTCACTGTGTAATTCCTACAGCTTTTAAATTCAGGCACGAGCAGTAGAAGTCTAAGTGATAGATACAAAAAATGCAATTTATGAGCAGTGTTTTCACATTTAAAGTAATACACATTGTAAATCAGATCATTGTCTAGTTCGCTAATACATGGCACATTGTGCTGCAATGTAAAGCCAGAGCAGAGCACTTACCACATCTGGAGTGCTATTACTTAATTGAACACATACCACGAGCCACAAAAGCAGACATAATATATGAAAGGACAAAAGTGGAACAGGATGATGTGATGAAGAAAGGCACAACACTTTTTGCTTTGACACCAGATGATGAAGTGACTGCAATCCATATATTTCAAGCCTTGCAATTCATGTATTTCATGCCAGCAATGGTATTTATTAATTTATCTTCAGCATTAAAGTATTAATATTATAACTTGTAAATAATATAGTCATATACAGAATAGTATCTTTTAAATTAGTGGTGAATTTACCCCAACACTGCTGTAAAGAAACCACAGCATCAGGATTTCCAACCAAAATTAGTAATGAAGTGAAGAAATTATTAGTGTGTTGGTGTCAGATTTGGCAGGGCAAAGCCGAGCAGTTTTGTAAATTTAATCCCTCCTCCACAAAGATTACCTAAACTAACTATTAGTAATTTGATATTTACTATTTAATGAGATTGGATTTAAGCAAATAAATTTTCATCTTTGTGTTTATCCTTGTGAAAGTATAAACTGATGTATTATGCAAATAGCATCATCTCTGGTAAACCCACCAGCTTCCTTCATTCACGCTGACTTGTCTGTGTGTTCCCATGTTGACACCTTCATTTTGAATATCCCTCTAATCCCTTATTTATTGATTTATAGCTGTCTCATCAAGAAAACACTTCCTTTCAGCTTATTTAGCTTCTGTTGACTACAAGATGTTGGTAAAAAGCAGCCTCTTCCCAAGGCAGCTTTGGACTCGCTGTGCTTGGGTTCACGGCTGGCTCAAGGATTTGCTCTTGTGTGCTCTTGGTTCTGAGGGAGAAAATCAGGTTTAAAATAAACTCAGCCAAACCATCTCTGTCATGTGGGGTGAGCAAGCCAAGCAGATTTCCATATGATGTAAAGAAACAAGTACAGTAAAGGGGCAAAAGTGATTCTGAAGACTATAGCACACACACAGAGAACAAATATGTCTAAACTACATGTGTAGAAGTAGGAGCATTTCAGACCCCTTTGAATCTGAGGAGTGGGACTGCTGTAAACCATTATCTTGTGTCAGGATTTAACCCCAGGCCCACACCTCCACTCAGTCACTTGTCTGATGGGATGGAGGGAAAGAATCATAAAGGTAAAAGTGAGAAAACTCATGGGTTGAGCTAAACAAAATTCAATAGGTAAAGCAAAAGACACAAGCAAAGCAAAACAAGAGAATCAGTTCACCATTTCCTGTGGGCAGGTGTTCAACCACGCCAGGAAAGCAGGTTTCCATCATGCATAATGGAGACTTGAGCAGAAAAACACCATCAATCCAAATATCCCCCTCATCTTCCTCCTACTTTTTATTCTGAGCATGATATTGTATGGTGTGGGATATTCCTTGGATCAGCTGGGGTTAGTTGTCTGGGCTGGGTTCCCTCCCAGCTCCTTGTGCACCCCCAGCATCCTTGCTGGGGTGGTGGGGTGAGGAGCAGAAAGGTCTTGACTCTCTGTGAGCACTGCTCAGCAATATCTAAAAATTCTCTGTTATCAACAGTGTTTTGGTCACAAATACAAAACACAGACTCTTAATAGCTACTGTGAAGAAAATTAACTCTCTCCCAACCAAAACCAGCTTGACTTACCACCTCCCATCTCTGGCTGTCTTTTCATACTGCTCCCTGAAATCCAGGCAAGACATTTTCATTTATATACTTCATTGTAAACTCCCAAACACAGTTTTAGGAAGTGGGACAAATAATGCAGCAGTATTAAGACAGTATAAGTAGTAGTGTTTGCATCATTCTGTCTTTAGAAGCATGCACTAATTTGTCCTCATGATTATTTTCTTGTTTGAAGAAGATAATGTAATAAAAATAATACTAAAATAGTAAAAAATTATGGCTTGTGACTTAAGTACTCCTTACTCCAGAAGCCTCTGGAAAGCAGATGCAAATGTCCATTAACCATATACACAATAGAAAGGGCTGTGTGTAAATTATTTATGTGGTGTGCTCAGTGGGAGGCAGATAAGCCAGCACAGACTGCAGTTGCTGCTGTGGGATGGTGCTGAGCTTGTCACTGGCCCTGGTGTGAAGAAATGCTGCATGGAGGGGTTTCAGATGAGCCTGTGCGTGAGAGTCGCGGCCACGTATTTGTTGTGAATGTTTATAATTTCTCTTATAATAGATTGTTATGTACAGTGCAGGGAACAGAGAGCAACTCTCACCTCTCCTTCTATTGAATAGCAAGTCACCTTACTCTGTGATGTACAAGGCAAAGTAATTGCATCTCAAATGTGTGGTGCATTTTTGTTTAGAAGGTTAGCGCAAAATTGATTTATGAAACAATTTTCCCTGTTTCATGTCAGAGAGGCCATTTTCTGGTGAGTAATTAGATGTGGGTTTCTCCTGTATGGTGACATACACCTTTGCGGAGCAAGGTATAGTTGCTGCTTTTCATTAAATAAATCTCAGAGGAAATTTTGTCTAGTTGTTCATGAGAATTTTTTTTCCCTGTGACATAATTTCAAAGATTGATTCTGGTTGATTTTGGAAGAGTAATTTTTTGAATTGTGTTTACCTATGCTCACCATGACATGCAATAAACAATGATCTTGTCCTGCTCTGGGGGTAACTGTCCCTTTTAATCTCAAAATCATAAATGTACTATAAAACAAAGAAATCATAATTCATTGAATAAGCTGATGCTGGGACTCCAGTTTTAAAAACCTGTGGTGATTCTACAAATCTAAGATAATTGCTTCAAGTAAGTTTCCTTTTAATTTGTAGATGTTTTCACTTTACTTCCTCCTTTCCTTAGTGGGGACTGAAAATGCACATTTTTCCAGAGAAAACAATTCCATTCTTGATCTAATTTTGGAATCTGGCTTTCATGTCAGTGGAAGTAATCTTGACAGTCCTTTACCACAAATGAAATCTATTTTATCAGTGATGATTTGTTTACTGTTTGTTGGGACATGCCTTGAAGAATCTGGGGGGGGGGTTTCCAGCTTAATATTAGGATTCTTTGGAAGAGAGGTATAGGAGAAGGGGATTTTGTTATGGAATATTTTGAGTAGTAGCACCATGGATGCTTTTCAGTTGGCTTTATAATTATGAAGTTTCTCTAATAAAAGCACTGTACCTTTTGGATTGAATTTCTGAAATTACATTCTCAGTTGTTGTCATGTGTTAGGCAGAGTCTTGTATGGGAATTATGAAAAATGTAGCTTTTCTAATCACATGGAGGTGATATATCAAGTGTGACAAATATTTGAAATATTAACAGAAAATTCTGCTATGGATATGAGGGCTTCTGTAAACCCAGAACATATGCAGAGTAATGCAGGGTCAGATCTGTAAAAGGATGAGAAGTTTAAAACTCTTCAGGCAGATGATTTCTGGCAAGGTAGTCCAGAATTTAAACTTCTGTGACCTTCTACCAAACCTTAGATAACAAAGGCAGATTAGAAATAGTACTAACTGCGGTCATAAAATTCATTCACCCAGACTGTAATCTTCCTTAAAATAGAAGTTACAGCCTTCTTGGGAGGACAATTCCTAAAGATTAACAGAGCATTCACTACTTGTGGGGAAAAAATGGGCCTAAAATTGGAAGGCGTCTTTTTATAAAGCAGACATGGCAGGACAGAGACAGCGAGTTGTGGTGAAGGGAAGTAAGACCACCCCTGGCATCTCAGAGGAAGTCATTAGGAGGAACTTGGTGTGGGGGAAAAAAAATCTCTCTCTTAGCATGAGCATTAGTGAGAAACTGGCTGGTCCCCACACTGGCTGGCTCTGCTGAGTGCAGGCCAGACGGACACAGAACTCCGACTGTATTGATCTGAATAATAAAAAATTTAAAAAGAGTAAGAAAAAGATATTTTTTGTAGGAGCAGAAATGAGTTGTGATTGCAACACAGACTGGTAACTTATTGATCACAATTCAGGGCAGCTGGACATAGAATAAAGGACATGAGGATGGGAAAGCCAGCAGCTACTCCACAAACAAATGGATAACCTCTGGCTAGCATATGGGAAAACTGAGATTCAGATGCATAACATCTTGATCATGCTATATGGCAGAAATTTAAAAGAGAAGCAGAAACGGGAGACTCATCTCTTTTTGAAACTTGTTATTATACAAATTCAGGTACAATCTTTCATTGCAAGTTTCTCTTTGCTGTCCTGAGTGGCTTGTCCTGAGTGGTTTGCCAGCCATTGGCCACAGCAATTTTTATACATGTGTTGATATAGACAACCATGTTGATAAATAGATGGTTGAGATCAATATATTTGTGGTGCCATTAACGGACATACATTATAGCATACAGAGAGCTGATTATTTATTCATACTTGGAATAGTTCCCAGTGGACGTTTTACAACCATCATGGAAAATAGGCTCTGTGAGATCAAAATAGAAATGTTATAACTGAAGTGGGAAGGTTTGGAGAGGGAAGAAAGTGTAACTTTCTCATACATTTGTTCATTAAAAAGTATATTTCCTTAAGAAATGAAACAACTGGATGCCATGATGTCCTCAGTCTCAGTGCTATTAATAGAGTGGCAGGCAGTGCAGCAGACTGACTTTAGTCGAGTGTTAAGAAGATTGCTTTTAGATTGCTCCAGAGGATGTTCTAGATGCTGTTCTGTTCTGCATTACTCCAGTGGAGGATGAGTAGAATATGTTCTCATCTCTATTACATCTCATCGTTGTGTGCTACAACCTGCATGCATTTCTGATGTTGTTTAGAAATTTACATTGAAAATGGCCCTAATTTGCTGACTTACTCACTGTAGAATTGTTCTCAAACGAGGAGGCAGCTTCTGTGAGGCAAGATAGTGCTTTTCATCATGTTAATATACATACACAAGTGGCTTACTTTCCACAAGTGGAAAACTCCCCTCGGGGCAAGTACCAGGACATAAGCCTGAAGGTTCATGCCTTCTGATGGGCCATAACTGACACAATTCTGCTAGCACATAAGAGGCAGCTGTCATGTCTCAGAAGGTGTCAAAGACTCCCAGAGTGTCCCACAGTCCACAGTATTACATCACCCAGTGTAGAAATCCCCACCTCAGAAGATGTACCTGGGCAACCCCACTGAACCTGAGCATAATATTAACCCACCAGACTTTGTGTTTCATGGGTTTCCACCACAACAGATCAGGACTGTGATTATTGCTTTGACCAACAACATCAAAATAGCAACAACCAAGTCCTATTTCTACTCTTATCCTTTATCTCTTTCTTTTTCATTATACATTTTCTTAAGAGTAATTTTTATGCTTTTCTATTGTTGCATTACTAACCAAAATGGCTACATTTTAATATTTGCAAAGTACCATATTGTACCTTAATATTCTAAAGTTTGCAGGTAAAAGTTTGTTATTTGTCGCCCTGAAAATAAGCCTTCTAATTTGGAGTCAGACTGTTCGGGTTGTTTTGAAAAGTTACTCTCGAGTTCCCACGAAATCCTGCACAAACAAGATGTGTTTTTCTAACTGTCTTTCTTGTTTTTCATTCCTTTCATGATAAACAAGGTTTTGATGGGCTTCTGTCCGAACCAATGGAGATGGACAGGAGAAGATCTCCCTGTCCAATCCACGGGGTCTCAAAGAATTGTATAAAAGCTGTGAAAAATAAAACTTCCTTCTTCTTCTTCCGACACCTCAACCTGTGTGTGTGTGTCTGTCCATTCGTGCTCTCAAGCAACAGTTATTGAACATCCTGCAAATTTTCTTGTTTCTCCTGCATGTTGCCCAGAGTAAATCAAACAACCATCCTGTAAACCCGCCAAGAGACCAGGGCATAACGTGTTATTTAGTTCAGATGGTGCTTCCTGCCCTTTCATTCCTTAAAAACAGGAGTCCAGTGAATGACAAATCATACAACCAATGCATAAGTGACAATTTAAAAAATGTAATTCAACTTTACATGTGATTTAAAATACAGTGAAAAGATTATTATCTTTTCATACACATGAAAACAAATTTAATCTTTGCAAGTCCTCTAGGAGGCTTTAAAAACCCTATAATAAAAGAGGTGACCACCTCTTAAGGATTTTAGACTGGTGATATAATACTCCAGAATAGGACTAATCAATCTTTTAATGATTTGAGCAGAAATTATTTCCAGTTGTCTGCAACTACATAAGTATATGACAAAAATCTTGATGATTTTTGAATAATACTCAATCTGTAATGCAGTATATTTAGCTCTTTATATGCTCTTCATATATGATGTATTTGTTTCAGTGCAGGTTCAGCTTTTGCTTTCACTCTCTCTAGTTTCAATACACCCAGTCTAAATTTTATACAGGGGTTTAAACTGAGATATATTCACATATCTTACATATGTCTTACAGCATTCTGTTCTCAGACTCACAGTCTGCAGAAGGGGTTGCTGCACCCTTAATGAAAGAACCTATCCCAACACCATTTAACATAGTGGTTTAATATACCCCAGATTTTTCTAAGGTCTATGAGAAGATTTTGAGGAAATTTTGGGAGTCCTCCTCATCCTTATTTGGAATGACAATCAAAAGGATCTGTAGAGACAGTTCTGGAGCTGTGATATTGAATTCCCTGTCCATCCTCAGAGATACTCAGAAGCTGTCTAAACATGGTGAAGGGCAAACAGCTCTAGGTGACCCTTCATGAATGGAGGACTGAAGCACGTGACCTCCAGAGGTCTCTTCCAAACTTAACCATTTTGTGATCCTCTATTTACTTTGATAAAAGAAATTAAGATGTGTGTGGATATACATTTCACAAGAACATTCCTATTTTTATTCATCAAATATTGTTATTTGTGATTGTCATCACTACAGAATACAAGCAGTAAGAATAACTTGGATTTTCTTCTAACATATAACCAGACTCAGCTTTGTAGTTTTTTGAGCTTTCAGCTGTATTGAAGGTGTACATTTTATTAAAGCTGACATTCTTACAGATTTCTATACTCACATGATACTGGGTTTTGACCTCATTCTACAACTTGACTTTCTGGATTTCTCATACGTCACTACATCCTTTAGAAATTATTTCAATTTCAGAACCACAGTGCAGTTGTTATTGCCCTTCTTATTGCTTCCCTCTTGGTTTCAGTCACCTCCAGTCTTTAGTATTCAAATGTTTGTTACCCTTTCCTGTCATCTTTTGAGTCATGCTTGAATCCCTTGAAGGAAGGCAGAGTTCTGTCAGGGACTTCTCATGAGACTGGCATCTTGCCCCCTCTCCCAATACTACTTGATTGCTCTAACACTGTAAATGTAATGTACTCAAAATAAAGCAAAGTTGTGCTACATTCTGCAAACCTACAGTAATACTTTAAGGCACCCAGTTCAAAGATCTTTTACTCAATGATATGTTCATAGATTTTCAGGGGAAAAAAGAAGAAAATAGGAAAAGGCTGAAGTATGTATAGGCTATAAATATCTCTATCTGTCTGTCTCTCTCTAGATATATATATATGTGTGTATATATATCTATATATAGGTATCTGTATCTATAGGTATCTATAGTGTCTTTATAGGCTTTCATACCATGATTGCTGCTTTTTGATTAAAACAATAATATCATTGCTGACTCATTACAACACATATGCTTACATATGCTCTACACACACACATATGCTTAAAATTATTGTATCTGCTAGGAACACCCAAAATTGCTATATTTAGAAAATCAAACTTCTTTCTATCAGTTTGAGTGTAGAATATCATTCTCTGGTTAAATTCTGCTTCTTTTTTCCACATACACATTCCACATTCACATTCAGTTGGACCACAGTTACTTGACTAGTGATGGAAGCTGAGTTAAGCAGTTGGTTTTTTCTTTTTCCTGCAGGGAATAGGATTTGTGACATAGGTCAGAGAACAGTTTACAAAAGCTTTTATACAAAATTTCATGTGTGAAAGAATAAATTAAGGAAATCACTCATTTTCCCCCCTTCAATCTTTTCACTTAAATCTAGATTTATCTGCATATAAATATATAAAGCATTTTTCTGTAATTGCTCTGCTAGTAGAGCAGATGACTTGTCAGTAGATAATAACATACTTAGCACTTAAATAATTCCTTCATACATAGTATTATAAAGCATTTTACAAATACAGTCCCATCAATGACCATTTTACAGATAGAAAAAGGAGAGATATATTGATTTGTTAAGAGCTAAGCAATGGATAAAAACAGATTAAAACATAGGACTGTAGGATAAAATTCTTATTTTGCTTTACATTCAACAAGGAGTTTGCTGTTCATTTTAGGAAGCAGCAATTTTATCCTGAGTGTCCTACCTTCTCATCTATTGCATAGCCTAGCACTGATTGCCTTTACCTACACTTGAGATGATTGACCTGATGTAGGGAGTTAAAACACTAAAGTAATACTTTGTTTTGATTTTTTATCATAGTATGGACTGCTTTGCTTGTGGATGAGATCTCTCACTTCAAGAATCTGCAATTAGAAATGTAAGCTCAACCTAGTTTCCTGAGCTTCTTTTGTTGTCTGCAAAGAAAAGACGCAACTCTAGAATATGCTTCTTTCCAACTATTTGAAGACAAAGATGAATTATCACTTTAAGCTGGCCCTGCTGTCAGAAGAAACAGTATTGGAGTCTTCCCCCCTCCTCATGTGCTCATCACGAAGTGTCAGATGCACCATGTGGTGAGTGGATCTGAGCTAAAACTAAGCTTGGGTGAAAATGGCTGGTTTTCAGCCAGATCAGCTCTCTTAACAATTTACCATATATTCGTACAAATTTTGGTATCAGCACAAGAGACAAGTCTGTGCAGGACTGGGATTAGGGCATGGGAGTAAAAGTAGTGCAGGGCTGCTTTCTTTCTCTGGTAGCACCAGGTTAAAGGATCTGCTGAACACCAGTACTAGCCACTGGTGCTGGTTTTGTCTGTGCCAGAGTTAGTTTTCTTCATAGTAGCTGGTATGTGGCTGTGTTTTGGGTTTGTGACTAAAACAGTGTTGATAATTCAGGGATGATTTTTTTACTGACAAGCAGCACCTACACAGACTCTAGAGCTTTTCTGCTTCTCAAGGCACCCCACCAGAGAGGGAGCTGGGGGTGCACAAGGGCTTGAGAGGGGACACGGCTGAGACAGATGACCCCAACTGACCCAAGAAATATCCCACACCATATGGTGTCATGTTCANTCTTGCTTTTTCTCTCTTTTACCCTTCTGAGTCTCTCCCCATCCGCCTGAGTGAGAAGTGAGTGGCTTTGTGGAGCTGAGCAGACAGCTGGTGTTAAACCATGACACCACCTACCATATGAAGCAAGATTAATCTCACCTAGAGTTTATGTGCAATCACTGCTACCTGGCATTAATCTTATCAATTGAAGTTTAGTATGGTATTAGTACAACAGGCTTTTTTAAACTCCACCTCCATGTAGGAATCTGACGTGGTGAAATAACAATTAGAGAAATGCTGTTATTGGAAGTGGAGATTCTGAATTCTCTCTTTATTTGTAACATCTTGTATGCAAAGGTGTTGTTACTTTCCAGATATCCTAATTGTGAAAATTTTAAGAATTATAAAATTGAAAAAGACTGAACAGCTTCACCCCATGCTCTTATTTTATACTTGATCTGGTTACAATTCTCTTAGATACTTGTTTATTTTACTGAGAAGGCAAGCCCAAAAGGATTAAACCTTGCCCGCAGCTTTCTTTTTGTGCAAAAGTCGATTATGGCTGGCTAAATATCCCTGAGGTAAACATGTGTGAGGTTGATAATGTGCTTAGAATAGCAACAGCAGTTGTAAAGGAGACTGGTGTTCATGGAGTTAACACATTCCATATCACTATCCTGCAAAAAATTACAGACACTTCCAGTCAGGGAGCATCAATCAATTTTTGTTAACTTTCAGGATTTTTTCTTCCTGATGGAGCTAATATTACATCTAAATATTATGTGTGCTGCACCTGTAAATTTCATTCCATTTGCTTAAGGAAATCTTCTGTATGAAAAATGTGAGTTAAAAACTACATTATTTACCTGGTGCCACTGGATTGATTGTGGAATGGGTCAAATCCTGCCATCCTTAATGAGGAAAATATTGACTAATGGCTTAAGTAAATATTATCTGAATTCAATGAATGTTTAAGTCTCATGAATTAAATATTCAGAGGAGCAGAAAATGCTTCATAGCTTTTCCTCCCAACCACCTAACCACCATAGAACATAACCAGCCAGGCTCGTGCTTACTATTTCCTTCTGTATCTTGGCGAAATGTTGCAGTTTCAACAGACAGTGCTACAAACATCATATATCACTGTGGTATGCAACACTGTAGCAAAATGATTCACCTAGGAATTGCAAGTTCCTCGCAATTAGAGGAAGGAACTGAAACCATGTTCTCACAGGTGAGTGGAGTGCTTTAACCACTGGCTGGATTAGGGGAGGCAGAAGCTGCAGTACAACTGTCTTGCAAGTGAATTTTTGAGACAAGGCTAATTTTGCTCCAGGAGGAAGTAAAGAAACCAAGACATGCAGTCAGAGAGAGAAAGAATAGCATTCCTTCGCTGGGGCTTACCAAAACTCTGCAGCATCAGCTAGCTTGAAGTGACTCCTGACTAGGACATTGGCCCAACAAATCTCAGCACAGGATCCCAGGCTCTTTCCATGCATTGTTTAGGAGCCTAATGCCAAACTTTGGCCTATGACTTCCCAGAAGTGATAGAGCACCTAACTCCCTTGCCCCTCTAATCTTCACAATATATTTTGTTGCCTGGTCTATAAAATTAAAGTATTTTTTTCTCTTGGGATGTTGTGAACAGTTGATTCACAGAATAGATTGAAGGCCCTCAACTACTGATGTGAGCCAAGGTTAAAATAACCAAACGTTAATA